>JAEIFJ010002368.1:0-463384 GCA_018903435.1 Leucophenga varia | reverse complement strand
GGACATGCTGCAACCTTAGCTGCTGAGATGGAATATCTCCGTGAATACGGAGAAGTTGCTTCATATGAATTTTGTGACCTGTAGGCTCTACTGCCCCTTAGTCAGCCTTCATGGTGCACTCCTCCCAGAGGTGGACAAGGTGAGGTAGCTGGGCCTCATCCTAGACAGACGTCTAAACTGGCAGGCACACCTTGAGGCGAAAAGGAAGCAGCTACTATAAAGTTAGCTAAATTGAACTGGCTATCGACTGGAGATCTGAGCTGAGCACTCGCAACAAAGTACTGCTCTACAAAGCGCTGCTTAAGCCCATTTGGACCTATGGCATCCAACTCTGGGGGACCACAGCTGAGTCCAACATCGATTCCAAAGCAAAGGATCGTATGTCCGCCAACCTACGTCAGAAACTTCGTCATCCGTGCGAAACAAAAATTCGTAAATACGGAACCCGCTACATCTCCAGACTGGAACAACATGATAATCAGTTAGCGATAAACTTACTTGACAACAGCCAACACACAAGGCGGCTCAAAAGAACTCACCCCTGGACCTACCCTTAAGACCTGAATTGAACTGGTTAAAATATTGTTCTTGTTTATTTTTGTTGATTCACCCACAATTGTAAAAAACTTTAATCCAAATCGTTTGTGCTAAAAGACGTTCTCTTCTCATGTGATGTATATATTATTTATTTAAACAATTTTCTAATTGTTTCGAAAAGACAGATTGTAAATAATCTTGAAATTAAAAAAAAAAAAAATATAAATTTAGAAGGATCTGTACCATATTTGAAGCCAATATTTTTCTAAACAACTTTTTTTTCGAAAAGGAGCTGAAAAAATATGTTAATTGTTTCTATAAGGACTAAATCTAAAAGTGGGCGTGGCATATTGATTTTCAGAAAGGACTCATAACTTAACTTAGGTTTAAATTTTCAGTTCAATATCTTTGAAACTGAGTGAAAAAATTGCAGACGGACGAAAAAAAAGATAGATCGATGTATATTTTATATGGTTTGCGATGGTAGATCTGAATCGTAATCTATCACAATCTTTTACAGTGTGACTGTTGAGTGTCTGGGTATTATTTTCTGGTAACCAATCTCAAAGGCAGCATTAAATTGATTCAAATGACATTTAATTCTAAAAAAAATTGTTTCATCAGAATATTCCGAAATATAAGAAACTTTTAAATTGCGCTTTTAATTGCGTACATACACATCGAATGTCATTTACAGAGTATAGCAGAGCACACTTCGGGCTTAAATTGCTAGTTTTCACATATTAAAGTAATTGTCGCTGCCTTTGATGCCAATACCGGCAACCGATGCAGCGAGAGAGCGAAAGAGCTTGTGCCATGTGCCATGTTAATTAAACAATATTTATAAACGAATGCCAATTATTCGCTTAATTAAGTCATTTGAACGATTTTTGTTGTTTTTGTTGTTGTTGCTTCTATATAATTTTCACTGATTTAGCTATTCATTTTCAAATATTATTAATTTCAAAAGCAGTGAGTAGCTTTTGAAAATGCAAATTAAATTCATAAATTAAAAAAAGAGTCGAATCGGTCGCATCAATGGTTTTATGCATTTGCATCATACGTGTTTGTGTACGTTTGTAAATTTAAATATTTTTGTGTATGTTGTGTGTTTGTGCGCGTTTGTTATTTTAATGGAAAAAAAATTAATTGCTTTTAGATAAAAAATTTAAATGGTAAAAACATTTAATTGCAATACTGTTCATTCCTTTTTTTTTTGTTTTTTTTTTTTTAATGTCAAATTCTACAGAAGTGTTGGCAATTATGACATTTATTTAATTTCAAACTGGGTCAAATGCTAAAAGCGGTCATTGAAGTTTATTTTTTTGTTGAACTTTTTTTTTGTTTATGTGTCAAACAAGTCAAAAGTTGAATTAAAAGCGCCATTTAATTTAACTATTTATTATAGTAAAATAGTAAAAAATTGTCTATGTTCGCTAAGGACTTTGAAATCATCCAACCGATGAGTCCCAAACCAGTTTCACTTAAAAAGCAATTTTCATTTTTTTTTCCATACATGATTGTAGCTGACTTAAACATATTTTGGGTTCGCTGCAATAAAAAATAAACTGGTATTTTTTAGTATGCTTTTATGTGATCCCCAACAATCTTTGGTGCGCTGCAATAAAAAATAAAAATGGTGAAAAATTCCATCGAAAAGAACTTCAATTAATGTGTTTTCGCAGATGCGAAATAAAAACCGAAAGAGCAGACAATAAAACGCCCGTGTAACACGCTGAGTATCCGCTTGTATTGTATAAAATATTCTTATTATTTGAGTTAAAATCATTTCTGTAATACCTCAATGAAACAGAAAAAAATGGATATTTTAAAAAATTTAAATTTACTTGCATTGTTAAATTGTCATTCATTTTGTGCCCAAAACACTACTGTTAAACTCCCTTGCAAGACTGACAGCCGCCATCACTGGGCTTTGGTCCATCAAACACGCGCCAGATTAGGTGTCCCTTATAAAAGTACCTGTGTGTGTCCCAATTTAGATCGAGTAGACTGAGACATTCTGGACATTGGCCATTAGAATCGCGGAGCTATCTACCACTCTTATGACCCTCCAAACTAAGGTCCTTTCTTAACTGTACTGGCTGTGTTCTGATCGTACATAGCCTTCCACGTACAAAGGTTTTTCCTACCGTGATTTTTAGTGATATCAAAACGGCAGTCATATGCTAATTATGGAATATGGGTTTTCCCCTCAGCTATCTATTTTGTTCCCTTAAATAAATTTATCTAATGACTATAAAGCAATACACAACTTTTGGGAAAAAGTTTGTAACAAGCTGAAGTAGCACCAATCAACACAAGAACTCATCGATCTCGATGCACCAAAAAGGTTTTTAGGACGAAAGTCAAAAACTGTATGGGATCTAACTCATCAAATGGGGAGCAACAATTTTGATATTAGCGACCTCTGGATGGTTCCGCGAACTTGTGTCATAATCGGGTTTTATATGGGCAGAAAGACGGATGTTTCGTGTCATGCCTGTTTCTGCATACAAAATACATTAATAAACTCTGTCACCATTCTAGTAAAGGGTATACAAGTCTGTACGCAATACTTATTTCTATAAAAATTGAAAAGTTGTGGCTCATGTGACGCGCGGGAAAAGTTATATGAAACTCGAATTGGGCTAATTAAAATTATACATCGGAATTAAATATTTAGTCAAGCGCCTCTATTTCTACATTAGATTCAATGGATGTCAATTTTATATTGGAACGGTCTCCTTACACCTTTTCTTTTGTCTGTTACAAACATTTGCACAAAGTCAATATATACCATTTCCTTTTCAGATGAAAGGTATACAAAAGTTTGTTATAAAGCTTAAAATTTAGTGTAAATATTTTTACTTTTTTATTCCAATATTTTTTTTTATAATTTTCAGTCAAATTCAAGTCAATTTTTTTTTTTAAAAGGGAAATTAAAAAATCCATAACTTTTACAATATTAAAAGGCATTTATACGTTTAATTCAATTATAATTAAATTATATATTTTAATTTTATACAAAGTAACTGATTTTTTTAAAAATTAATTAACGTCCACCAATAAAATACATTTTTTTTTTATTTACATTAAAATTTTTTTTTTTTGTCATAATTAAATATGTAAAATTGTCTGTTAAAAATATGTAAAATAAATTATTAAAATAATTAAAATAAAAAAAAAAAATTGCTATTAAATGTTGTACGCTTTTGTAAAATTCTATAAAGAAATAAATTGAGCAAAATAAAAAATTAATTTCTTAATTAATTAAGAACGCAAATGCGACAAATACAAAAAAAAAAAAAAAAAAAAACAAAAAAAAAAAAAAAAAACAAAAAACAAATAAACAAAAACTGTTTAAGTTTAAGCAAGAATTTATGTATTAAAATGTGTATTTAAAAAAAAAAAAAAAAAAAAAAATAAGTGAATGCATATGTTTTAGTTGAAGTTTTAAATTTGTAAAGCGACAATAATAAAAAAAAAATTATTGCAAAACATAAAAGACAATATTCTTATATTTTTTCTGTAAGTGTTGGAATGCATTATTAAGAAAGGTTAACAATTAACTAAACTCTTCATAACACGTTTAGGTTTTCCCCTTATACACCATACCAATGCACGACACTCGAAAATGAGACTAATCCTGTCTGGCTGCCGCGCCACCTGATGGCCCTGAATGCTGTGTGATGTTTAGAAAGCAATAAAAAATGCACTTTCCAATGAACGTTTTTGCACAGGTGCGGCGCGCAACTGTACGATTTTTTTTTTTTTTTTTTTTAATTTTACAATCAAAAACAATTTTTACTACTTTAACCGTTATTTCTAGTGAATTCCGTTTCTTATTTGAAAAAATAATATGACGAACACTTAAACACAAAAAGGTTGCTGCTGCGACACGTGATACACAGGGTGAAACAATGCGGAGCACAGGGAACATGAAGGTGCTTGTCACGGATATGTATCGCAACAAGAATTGATACACAATTTTTTTGTTAATTTTTTTTTTCGCTTAATTTTTTATTTTTTCTCTGTAAATATTAAAAAAATTGTAATTATTTTAAAATTTCATAAATTTCATTACGAATATATAAGGCGTTCAACTGTCTAAAAATATCAGGGCTGCAAACCATTAAAAAATTGGAAGTGGTTTGGTTCAGTGGTTTCCGATGCCTTTGAACCGCTGATTCGGAGAAATGGAGAACCAGTTCGGACCGAACCACTTTTGCTTCTTTTATGGTTTAAAATCATATTCTTTCACAACAACTGATTCAGTTCATGGATCGAAATTGCTGTGGCTTGGTTTAAAAACCGATTCGGTTCAAAACAAGACATTTGCTCTAAAACGGTTCTTAAAACAAATTTCGATAAATGTAGTTCAGTTCAAGCCATGTGTGATCGACTAAAACGAGTAATAATGGCAATCAGAAATATCTGGTAAATGCAGTGTGTGGAAAAAGGCACAATTAGAAGACTTTACGACTTCCGCCAAGCGTGTCTCTGTTTTGCCTGGCGTGCGTGCATCTGATGGAGCTTAAGCAATTCTTAGGAATAAAAACTAAAACGGTCCTCAATCATCGTTTTGCTGTGCCCCTCCACGCTACATCACTGGCGTAGTCTGATTGCCATTTGAAATTTTATATAAAAATAGTTTTGAGATAGTTGGACCGAATATTTATTTTTTAATTCAATCGATAAAGTGATCAATTTTTGTGCCGTGTTTGGCGCAGCGATTATAGAATTATGAAAGCATCGAAAACAATTGAGGACAATATTTGAATACTGATATGAAAATAAAACAAAACTGTGTGTTAATATTTCATCACAATAAAACCATTTTTAAAAGTTCAAATTGGCGCTTTGCCCGAACACATGAATGTCAAGTGGTACCAAATTGATTGGCAGCATAGTAATCGATAACATCGATAACAGTGTACAGTCGATAAGACCAATAAGAATAGTCGAATAGTATTTTACTGATAAATGCTATCGATGAATAACAGCAAAAATTTGTTGTTTTGTGTATTATTTTGGCCGTCGTAGGTGAACGACGTATTTACGCGTAACTCGAGAAAAGCGGTAGATCGCGAAATTACAAGTGGAAAAAAAAAAAAAAGCAGGAAAAAACGACAACCTCAAATTTACAGCAACTCGTGTGGAGCACCAAAAAAAAAAAAAAAAAAATTGTGGAAAAATTATCAATAAAAATTATATTAAAATAGAAAAGAAAAATTTTGGCAAGCAAATAAATTCAAATACAAAAGTTACAACAAAACCTAAGCAAGTAAAGCAAAGTGTGTGTTTTTTTGGTGCCTGTGTTTTTTTACTTGCGAGTGGCGCTTACCAACTTCGATTCATAAGTTAATTACATATGTGCATGAGTGTGTGTGTTTGTGAATGTGTTTACTTTTTGGCCAAAAAGTTCAAAGCGAGTTTTAAATAAGGTGAATTTGTTAAAACACAAACGCCCGTTGCCACTTTTTAAATTGCTTCTAAATGCAACGCAACGCTTGAAAAAAGTGAAAAAAAATTATAATAATAAAAGTCAAAGTAATTTTAACAACAACAACAAGAAGCGTTAATCATCATCACACAAAAACAACAACTTTAAAGCGGAGCCGGCATTTAAATAAAATCTATTTGTTGTTGTTGTTGCTCTTTTTCGTTTTAATTTATTGTGAGTGTGCGCGCTATATTTAGCCTATAAGCTAAAAGTTAATAGTATATGTACATATATAAGCGTACAGCGCAGCATAGTGGGCGTGGCAAGTCATACATAAAACGTGTTACAACCTAAAATTAAGAAAAGCTAAACGGTTTTTTTTTGTGCAACATTTTATTTCAAACTTTACAACTTCGACGCTTCTGCTTCTTTTACTCAAAGAAAAAAACAACAAAAACAAAAAAACAACGCAACGGAATATGGCGCCGGGCATTTGTGGCACAAGTTTTCGCATGTTTTTGCGGCACACCGATTTACGTAGTTTTAGCTGCCGTGCTGTGCGGGTGACGCCAGTGGCTACATTTACAGTTGTAAGTAAATAAAATAGACACATACATACGTACATATATATATTTTAAGTATAAATAAAAATATTTATTTTTATTGGTGGGGCGCTGCGAATTTAACAAAAATTAATTACTTTAGAAGATTGAAAATGAAAAGATATACATAAAAACATACATACACATACAAACTGACAAATGTAGATAAAATTAGCTATCTTTTAATTAGTGCAAAAGCAAAAATTGTACATTTTTTTTATTTCATTCTTCCGAAAAATTAAAAATCAAAATTACTTTGATAAAAGTTGTTTTTGTATTTGAAAAAAAAAAAGCAAAAGCATTCAAACACAAAAACACTGTAAAACAGCTGCTATTGCGGTTCATTTGTTTTTGTATTTTAACTTTCTGCTTTATTCATGCAACAACAACAATACACGTGTCGCTATATCAAACTTGTTTTTTTGTTGTTGCTTTTTTTTTACTTTCTGGGTTTTTTTTATTTTTTTATTTTATGCAAAGTATAAAAATATATTCCCTGGTTGCTTTTTGTTGTTTTTTTTTAGTTTTGTTTTTATACATTAAAAAAAACAGTATCGGAATTTTTGTGTTTTTTTGGGGTAGGCACATTTTTAAAATTATTAAAATTTATGCGGCTTAATGCGAGTGAAATGCGAGAATGTTTAAAGCAAAAAAAATTCACAAAAAAAAAAAAAGAAAATTAAATATATAAAACACAAAATAAATAAAAGATATATAGAAAAAAATATATATAAAATAGATGTGTACCCTGCAGTAGAGTGCCTAAGATATGATCTGGAAAGCTTTGTTGCAGTCAGCCGTATAATTTGGCATACAATTTTTCTGAACCCATTTAAGAAAGATCTAATGGTTTTTAGTTTTAGAGATTTAAAAAAAAAAGGATTTCAATTTTTGTATATAAAACATATTAGAGTTGACCTAGACAGCAAAGAGCCTCGGCGAAAAGTGCCGGTTTTCGGTACCTCGATTTTTAAAACTTTTATTATACCAAAAAATTAGTTATGATGGGTCAATAATCCATGGAAATTTTTTAATAAGCATACGACTGGCTTAGGAAATATCTGAGGTCAAAATAGGCTCTGCATAAGCAAGCATTATATGAGTATCACTAGGTTATATATACATATAATCAGAGTTTTGTCTTTACATTGCACCAAACTCTGAATTTTTATTACAATTATTCGTTTTTAATCACAAGTATTCCAAAAAATGCAAAAAAAAAAAAAATTCTGTCTGTCCATCGGTCCACCCCAATTTTCAGTCTTATCTTAAAATTTTGCATGGATTATTGGTTTTAAAAAACCGAAGTACCGGAGGAGTTATGTTTTATATATTTGAAGACGATGAACAAATATTTGGTTTTTATAGACAGGGTTCTGAGAATTTTGTCATTTTCCCCTTCAAAACGGCTACATTCAGGAGGTGTCACAAAAAAACCAATGTATACCTTTTTTTAAATACTGTTTGAACCAGTTATGAATTATATTCATTATTTCAATATATGATATGAGAGATTTTGTGGTACACTCGATAATTTGAAAATTTTCTAACATTTTTAAAATTATCGAGAAAATTGTTTATCAGTTCTGATGCTGTAAAACACCACTTAACTAAAGTTCTAAGTAACGAATATAGTCGATAAAATAAATGTGTATGCAGGGTATACAAACTTAAAGAAGAAATGACACCAACAAACAAAAATGTATTTGTCACTTCTTAGATTTGACTTTGCTTTGCGTTGGTCCCGGCGCCAAATTTGAGTCGTATCGCTAAAATAGAATTAAAAAAAAAAAAAAAAAAATCATAACATAAAAAAGATGCTGGTGGGTGAAACTAACTTTGTTGTATAAAAACTTTAAATCTAGACACTCAGTTTTAGTTTTTGCTCTTTTCTAAAGAAAGTTTAGCTGTTGACTTCTTACTGTTCTTTTGGCTTTGAAAGAGCTTTACATTTTTTTTTTTTGTCTTTTCAAAAATCTTGTATGAACATATACTATACTATTTTAGCTTTGTTTTTAAGATTTTTACTTTTGATACTTTTCAAACTTATTCTCGTAATTCCATTCAGCACATCGTTTGTCATTTTTTCTACTTTGTGTCAAAGTTCAAGCTAAGAAGCGATTGTGGAGAGTAAAATTAAAATAAAAAAAAATCGAAAGAATTTAAACTGTCATCTTTATGCTTAAAAAGTTTAATCTGTATAATATCTGTATACTTGTGTACACATTTAGAAAATTCGAAAGCCACAACGTTGCTGACGCTACTCTTTTCTTGTGCTTCAACATGCCGCAGCATAGCCCACGCACAAAAAGAATAAAAAATAACAAAAAATAACAAAACCACGAAAACCAAATGATGCAGAAAGTATCTTAAGCCATGAGATACTTTTTTATACCCTGTATCCGAGATGTAAAAGGGTTTATTAAGTTTGTGAAAATATATGTAACACTCTGAAGAAGGCATGGTAGACCCTATTAAGTATAACATATATGTTCTTGATCAGCATTGATAGGAGAGTCGATTTAGCTATGTCCGTCTGTCATGCTGTCTGTCGTAAGGGAGAGATTATCTCGGATTATATAAGAGAAAGGTCGCCATATTTGAAGCTTAAACTCTCCTGCGCCGCCTAGTAATTACCAAAGGGTTTTTAGTCCCATTTTAAGGGGTAGATACTATTTTGCATAAAAACTTGTTGGTTTCTTTTTCTAGGAATTTCAAATGTAGTATAAACTATGCCTATGATAGTCCCTTAAAAATTCACCATATTTTTTTTTTTGAAGTTTTTATATGAAAATCCAACACAAAAAATAAAAATTGGGTACAGGGTTTCTTGAAGTCGTGCATACTGACTTCTGCGTTCTTTCTTGTTGGTATTTTACTTTACATATGTTATAAATGTGTGGTTAATCAATTTTGATATAAAATTTGTAACACTTCGTAGACTTTTTAAAAAATTATGTCTACATTATATTTTTTTTTAAAAACTCTGTGGAATAAGCCGATCTTATCATGTACGTCTGTCAGTTCAAGTTGAAATGGCTAAGCCTGTCTGTACGCCTTTCAGTCCTCGTGTATTGATTTCAAAACTTTATTCTCGGTTTTAAAAAGTATTATGGCTTTGTTTCATTTCAAGTGAATATTTACATTTGTTTGAGTTGATTTCAATAAATTTCTGCTTGACAAGCTGCTTCTGCTCTTTTTCCACTTGCTTTACTTTGTAAACCACATTCACACTTGATTGAGTCATTTCAATCAAGAAAGTCTTTAATAAGTTCATTTGTGTACATAATACAATGCATTTTAATCAATCTTTTTTTTTATTTCACCTTTCTTGAACTTTTGACAAATTCTGACAACTATTGAAAGCTATTGAACTGTAAGACTTGTTGGCGTTTATGCCATTTTGTCATTTTCATTTGTTGAAAGCTGCTGAATATAAAAGTGCAACTTTTGACATTGTTTAAGCGTACAAAATGAATAACTGCGATTCATATTGTAAGCTTATCAAAATTGAAGCTGTTAGGGTTTCTATTTATTTAACACTGTGTCTTGTGTCTTGCACAAAAAGAGCAACGTCGTTGAGCGACGAGTAAACATGTCTCCTGTATACATATTTCAACAAACACGATTTGCATACTAAATGAGTTTGTTCTTGCACTTACTTTACTTTGCTTTTATTATTTAGAATTCCCCTCTCAAATTTTATTTTATAAAAAATCTTTGTTTGTTTTTGAGCTTAGAATATGGAAAGTAATCAGGTGGCATCTTTATGCTTTTATTTTTTTTAAATAGCACTTGAGTTTGTTTATTTTTGCCCCTTTTTATAAGATACAACTTTTTTTTGTTATCAGCACTTGAATCTGGTTTAACATTTACCACAGTTATTAGCACTTTTGCAGCAGTGATTTACAATGTCGAATATTTATTTAAGTGTGTACATTATTAATTTAAAGGAACCCAAAAAAAAAAAAAATTAATAAACAAATAAAAATCAAAAGCGACAGATACTACGAATATGTCGACAGGTTTTAACATCTTCTCACAAACAAGAAAGAACGCTGAAGTGGAGTATGCTCGACTGCTAGATACCCTGTACCTAATCTTTATGAACCTTAAGTTAAGTCCTATCTTTGTAATATACCTTATTATATTGAACTTTCAAACAAAAACTTGAAAAATGGGGTAAATTTGTATGGGGGCTATCCCTATTTCATTGGGAATATCAGATTCATATATTATACTAAATTAAGACTTCCTAGAATAAGAAACAAATATGATTTTTATGCAAAAACCCAAAATTTTGAGGTAAATTTGTAATTTCCCCTAAAATGGGGTTAGAGAAAAAGCCTTTGTAAGTCAGACCTGACGGCCTAGGAGAGTGTAAGTTTCAATTTTGAAAGCTCTACTTCTTATAGTCTCCGAGATAATCGTTTTCTTTCGGCAGACAGCATGACGGACGGACAGACAGACAATGCTAGTTCGACTCCCCTTTCGATGCTGATCAAGAATATTTATGTACTTTACTATCAGATACCAGGCGTGTGCTACTACGTTGTACGGCCGTTTCGGTTGCTCTTTAGCTCTTTAATTTAAATTCTTTTTGATGGCATTTTTACATTGCAGCACTACCAAAAAAGACTAAAAAATACCACTTTTTTGATCTTACACAAAATATATTGGGAAAGCTGAAATCAGCTGTTTTTTATTTTTGGTTTTTGTTTATGTTAAAAAAGCAAAACATTTTTGTATGGGAAAATGAGAAAATCGACTTCTTAAATGAACCGAATATGCATTAGGCATTGTTTTAGTGGAATTTCATACATAAAAACATTTTTACTATTTTATATATATGGGTAGGGTCTGTCTAGCTTCCTTAATATACCCTTTTACACTTTGGGTACAGGGTATAAAAATAAATTTGTTTTTGGCAAAAGTCTTTATCACAACACTTTTAATTCTTTGTATTGACCTGAAATTCGAATTTTAAGCTTTTCTCAGCACTAAGCAGTTCAAGTATTAAAACCAAAGTGCCACGTCTATCTTTATGTAAATTAGGTAAAAACTACGTCTAGTGTCATCCTATGTATACACTACCGATACACTCCCTGATACAACATACAGTCCCCATACAAACTCACTTCCCATTTTCTGATTTTTTTCAAGAAAATTATTGTTATATTGCACATTTATATGTATATTTAAATTAAAATTTGACACATTTGCTTCTTATGTGAACTCTTAACATGGTGTCTAAAGCTGGTCCCAAGTTTGGTTGTATCGGGATCTTGAAATCTTACCCATCCACTTTACCAAATACTATCTACGCCACTGATTACACAGCCCCACAAAAAAATATGTACCCGGATCTGGCTACGAGACCCACATATTTCTATGTATTTTGATGCTACTTGTATTTTCGTGTGCCGTGTATTTCAGCTTTGGTCCTACCGAAATTAATGCTTTTCCTTGTTTACTATCTTTATCTTCTGGAAGTTTTAAACTGCCTCGCTCGGATGACGCAGAAAGAATGTTTTTAAATTTTTTTTAGTGAATCTTTCCGCCAATCTAGTCAATTCATATTCCTCGAGTTTTATTAATGTACATAGTTCAAATACTGGCATAAAAAACTTCATCGCCCATTTTTCCAATTGATTCTGGTATGATTGCAAAAAATAAAGCAAAATTAAAGCAAGTTCGAAAGAAAGGTTTTCGTTCTTTGCAAATTTAATTAACACGAAGAAGCCTTTTCATTTTATGCCATCCTGAAATTCCAATTTAACTATTGGTCATCAATTTTTTAAATCGAATATGTAGTTTCGAAGATTACCACCTACATACAAATAAACAAGCATACAAACTTTCCTTTTTATAATATTAGTATAGATAATGTTTTTATAAAACTTATAACAGATGTAGTTTTTTTGTCGAATAATGTCTTTTTGTTTTATTCCTTTAGTTTGACGATTGTGCATATTTTTTTTTGTTTTTGTTTATCCGAATTAAAATACATAGTATACACAACACATACTCATTCTCATAAGCTTTTGATTAAGAATAATCGTAAAACTGATAACGAAAATTTTATTACTCGAAAAAAACGCCCTGAACTTATACATATACCAGAGTCTAGTTGTTCTCATAGTCAGTCTATGTTAGTCATTAAATCTAGCTATAAAATTTTTTCCGAAGCACGTTTTTTGTTCCACATTCAAGCGGTATTTTTTTTCTCCCTTTTTCTATTATTTTTATTCTGTTTTGTTTTTTGTTTTTAGTTTTTGTAGTTTGTTGTTTTTTGCATTTGTTTTTACATGATATTTTTTTTTGCTGTATTTTTTTTTTTACGCGCTTTCAGCAAAAGTTTTATTGGCGCCATTCGGTCTACTAAATTTTTTTATTTGTTGTAAGCGAGTTCAATGTTTTTTTTGCTGGTTTTAAATATCAAATCTAGTATTTTTTGTTTAATTTTTATTTTTCCGTTCCCCATTTTACAATAAATCAACGCATTGCAGTGCATTTTGTTATTGTTCATTCAACTGAAATACTCTCCAAGCTGTTCGCAATTAGTTTTTCGCGTTAAAATGTAAATTGAAAAAAATTTGTTCATTGAAATTTGATTAAATAAGCAGCAAATTTGTTCCATTTGTTGTTTGCATAGTACATAAATACTATATTCGAGTAGGTACAGATGCTACATATGTATAACGAACATGTAAACATGTGTTTCTGTAAATCAAAATAAAATCAGTTTTAAAAATTCACTCTGATGTAAAACGTGTTGGCTTTACTTGTTATTTTAAACATAAAAAAAATATTTCGTTACCTAAAAACTAAATATAATAAAAAAAAAAAGCTAAAAATAAAAAGTTTTTAACTATTTCAAACATAGTTTTAGACCAAGCAAAGCAATTGCAGTACAGCGTTTCTGTAAAAAAATATTAGCAAAAATTTTTAACTCATGTATGGCTACAAAACTATTGAAATCATTGTGGATATATTTTGACAAGTGGCTTTTCTACGATTTAAAGAATCTCTAGTAGGCAGATTTTGGAAGATCGTTAAGTAAACGCGTGCAAGCATCGTTTGTGCAAAAAAAAATCTACTGGGACCAAGTCCGGAAAGTAAGACTTTGGAATCGACGCTGCGTTATGTTGCGAAAGGTAGGCGGTTACTGTGGAGTTGGTATGGAGCAATTTCGAATTTATTCTTTGTTTTAGGTGTTGTTTTTTTTCGCAAACAATAATGTTCATAGTTCCGTCGAAATTTACAAGGTTGTCGTGCTTGCCAACACTTTTACTTCACAGAAGCTGTGTTCAAATTCTACTTACTATTTGGTCCTATTTGGTTACTACTTGGTCATTTTATTTTGCTAATCATTTGGCAAAATGTTGAACGTTTTTTTCGGCATATTTCTAAAACTTAAAATTAGTATATACCGACCATTGTCTAAATTATTTATTTTATTTAAAGTTCTACCGTTTTAAGAACATTAAAACTTGTGATTCATTGCAACTTGAAAGTAAACAGGCAATTTGATATTAAATAAAGTTTATGCTGATAAATATTTTATCGCAACAAACAAAAATTTCTTACGTCAAATTAGTTTGCTTATTTCCTGCTAAATTATAAAAACAAAGAAAATTTTCCAATTCAGTGAAACCGAAGCTTCAATACCCGCCAAACAATGATTGGACTAACTTTCTTTAAAGAATATGTGAATTCGGTTTGTATGGAGGCTATATTCTACAATGATCAAATGAATGAATTTCAATCATGTATTCTACTGTGAACATAAGTTGCTAAAAGAAGTTTTTTGATCATTCTTGATGTAAATCGCTTCATGAATAACTCATTTTTCATATAAAAACTCAAAAATTGGCGGAAAAGTTGTATGGGGGCTGTATGCTATAGTGGTCCCATCTCAATCGTGGGTCTGAACATGGGTTGCTGTTAAAAGAGTTTTTACAAAACGATGATATATCACTTTCTAAATAAATATGAGAGCTATGGACTTCCAGTTCAATATATAAATACGGACGGACAGAAACACGGATATGGTTAGATCGACTCGTCTTGTCTTCCCGATCATAAATATATATACTTTATACGGTCTAAGATACCTTTCTAACATACTGAATATATCTGTTCCCACCATATATATCGGGTATCAAAACAGGGAAATATCTCATATCCGTCAATACCAAACACCCGTCACACGAATCTTTGATTACTTTATATATGATCTTCAGCGTCTGTAGTTAAACTTCAAGAAGAGATAGATAAGGGTCTATGATCTGACTTAACCCCAGTTTAAACACAATATTGGGCTTCATAAAAGAAGCATATACAGTAAAATTTTACAGTTATAACAATTATTTGCTTTTCAAGCAATCTGAAAATGGAAGGTGTGTTTGTATGTGATAAATATATTATATTGGCCCGATTCTTATCATATCGGTCAATACATAGGAAAATATTTTGGAGTATTTTTATTCATAAAAAAAAAAAAATGTTATAGAAAAACTCAAAAATTTGCGGAAAGTTTGTATTCGGAGCTATTGCGAAGTTTTGACAAACAAAATTGACGTTGCCGAAAAAAGAGTAAATTTTAATCCTTAAAACTGTCTGAATCAATCGCTAAGAAATGAACCGACAGACAGACGTGGTTATTTTGACTCGTCTCATCGAGCTGAGCAAAAAAACATATACTGTACGATATCTCTCCTAAATACGCTACAAACTTTCCGAAAAAAAACTGATAATATCCGTTCACACTATTTGAGACGGATATAATAATAGTGCTATGCCAGCACAAAACTTTTTCCTTTCCTTCCTTTACTTTCTCCCCTGCCAGTACGCTAATTTGAAATCTCAGCGTAGCTCATAAAAATTTTACAGAAACTTGTGTACGTTTTTCCCACGTTTATCGTATAGTACACATCTATGAGTATCTATTGTGGTGGTTTTAATCCTTTTCTCAAAGTTACCAGCAACTATTTGCATATGTGCGCTAAATTTTGTGCGTTTAAGATGCAATGAAAGTATTTGTGCATTGTAATTAACGTCGAAAACTTTAACCAAGGTCTTTTTGATAAAGGAAATAACTTTTATGCCTCTCAAGTTAAACTTTTATTTAAACAAAGATGCAAAAAAAAAAAAAAAAAGAAATATTTGCGCTTAATCAGCAAACTGCAGAAGATAAATATACAAAGTGGCTTGATAAGATTTGCACGCTTTTGTGCTGTTTATCTGACGCCTTTGGATTTGCTGATTTTGATTGTTATTTATTTAAGCTTTGAATACAAGTTTCAGTGTCATGTGAAAATGACGCTTATCAAGCAGTTGGTTGGTTATCAATTCTGATTAAATAAAATCAGTGCAACTCGTTACATCTACGTATAAATATTTGTATTTTTTTCTTTTTATCAAAAGCACTTGAGCACTTTTTTGCTATAATTTGCTGCATAAATATTTTGCTGCAAATTCAAATAGCTTGTCGCTTGCTCAATTCAGTATCTGAGTATGTCTTTTAAACACGCTAGATTGTTCTACTTTTTTTTCTCCTTGTTTTCTTTTAGAAAGCTTTTTAGCATGTTGCATTTCATGCTGTTGCGCTACTTGTTTTCACTGCACTTGACTTTGTACTTTTATTATTATTATTTTTGTTTTTTTTTTTTTTTTTTGTTATATTCGAACTAACTGTGCATGTCGTCCTTACGCCCACATCGTCATCGTAAACTGTCGACATTACGTCGCGTCTCGACGTTCGCCATCCTTCGCCGTTCACCGCCGTTGGCCCGTCAGTCTGATGTTTATCTAATGACTTTTCAGTTTGCCAACAATTTGCTCTACTCACTCGCTTCGCTTAGTTTGTTACTACGATAAAGCCACATGTTGGTTTTGTTTTCAGTAGTTTGTTGCAAAGTATGTATGTAAACTGTATACATAGAATAAGTTTATGAGTTACATTTGTATCTAGATACATTTGTATCTAAATATTTATACCGTTTCGTATAGTTGTCAGGCACTTAAATATGCTTAGCCGCATTTAGACATAAAGTCAATAAGTAAATATGTACTTAATATGAGAGCGCATATTCAGTGGTAATTTATTTTTAGGTCAATGTATTCATTCAGTTTTATTTTTGTTTTGAATCTAACATTTTCTTATCAAAAATTTTGTTGTTTCATAATTTAATTTACTGTATGACCGGCAGCCACATTCTTTGGCTGGTTTTTTTTTTCTGCTGATAACATTCTTTGTACTTCATATACATATAAATACGTTTATCAAATTCAATTAAATTTATTAAAAATATTTTCATATCGTATGAAAAATTGCTTGTTGTGTTTTAATTTTAAGTAATTATTTAATATTAATCAATTTGACTTACGACCGAATTAATTTCTTATAATTTATACAACTTAAATGCGTTAAAAGATAAATACTGCTAATCAATGCAGCATTTACTTTCAGAGATTTTGTTTATGTTTCTCTTTGCTGTGCTATTATTCTTGTATTCTTGTATTCTTGTACGATATCTTCATTATTGTTTTTCTGTAAATCAGAAACAATGACCTAAAAATCAATCAAAAAATATAAAACAAGAAAGAAAAACAAGAAATAATAATCGAGAAAGCTTAAATTATTTTTAAAAAATATTGTACTTTTTTTAAATCAATTACTTTTAAAGCAAAGACTATATTAACTCATCTGAACCTAGAATATCAAATATTTTATTGTCTGTACAAATGGAAAACAGCAATTTTTTAAATTTTAACCTGTCACACATAGTGTAAAAGGGTATTATTAGTTTGTCGCAAAGTTTATATCGCATTAAAAGAAGCGTCGCAGACACAATAAACAGCTCGGCGAGACGAATCGATCAAAGCAAATCCGCCTGTCTGTCTGTCTGTCTGTTGCAAAACCAAGGCGCTAACAGACGGAAGGAGGCATATTAGACCCTTTAAAGTACATATATTCTTGTTCAACATTGTTAGGGGCGTCGATCTAGCTATGTCCGTACGTCCAACTGTCCATCTGTTCGTCTGTCATGCTGTATGCCGTATGAAAACGATTTTTAGACGATAAGACATAGATTCGCCATATTTGAATATTAGAATCTCCTGAGCCGTTAAGTGATTACTTAAAAACGGTTTTTCTCTAGCCCTACTTTAGCACCCATACAAAACTACCCCAAAGTTTTCTAGAAACATAAAACTTAGTATAACTTATGCCTATGATAATCCCAATGAAATATTCCAATAAGGGTTGGACCAAACAAATTTTAGATATAGCCCAATGACAATTTATCCTTTTTTTTCTATGGTATATATATGGTATGGTATAGCCCCCACAAATCTACAGCTCTTTTTCGAGTTTTTGTATGAAAATAGGTATTTTTTATGAATAAATTCACTCAAAATTGGGTAAAAACATTTTCTTATGTTATTCAATGTCAAATTCAAGGTGCCACACCCATTTTAGGGTATAGCCCTCATACAAAGTTTACGCCCATTTTCCAGTTTTTGTATGGAAATAGGTATTTATGAAAATATTTACTCCAAATTGGATAAAAACACTTCTTATATCATCCAATGTCAAAGCCAATGTGCCACGCCCATTTTCAGGTATAGCGCTCTTACAAATTTACACCCCATTTTCGAATTTATGTATGAAAATAGATATTCTTTATGATTATAATCACCTCAAATTGGGTAAAACACTTCTTATGTTATCCAATGTCAAATCCAAGGTGTCACGCCCATTTTAAGGTATAGCCCCCATTCAAACTTACCGCCCATTTTCGAGTTTTTGTATGAAAATATTTATTTTTCTGAATGAAAAAAATTTGTGTCAACAATGTCCGTGTCCGCCTTAGTGACCACTGTCGATATGGACATATGGGAGTATATCATATAGCCTCCATACAAATTTGACCAAATTCATCGTGAAATTTAATCGAAGTATCTGGAACATATTAACTATTAAAAGTGTTGTGAACGGATATTTCAGCTTCGGTTCCACCGAAGTTAACGTTCTTTCCTTGTTTTTACATTCATTTCCTCGACTGTACTCCTTTTTCCTTCTCTAATTGATATTTTAATTATTCTATTTTCTAAATATTATTAAACTATTTAATTCAACGAAATAACGATATTTAACGTATGTGTTCGTGTACGTTGAATATAATAAGACTTTTTTGAAAAAAAATCTGCCTTCATACAACCATTGACACTGCTTATTTTTCCCGCTTATCGCTTATTTGCAAGAAATTCAAGTTAGGTCATTTGATTTCTAAATGTATGACCCTATTTTGGGATTAAATATGAGTTTACTTTTTTTATTAATAAAAGAATTTACTTAAAATGTCGGTCAAAATCCTCTAAAGTGAATTAATTGAATAAATTTTTACGAAAAATTTTCAATAACAACTTATTAGCATTTTTTCACGTCAAGTATTATTACACATTCTAAATCGGTGGTAGACGTCTAATAAACCAAAGTCAGTTCAACGATAGACATATATACTATAGATTATTTAAATATTTTGTGCACACTTACAAGAATAATATATCCACAACAATAGTGATAGGCAAAATGAATGAGAATGAAAGCGAAAGCTAAGAGTGGAAACTGCATAATATTCGCATTAATTATTTAAAGTGACACTGAAAGCTAGAAAAATATAGATAATGCCTTTCAGAGGGAGGTTTAAAGAACGAGACAGGGAGAGAGACAGTAAAAGCAATAGGGGATAATAATGTGCAAATCTCTAGATGAAATAAAAGGGTGTTTCATTAGAAACATTTAAAAGTTTAAGTCTCTATGCAATTAAAACAAAATTGTGCCGAAATAGTTGAGAGGCCCTTTTTAAATAGCTAAAATATAACAAAAAAATATTTGAATTGCGACACGCGCTCCTAACTAAGCCTCATAGAGAAGGCATAGAGAGGCGCAAAGCCAAGTAAACCTTGCGACAATATGTAAAGTGTATACACAGATATACGTTCCCGCTGCTTCTATGCAAGCATAATAAAAAATTTACCACATAATATAAAGTATCTCAAAGTACAATAATGAGCTAAATTGAAGCTATGCTTTGACAAAAAATAAAATAAATAAAAAAAGAAAATTGCTGAAAATATTTATTAAGCCAAATTTATGCATAATTATTATGCAGAGATTTGTGTATTATTATGAAAATTACTAAAATGCTGAAAGATATCTTTTGTATGTAGTCGTCGTATCTTTTTTCAAATACTGCAAACAATTTCTAATTAGCACGCGTTGTAGCAAGTTACCAAGCTATTGTCTGCAACAAATAAGTGAGAAGAAGTTGTAAGACTGCGAAAACTTTGGTACATTGCTTCCGCAATTGTTGTCCTTTTGTGTGTATGTGTGTGTGTCTTAAACTGCAACGAAATACGCTGTTGGGTATTTTCCTTGAAATAATTATTATAAAATTAAACAAACTGTTCATTCGTGCTTTGTTTTTTTTTTTTCAGTGTTTGCCCTGGCACGTTTCACAGTTCTAGTTCATATCTGTTATGGTTCACAGTTTATTTTTTTGGTCAAGACAGCAGCAGCAAACTTTGTTCACATGCTAAGGGTAAATGTTGCTACTTAAATTGCCAAAGAAAAATAGAAAGACAGCAAGTAGTTCAAGTAACAAATATTTACACCATTAAGAAGGAAGCAAGAAAGTTCTCATTTTTAGTTTGCTTCAAAGTTTTATAACATCGCATAAAGCCCATTTTCTTCTTATGAAGGTTATAGCAAATTTCGTACAATATTTTTAATTTTATTTAAACTTGGCATACAGGATCCGCTTCATCAAAAAACTTGTTTTTGAGCTTTTTTGTGTCAGTCAGTATAAATTAAAAATTTAAGAAATTGTATAAATGTTTGAAATTTAGTTTTACAGTTTCATACTTTTACTTTTTGACTTTACTAAAGATATTTGAAGAAATTTTAATTTAAAACTTTGCAGACATTTTTTGTATGCACCATTTTGTTTGTTGCGCATTGCAATTTCTTTATCTAACCAAGAGTGCTTCGATGATCTTGAAACGATGTTTGACAATACTTACTTAGACACCACTGTTAAGGAGTAACATTCAAATTGAATTGTGGCTGTTGGAGGCTCAACGAATTTCGTAATGACTCGAGTTGATATATGACTTATAATGAAATCGAACCATCCATGGGCATTAGTTCCCCCAACCGCATATGGATTAAAAAAAAAAAAATGACCGAAGCTCAAATACCCGCCACAAATTGGTTTAGTTTATTTATGATCATCAGTGGCTTAGGTATAAATTGGAGAAAGAATGGATTATAGCCAACACTCCGATACAATTAAAAACTTGCCATAAATCTTCGTAGTTTTTTGGCTTAGCAGCTCATACACCTTTCTTCACATCTATCATCCAGAGGTGTTCTATCGGATTGAGGTCCGGTGATTGTGCAGGCCACTTCAAAACATTGATTTTGTGGCATCGGAACCACTTCTTTGCTCCTTTAGATGTATGTTTCGGGTCATTCTCTTGTCTCGTTAGAGGTGTTTCGGGTCATTCTCTTGCCTTTAGATGTGTGTTTCGGGTCATTCTCTTGTTGAAAACCTACCGTAACGGCATTTCCTCTTCAGAGTAAGGTAACATAACACCTTCCAATATGTTGCCAACATAGTAGTTGGCATCCATATTATCCACAATCTTCACCAGAGGTCCCACACTATTCCATGAAAAACAGCCCCACAGCATCAGCCTAAAACCGCCGTGGTTAATGGTCTTACAAGTAAATTTAGAATTGAATTCCTGTTTAGGAGGACTGTTTATGTGAACCTGTATCCAACTGCACCACTTTTCTTATTATTTCGAATACCTCTGTAAGCTTCGAAAGTCTTTGGATAAACTGCAAACGTTTATAAAAATACATAAAACATTAAAGTTTCATCCGAAAGCAATATGTAGTTTTTCTTGTGCATTTTCAATGAATCCCTTTTAGCTACTTTTCTTTTTTTGCTTTAAATATTTTTCAAATGTTTGATGCGCATTGCCCCAAGGATTACTTTTGCAGTTGAAATTCAATAAAACTGCTCCACCATAAATGCAACTATAATTGCGCCACCGATACTTTCTTCTATCTTAATGTTAAGCAAGTCTTAGTCTTATTCTTTTTCTTATCTTGGATATTAAAGAAGCTTAAATTACTTCACATAATCTTTGGACGAACAACTTTTCTGTTCTTTTAATTGTTCGTATATAAGAAGTAATTACTCTTAAGTGTGTAATGTAATTAGTAAAAGTTTATTTATGTGCACAAAAAGTAAAAAGTAAAAAAAAAGCCTCTTCTGACAATTATAGACATAAAAGCTTTTTAGCATAATTGTAACATTAAGTTTCGTAAAAAAGACTTCTGGGTTCTAGCAAAGTGCTACTAAAGTAAAGTGTTGTAGTGTAATATTGCTCTATGACAATTGACAGACTGACTACTCAGATAAACATGACAGACATGGATGATGACATATCTGGTGAACTTATTAACTTAAGTTACAAACAAACAAACAAGCAAACAAGGCTTGCCTTGTAATTAAATTGAGCGTAAAATCGGCAACTTGTCATCGTGTTGCCTTCGTCGTCCGAGTACAATTTCACTTGAAATTCGTAGCCGTTGTATATTTTATTTTCTCACGTAATATGCACAATCGAAAACAAGTAGCATCTCTTGACAGCTATGGTCATTTGAGAACTTTTCTTCATTCGATTTTTAATTGGAAATCCATTATAGGTTTTAAATTCAATTTTAATTGATTTTTGTTGTGGGCAAGACTCTGTCAAAAAAAGTGATTTGCAAGTGGGACTTTGATTTTTTTTTGTTATCTTTGGAAAATAATTGTAAAAATAATCAAATTATTGTTTTCTTAAAAAAATTAATTGTTGGATGTGTTTTAATAAAAACTTCAGGCAATATAGTAAATTTAATACAATTTAATTTAAGATTAAAACGAAAAAAAATTAAAAATTTTGGCCAAAAAAAAAATCAATAATATTTTTACATTGATTTTTTAGAGAACTTGGCCATTTTTTTTTTTTTAAATGTTTTAACCCACATATAAAATCCATTGAAAATTTTTAAGATCGGTGAATAAAAGTGCGTGATATGGTTGAGGCTATTAGCATCTTAACTGTGCGTGCACATCACATTTTACATGAATATTTGTACATGAAAAAGTCGTTTGAGCGATAGGATCCGTGATTGATCCCAGTTGTGCTCTGCTATATTTTACTGCAATCCCAGCAAGTGCTTGGGCCATTTCTATTACAACACACCAGAGTCAAAAGAAGTGTAATCGTAGGAATTTTGGCTAACATGGTCCCATATACAATGATTTCTTTGAAAAGAATAAAATGATCTCCGGAAACATTCCTCAGATACCTGTGATATGCTCTCACTGAGCCCATTAAATTATGTGGATCTTCATCGAGGTCTGTAAGTTATAATGGCCCGAAAGGACGACAGCAGAAGTGATTTTACCCAGATTGGAGAGAATATATTTATAAATAAAAACTATTTACATACAAAAACTCATAAATAGGCGCTAGGTTTGTATGGGTGCTTCACCTAAAATGGGCGTGGCATCTTGCTTTTGATATTGGATGCCTTTAGAAGTGTTTATTTTCATACAAAAAAATCGAAAAAGTGGTAAGTTTGTATAGAGGCCTATATCTAAAACTGGGCATAGCATCTTGGTTTTGACATACAAACTGCCTAAGATCAAAAAAAAGCGTAAGTTTAAAATTTCAGATAAATATCATTAAAACTTTCCGAGAAAAACGCATTGTAACAGACGGACATGGCTAGATCAACTTGTCTTGTCACTCTGATCAAGAATATATATACTTTATGGGGTCTACAAAGCCTCCTATCAATGCGTTACAAACTTTCAGACAAACTGAATATACCCTTTACACTATGTATGGCGGGTATAAAATATGTTATCGAAAATATTCAACTCGTATATCGGCGCATCAGTCGCTTATTGCTTGGGACTGTCCCATAGTGTCATCAGTATATAACCAATAATTTTAATTAATACTTTTATTAAATATTAAAATTCATTAAAAATGACCTAATAAAGTTTAATTAAACTATTTTAAAATATTAAATGTTTAACAAATTTTACTTGCTTGAATATTCTAATTTGCATTCTTGCGCTAACTTTCTGTAGCTCTTTCTGTCTCACTCCACTCTTTCTCTCTCTCTATCTTTGTTTTACACATATGTATAAATACTTGTAAAACAAAGAGGCTTTTATTCTTCTAAGCACTTTAATTATTCATATTTTCTGCTTCCCTTATAAACCTTTTCAACTTTAACTTCTCAAATTACGTACAAGGATCTCATTTCCTTTATATGTTTGCTGCATACATACTGTATATGTATGTGTGTACAATATGTATAAGTTTAGCATGAATATTACATGAGCACCTTTAGCCTGGTTTATGCAACTACAAATGTACAATTTAATATTAAAGTTTTACCTAATTGCATGCAACAATAATTAATAAATTAAATCATTGCGCATAACTTGTTAATTAATTTGACAATTTCCAATTAAGTCAAAATTAAAATCAAATTTTAATTATCTAAATAGATTTTTTTTTTTGCTTTTTTAATTGAAATTGGCATTTAAAATTAAACGAAATGCGGAATCATAAAAAAATTACGCATACGTTACGTGCTGCACATGACTCTGTTGCGGTATGGTCAGCTTAGATTCAAACGATGCGTGTAATTCCACACAAATTCCCAAAACAAACATTTTCGGCAAACAGAAAACGCTAACTGAAATTTATAAAAGGTAGTTTTATTCATTTGCAAAATAAATGTAAAATGTATTTGCAAAATTTGGTAGCTGCATATGTAATGGCAACAGTTCGACGTTCGAAAAGTTATACTCATCAACTAAGTAAACGCCGCCGTCACATATATTAAATGTCACATAAAATTCTCGACTAGATTTTATTTGCGTCAAACGGATCGGTCAACGAAAGTTTTGGCAGCAGCTGTAATTTATTCTCGGGAAAAATTTTACTAATCAAAGCAAAATTTGACTAATTGTTTTTTTTTTTCTAAAAAAAAAGATGTTACAGTGAAGTTTGGTCGACTACGTGCTACTCTGTAATCAGTGTACATGAGACTACACTTTGTAAAAAAAAAAAACTTAACCTAAATATTAAATATTATTTGGAAACAATTTGGAAAGATATCTTAGTAGAGGAAAATTTGATAAGATTTTAATATATGTATACAGAATTTACCGGCAAAAAATACATTTTTTTTTTCATCATATAACCTTGGTCTGTTTCTTCAGGTTTGGATATACGCAATAGTTATAAAGGTTTCAAATGTTTAGAATAAAGAAAAATAATAAAATACTAATGAATTAAGCAAGCTATTCTTGTAGACCCCATAAAGTAAATACATTCTTGATCAGCTCGACTAGACGTGTCGAACGTCTGTTTGTCTGGAGTTACACGATTCATTTGCTCGGGTTTAAAGATATCGACTTAAAAGTCAAAAGTAAAGCTTTTTTCAGCACTAAGCAGTTTACATAGCAAAACCAAAGTGTCACGCCTATTTTTGGGCATAGCACCTATACACATTTCGAAAAAGTGACTGCTTGCTGGACACCTTGAAATGCATCTGCATTGGTTTTTATTCAAAGCTGCAACGAAAGTAATATGCCCTCTCATCTACTCTGACACTTAGGGTATAAAAACTATTTTTCATTATTTTGATGTTACCCTTGATTACAATTTTATGCTCGATTTATTTGCTATCTATATAATGTGAAACTAATAAAAATATGCCTTTGGTCAGACATTTTGCACATTTGCACATGTTTGTATAATTTCACTAAAATAAAAACTTTTTCTTTGTGTATACATAAGCAGTGAGATAGATACACAAATATATTGTATGTATATTAACGTATACATAACGTACATAAACACACATCATCCGATAAATTCAACAGCGAACAAACTATATTTAGTACACATTCTCATTCTCACCCTCACAGCAGATTTTTTGCGCTTAATTTTTTTTTATTTTATGTTTGTTATTTTTTTAGTTAAATATTTATTTTAAAAAGTCTCACAGTTTAAATTTAAAATTTTTGACGTTCTCTGCCTTTATATACTATTCGTATGACTTTTCGCATAAATTGTTAATATATTAGACAATATGAAAGAGTATTTTTATTAAAAAAAAAACCATTTCATTTTTACGTGTATAGATACATATCGTTTTTATAAAAGATATAGATACAATTTTCAATATATCAAATAGGTCTGTGAAACAACAAAATTGTTCAACAAAAATAGCTTTGTAATTTTTTTTTTTTAATTCTTACTTTATGTTTGTTATTTCATATGAAAACTCGATTGGGTTTTTCTAATGTCAGATACGATTTTTTTTTTCCGTTGACACAGTTTGTAAGCGCTTGGGACTTGAAATTGATCTATCGTTGAGCTTTGTACATAAAATAGAAGGAATTTTGAGAGATAGTACGTTGCAATGGCAATAAAAATGATTCACGAAATTGCTATGCGTCTAATAAAAAAAAATCTATATAAACAACACCAGCAAGTGTGAATTATTGTCTCACTTTTCTGAAAATTTTCTATTTTTTTTTAGCTGCAATGAAAACTACATTTTTGTAGCTAAATAAAAATGTATGACAAAAAATTTCGATCCATCTATGTTAGTATTTCGATTAAATAAAAACGACAAGTATTATGTGCGTGTGTATATATTCAGTTTAAAATGGCAATTTAAGATATTAAACTTTATTTTTGAAGACGCTGGAATGACAGAGATAACAGAAAATAAACGTACGAAACACATAAATACATTTTGTTTTTTTTTTTTCTAATTTTATTGTTATTGAATATTGCAAAATACGAGTATTTTGTTAAATTCAATTTTAGTACCGAATTAATTTAGATACTCTACATTCACAACATAAGCATTTTTATTTTATCTGTGAATTTGAAAAGAATAAATAAAAAACCAATTAAAATTATTTGGAAATAATAATTTGATGCATTGTAAAACCAAAACAAAAATGCCTTCTTTTCACATTAAATCATATGACGATCTTGTATGCGCAAGGCAAGAAAAAATGTATCATAGAAAATAAGATCTTGTATCAAGAACAATACGTTCTTGTATTATATTAAGAACAATACGTTCTTGTAAAAAACATCAAGAACAATAAGTTCTTGTATCAAGAACAATAAGTTCTTGTATCAAGAACAATAAGTTCTTGTATCAAGAACAATAAGTTCTTGTATCAAGAACAATTATTTCTTGTATCAAGAACAATAAGTTCTTGTATCAAGAACAATAAGTTCTTGTATCGAGACCCGTTATTTTTTAATCAGATAACATTTAATTGTGCCGCCAAACTCATGAATTTTAAAAATGAACAATGAAAAAATTTAAAAAATATAAATAATAAAATAAAAAAAAATTTAAAAAATAAATAATTTTTAAAAGTTAAATAATAAATGATTTGATGTTTATTCTATGACCGTTTATAAAGAGAAACATCGTTATCCTTTTTAAAAAATATTATACACTAAATTTAAGAAAAAGTGTTATTGTCCCAGGCAAATACGTGGAAAACTTCAGGGGCTTGGCGGAACCATCAAATATTATCTGATAAAAAAAACCGAAGTATAAAACCCACACGAATCTTTGAAAGTTGAGGACCACAGTGGCTTATATACATTTAAAAATATATAAACGAATATAATTAATTTTCATACAAAAGTTCAAAAATAATCGGTGATGTATGGGGCTATATATAAAAATGGGCGTGGCCTCTTGGTTTTGAAATTGGATATAAGGTGTTTTTATCCAATTTGGAGTAAATAAATCATAAATAATAAAAATTTTTATTCGAAAATTGGAAAATGGGCGGTAAATTGTATGGGGGCTATTCCTAAAAATGGGGTGGCACCTTGGTTTCGACTTTGGATGACAATAAAGAGTTTTTAACCAATTTGGAGTGAATACATGCATAAATAATACATATTTTCATACAAAATTAGAAATTTTCGGTAAGTTTGTATGGGGCTACACCTAAAAATGGGCGTGGCAACTTGATTTTAACATACAAAGTAGTCGTTGCCGAGAAAAAGTTCCAAATTTCGGCGTGAATCTTCATCGAAAAAGCGTAGAAGTAAACAACAACAGACAGACGGACATGGCTAAATCGATTCGTCTCATCGAGCTGATCAAGAATATATATACTTTATGGGTCTCCTTCAGTTACAAACTTTCCGACAAACAATATACCCTCACACTATGTGGGCGGGTATAAAATACGGGTCTTCTTATTTTTAAAATAGAACAATCCTAGAAGTGAAAGCATAAACATTTTGTTAAAAAATTTTTCAATACATTTTTCAACCACCACGTAATAGGGCTATACCTAAATTTTTTTTAGTCCTACTATTATTAGGATATTTTTTATCAAATTTAGACTTCCTAGAAGTAAGAAACAATAAGGTTAATAGGAAAAACCCAACATTTTGGGTCGATTTGTATAGTGGGTACGCCTTAAAATAGGTGCATACGGCTTAGAAGAACATACCAAGTTCGATTTCTCTTTCAATATATTCTGGGTCTATCTAGCCTCCTTCTTTCTTTTACATACATTCGCCCTTGGGAGGTCAACAAATCAATTATATTTTATACCGTTACACTAGTGTAAACAGGTATATTCAGTTCGGAAAGTTTGTAACCATTAAAGGAGGCATCGAGACCCTATAAGTATATATATCTTGATCACCCCGAGACGAACGATTAGCCATGTCCGCGTCTCCGCTGTCCGTGTTGTTGCGCGGTTATCGCCATTTAAAGATATTGGGCGAAATTTTAAACTTAAGCTTTCAGGTCCGTGTAGTTTCTATGTTAAAACAATGACCCCACTTAGATATTGCTCCCATAGAAAAGAATAACATTTGTCAAGTTCTTATAAGAAAATTTATTTATAAAGCAAATCTCAAATATGGTACAAATGCTTCTAATAAGCCAAATCCAGTTTAAAATGGTCCAAATCGGACCGCGAATTCCAATTTTTAAGAATATATTTAATTGTTTAGTATTTGAAATAAAATTTACATACAAATCGCATAAACCTCTTTGCAACCTAAATGATGGGTATAGGGTATCAAACCGGTCAAATCAATTCAATTATTTTTTGTTTTCATTATGTTTATTAGCTTTTTTCTTTTAATATAAACTTTTTACTAATTAATTATTAACAAAATATCCTATAAATTGACTTAACGATTATAAATAAATCTCATCGATGATATTAAAAATATTTTATTGATTGTACCGATTTTTTGCAGCTGCTCTTTACAAATGATTTCCCATTCAATTCAATCAATGCAGTGTTTTCCTTTTTTTTTGTTTTTCATACATTTTATATGGTATCAACCAAAAAAAATATATAAATGTTTTATTTCATATTTTTTATTGTTTATGGAAATATTTACGTTTTAGTTTTTCCTTTTGTTTGTTTTATTGCTGCAATTAAATAAATAACTACAGTAACAATTACCAAGAGCAAAGAGGAGAAAAAATATAGAATGCTGTTTATTGACATTAAGCTTTTGTGTAAATTAAAGGCAACAAGATAAAATTTTTGCCGAAAGAATAGAACAATCTGCTAAGCGTAAAAAAAAGAGTATAAAAAGGCGCTATACATAATTTCTTATACTACATTTGTTGTTGTGGTTGTTGTATAAGCCATCAATTATTTGAACCCGCTTAGCGTCGCATACTCACACTGGCGCCATACTTTTGCTGTTTATTGTTATTATATGCACAGAGATGTCATGTGTCTCTCAACCCTAATTTAGTCTATAGAAGTAGTAGTGCTCCTCCAGTCTTTGTTTGGAGAATACCAAACATATGCATACCCCATCCTCTCTATTAACATGTTTTTGTTTTTTGTGACAATGTTTGCGCTTGTTTAGTCTTAAATTATCTAACAAGGCGACACACTACATTACACAATAGAAACAATAGCCACAAATCCCAGAGTGGCGCCTCTTGTCTACCTTAAGTTTTCTATGGCAGTAACTGCATACTGAGAAAGATACTTGTTTTAGTTCAGTTGTCATTGCTATTATGAAGCAATTCGACTTGTTACAGAGACATTCATTGTCTCTATTTTCAAGTTATTGCAGTCATTGCAAAAAAAAAAAAAGAAAAAAAGGACAAATAAGAGATGTAATGAAAAGGGGGAAGGTGTATAATGCTTACAAGTAAAAGTATGTTAAGTGTATGTAGCGGCAAATAGTCTATGTTTTTAAGAAATTCTTGTCTTATATTTATTTTCTCTATAAATAGTGTGACTAGTATGCAATGAATTTTCCGTGAGCAACATAGAAACCTGCCGACTATTTTTGAAATAACTTGATTTTTCTGGGGTTGATATTTATTACCTAAACATAACTCTAATTTCGGAAGCACCGGATCATTTCTAGTTTCTTGGATTAAGTGTTTGTACGTTTCCATGATGTTATCGTGATTCTACATCCTCTAGACAGAACCTACATCCCGTTATATCTATCCTACATAGGTGTTTTTTTATATCGGCCAAAACCAGTTACAAAATGTATACTTGTACACATAAACTCGATTGCAACTACTTCCAAACTACTATAATATTCGTATCGTTTGATAACAAAATTGTTTGAAAGAGTAAATTTGAAACAATAAATCAATTGAGCATAACAAACAAAAGAGCAAAAAGCAAACGACTAAAATAAATACAATAGTTTTCCAAGTTCTCTTGGTTCAAGTGGCTTGTTACTTCTTTTTTTTTTTCTTTCTTTTGCTATTTGAACAAAAAGAAAGGAAGACATATGTATACTGAGAAAAGTGAGCCAAAGTGTTCACAGAAATAAGGCAGACAAAAAAAAAAAAAAAAAAAGACCCAACAATGGTGCGTTTGAGAGATTCTTCGAAAAATCTTTGGTCCTGTCAGATTGGGCAATAATATTTCGTATTCATATAAACAACGAGCTTTACTAGCACACAATGAGATTGATGATGAGTGAAAAACCCTTAGTGTTGCCCAGGTTAAAAAAAAAAAAGAATACTGAAGAGTATGCTCGACTGCAAGATACCCTGTACCCAATCTTTTTGGCCCTTAAGTTAAGTCCTATCTATTATACCACATCTCCTTCTATTGGGTTTCATACAAAAACTTAAAAATTTAAGTACATTTCAATGGGGGCTATTTCCTTGGGCTTTCATAGTCATAAATTGTACTACATATAGACTTTCCTAGAATAAGAAACAATGACGTTTTTATGCAAACCCCAAAATTTCGGGTAGTATTTCAATGAGAGGTACCCCTTAAAATAGGTCTAGAGAATACCATTTGCAAGTGCACACTTGGCGGCTTAGGAGAGTCTAAATTTCAAAGTTTATAGTCATACGGCATGATTGACGGATGGACATAGCTAGTCTCTGAGATCCCGTGCAATGCTGATCAAGAAAAGCCTCCTTCTGTCTGTTACATACATTCGCAAAAACTTAATATACACTTTTACCCTTTGGGCACAGGGTATAACAGTTGTAGGGTCCGTACAACCAATAAAAGTAGGAATTTGTAGATTAGAAAAGTGTAAATATTTTGAAAAGGAATTTAAGTTTGGTACCCTTTTTATTTGAAATTTTTATTTTTAGTTCGGAGCGAAGCCACCCACTACTATTTTCGTGAACACAGCTGTAAGTACTAAAATGTATCTAACTGCATTCAATAGTTATTATGTTGTAAATTTGAGCTCAATTGGTTCCGTGGTTTATAAGTGATGTTATCAGTAAAAAACACGAAATGAGTTTTATATACATAGAAATCATATGTTACTCGACCATTTTAAATACTTTGTTGGACTAGGTCATTGATTCAGTTGTTTAATGGGTTACTTGCTAATTATATTTGTTCAAACGATTAAAATCGAAACCAAGTAAAACATTATAATTAATGTCTTGTTTGGGATATCAGATGCATTTGTTTAAGGCTCTATTAGAAACAACGACAGCATTCCTAGCAGCAGCAATCGTTTCCACCCCTGCGTTAGTGTAGGACCTAAAAGTTTTTTATTCCTGATTCTAACACATTCCGTCCATTGTGTATCTCTGGCTATATTCTCCTTACTGCTTTTATTATAAAAAGGTTCTAGTCCAGTCGGCGGACAGGCAGTCGAGCTAAATTGTATGATTCTTCAAATTACGCAAAAGTGTATCATAGAATTTTAAAAAGGTTTGGTTTTTTTAGTTGACAAGTTCACTCGGGCTAGCTCGTTACTACTCAGGGCTGTTCCAGAAACGACATACTGGTAATAGATCGAATCGTATCTAACAATCGCTGGCTATCAGCTGGTCGACTCCGTACTTAGCCATTGATCCTGGACAAAAACAAGTCCGTAACTTGTCCAAGACATTATTTAGTTTCATATTCAGCACATATTCAGTTTTGCGTTTTGCAATAAGAGAAATTAAAAATTGTATAATGGATATTTAATATTCGATTGCACTTTTTATTTTTTCAAATATTTTAAATTTTCATTTACCTTGACATTTGATTAGAAATGTTCTACTACGAATATTTCATGTTGAAATTCTTAACATTATTTTTAAGTTTTTTGCCTTTTTTTTTTTTTTTTTTTTTTGCAATTTTAATTTGTTTTAAGCCCTTTTCAGTTTATGCCAACTTAATCCGGTTATAGGCAATATCATCTCTACCTATCTACGTCCTTGCTTTCACATTGCAAATTAAGTTTGCATAAAAAATTTTTCTTTATTTTTCATTTACAGGTAGCAACTGAAATTTATGTCTACCACAAAAAAACACAAAATCATCATTTTAGCATTTTCATTTACGCTGCGTGGATATAAAAAATACTTCAAACTTTATTCAATTTGTTTTTTTTTTTTTTCGTTACTCATCTTATTTTGTGAACAGCTTTGATTCCAATTTATTTATGTCAGCTTCTTAGATACTTTAACTTTCCAATGGTAAAAGTTCCCTTCGGCTGTGTGTGGTGGCTGTTTCTTACATAACTACAACTCCTGTGCACTCAAGTACCATAAAAACTTTTGCCATTCATTTCGAGTGCCACGCAAGGACCTTTTTATGCGAGTTTATGGACCGAATTGCGTTCGATTTGAAACCTGCTATTATAGGTTTTTGCCAGTTCTGATTTTTTTCTTTCTTTTTTGTTCAACGCCCAAAGCTAAATTAACAATTTAATGCTTATTGCTTGGAAATTTTATGTTGACATATTTTTTGTGTAGCAAAATACAAATTCAATTTCGATTCGATTGAACGAGGAGGAGAAATAGGAGTAGGACGGAGTAGGCAATATAAATCTCAGAATAATGGTTTGTGATTTAGAATAGCTTTAAAAACATTTTGCACACACATTTTGAAGTGAAATTTTGTTTACTCTTCCGAAATGTTTCCGCATATTTAGTGTAAACGTTGCCGCTATACGTCAAATTTTCTCAACTTGACAGCAGCAGTGCTTCACAAAATATCCTTTAGCTTCCTCATTTTTTGTTTGTTTGTTTGTTTTGGTCATCAATATTTTCCAATTGATTTGAATGACAGCCAAACAAATGACCAAACGCATACAGCATGTTTTGTGGCCATAGATTAAGCAAACACAGACCAAGTCATGATTTATTATTTTATGTGTACTACGACGAACTCAACAAAATATTCCTTTATTACCATCATTTATTAAAACCGAAAAGCAATTTTTGTTTTGGTTGAATCTTCTAAATAAACTTCTCATTTAACTGATGACGCTGCTGTGCATATAGATGATTTGAAATAGTACGCTTCACTAAGTTGCTGCTCTTTTTAAATGCTATTAAATTTCAATTACCAGCGTCAAAGTTTAGTAACGCTTCAGCAAAATATGCAAACTATTTGATAGTTTGAGCAGTCATTTCAATAAAGTGATTTTGCCGTTCTATGCTGAGCATACATATCCTGTTGTCGACTGTTATTCTTCTTCGTTCTTAAGCCACAATTCTGTTGCTCTTTCGTTTCCAGACAGACAGATAGATAGTAACTTTCCATGCCAGTTCACTCGTTCGATTCGACTTTGTAATAAATTGCAACGCTGTTTGAATTATTGAAGCGCTTGATTGAACGGTGCACGATGAGCAAACCCAATCAAAAAATTTACGTTGGAAGAACGCACTGTGTAGTCTTAATACCAGCGTTTTTAAATCTATATGTGTGTATCTTTGGTTGTATACCCTACACATATGCAAAATGTTAGTTTTATTATTTTTGCCCGTTACACATAGTGCAATCGGGTATATTCAGTTTGTCGAAAGTTTTGTAACTCATTAAAGGAGACATGGTAGACCCTATAAAGTATATATCTATCTAACCATGTCCGACGGTCTGTTTATTTCAACGCGATTTATTCGGAGACTACTGTAGATATTGGACTGAAATTGATTTCCCAACGAATATAAAAGTACCATTCCCATTTTTAGATATAGTCCTCATACAAACTTGTCGCCCATTTTTATAAAATATGAATCTATTTACTCCAAATTGGGTAAAAATACGTCTTACGTCATTCAATATCAAATCCTAGGTGCCACGCCCATTTTTAGCTATAGCCGTCAAACAAACTTGCCGATTATTTTCGAATGTTTTGTATGAAAATTGATTTTAAAACATTTAATGTCAGTCACCCTTTGTATACACCATCGATATGATAAGGATCGGACCACTATAGCATATAGCCCTATACAAATTCACCTCCCATTTTCTGATATTTTCAATAAAATTTTTGTTTTATCTGAATTTTTAACTTAAAATTTAATATGAATATTGTGTCTAAGTTTGAGTTGTATTAGACCATTACAATTTTGTGTGACGGGTATTTAAACTTCGGTTTCACCGAAGTTAACGTTTTTCCTTGTTTTTTGTAACGTTTGTATGAAATATGCAAAATAAATCGATACGATAAGAACAATGTTACTTGTGAACAATGTTACACTAAAAGAATCGTTTTTATGAAAAGAACAGTGATTTTTTTTATCAAGAACAATGACTTTTGTATCATTAAAATCGTTCTTGCACCAAAAGCAATCATACTTATATCAAGAACAATCGTTGTATAAAAAACTAATCGATCTCAAAATATTTCTTGTATCAAAAATAATCTTATTAGGAAAGATCTGTTTTGTATTAAAAATAAACGTTCTCAAATTAAAAACTATCGTTCTTTTTCAAAAACAATCATTCTTGCATCAAAAACTGTTGCTTTTGCATCGGAACTGATCGTTCTTTTAACAAACAAATTTCTTAATAAAATACAAAAATGTTCTACTTTCAAGTCGGTTTCCAAGTTATGTCTAGAAACCCCGTTTTTTATCGTACTACATAAAACGGAAGTGCTGAACTAAAGCAAAAAGTTTTTGTTTTTTTTTTTTTTATTTGAAGGTGGAGAGTACGATAGGTAAGCCGTCAATAAGTAGAGTCATTTATACAATATTGCTGTTTTTCCATAACTATTTCAAAAATTTGTTTTGCTACTACAAATTATTTTAAAAATTTGAGAGCAGAGTATTAAAGCTTTGCGTTTAGATAAACTGTTTGTTTATCCTTATTTGTTTTCTTTAAAATTCGATTTGTGAATAAAAACTCAAAGGTAAACTGCGATAGGCAGAGTAGCGAGTAGTTTTTTGAAGGTTGTTTAAAAAAAAAAACTTACATCAATGTCAGAAATGAAGAAAGAACAAACAAAGAAAGAGAGAAGAGAGAGAGAGAGTAAAATATAGTAAAGGAAATAAGCAAAATGATACATTTTCCAAACTTTTTTTTTTTTTTTGGTATAAGACACTCCATTATTTTTTAGGTTTTCCTTCACTGTCAGTCACATTGCTTATACGCAACGTTGGCGGTAATACATATAACTATATTAACGCATGTGTGTGTGTAGAAGTGTGTATGCGTGCATCACACTTTCTTTTAAAATAAACTTACTTTCTCTCATGCGATTTCATGAATTTCTCATGGTTGCGTGTCTTTTTGCGTTAACATTTTTCTTTTCTCTATTTTTTATTTTTTATTTTTTCCTTTTTTATTTTTTTGGGTCTGCTTCATCCCCTTCCGTCCAACTTTCTTCTTCCCCTTTATACAGCCGCTTCACCATTTTTGTCGTTATGTGTAGCACGTGATTTCGCTAGGGAGCATTTTAACTTAATTAGGTTCATCTTTAGCATTCATGACGATGGCATTTTCTCTACAACAACATTTTTTTCTTTTGAACATTTTTACTGTTTTTTTTTTTTGTATTTTTTGATAAGGTTTTATCTTTTTGTGTGTGTGTAACATGGTTTTGCTTAAAGTTTGGTATTAAATTGAATAAATATTTAGCTACTTCTTGTTTCTAATTTTTAATATTGGTATTTGGTTTTTAATTTTTAATATCTAATTTTTTTTTACAGAAATGGAGACATGCTAGTAGTGATAGCTCAGTGAGTGATGCACAAAGTCCGGCGCCAAAGACTTCCAAAGGTAAGATAATTTAGTAAACTTATTAATTAATATTTTTAACTTCCAAATTTTTTAGTAGAGGTTGTAGGTCAGGTCGAGTAAAAAAAAAACTGTATGCTTAGAATTTTCAGGGGACCTCCAAATTTAGAATCTTGGGTAAAAAAACTGATTTTCCTTTTTTCACTAAAGTGCTTTAAACGAGTAAATTACAAGTTTGTCCGAAAGTTTATATTATTGACCAGCTCAGATAGGAGACGTCATAATAGTATTTAGCCTATGTCCAAAGGTCTAATCTGTCTGTTGCTAAAATAGTGTTACAATCAGAAAGTTCGTCATTTACAAGATATTGACCTGAAATTTGAAATCTTAAGCTTTTTGTGCTCCTAGTTAGTTTGTATGTAAGAACCAAGGTGCCACGCCCATTTTTAGATATAGCCCCCAACAAACTTACCACTTTTTTTCCGACTTTTTGTTTGAAAATAGTCATTATTTACGAATGATTTTACTACAATGTAGGGTAAAAATACTTCTAATGGCATCCAATATCAAAAAAATGTTGGCACGCCCATTTTCAGATATAGCCCCCTTACAAACTTTCCACTTTTTTAGATTTTTTGTATGAAAATACGTATTATTTATGAATATATTTAACTGCAAATACGGAACTAAGAACACTTTTTATGTCATACACCAAGTGTCAAATCTAAGGCGCCACGCCCATTTTTACTTACCGCCCATTTTCGAGTTTTTATATGAAAACATTTATTATTTTTGAATGAATTCAATTAAATTTGGTAAAATCAATTCCTATGTCTACCAAAGTGAACACTTTCGATATGGTAAGGATCGGGCAAATATAACATTAAGCCTCCATACAAATTTGACCAAATTCATCATAAAATTTAATCTAAGCACCTAGTGAACATATAAACTATTAAAAAAGTGTTGATGTAACGGGTAAATCCAAGCTGCCACGCCCATTTTTAACTATAGCCCCCACACAAATTTAAGGCCCGTTTTCGAATTTTTGTATAAAAATAGGTAATATTTACGAGCCTATTCTCTCAAATTTTTGTAAAAACATTTCTATAAATGATATCCAATAACAAAACCAAGGTGCCACGCCTATTTTTAGCTATAGTTCCCAAACAAACTTTTTTATTATTTTCCACCAAATGTTTAAAAAAGTAATTATTTTCGAATATATATTTATAAATGTATATAAGCCACTGATGATCACACTAAACTATTCAAAGATTCGTGTGACGGGTATTTAAGCTTCGGTTCCACCGAAGTTAACGTTTTTACTTTTTTTTTTTTTTTGTCGCCACATCTAATTACAATACTTCAAAATGAAAAGTTTTAGTTCATCCAGTGTCGAAATGGTGCTATGTTTTTATTCTGAAAAAGTTTTAATTCATCCAGTGTCGAAATAGTGCTATTATTTTTTCTGAAAAACGATTAGATTGTCCAAAAATTTAATACCTAAATCCAAGGAACAGTCCCATAAAGGCGTAATGGAATGGTTTAATTCGAAGTTTTTTATTACATTTTTCAAAAAATTGAATACATTTCAACATTTGTGTAGGCGAATTTAAAAACCTTATTCTAAAAGTTATATACTTTTATTTTTGGTAATAAAAAATAATAATTGGGTAACAAACTAAGTTTGCACCATATTTTTGTTATGTTTTTGAGGGCTTTTACAGACTGTTTCCATATTATTGTTTCGTCTGTCCGGTAAATTTCTTTCTTTAAATAAATTAGATCGTAAAGGCCATATGCATATATCCAGAAATGCCTCGATTTATATTTAGAAATATCCTTCATAAAATTGAACTATAAATATTTTCAACTTTTATTTGTTGTTGGATTACATATTTTTTTAATAATATTTTATTTCATTTATAATTTATACAAAAATTTGCTGTATTATCAAATCATTTGCCATTTGCACATTGGAAAATACATTCAAGCGTTTTTAATTATGTATTTTTGTAAACTCCTTTTTTCGTATATTTATGTATAAATTTATAATGTAGTTTTTATAATTTGATTTTTTTTATTTATATTTAATATATTCATAAATTAACAATTGTGTGTAATTATGTGCGATAAAGGACATATCAATATCGAATTAAAATCAACTAAATTTACATAGACATGAGCAAAATACTTTAGGCATTAAAAAAAAAATAAAAATAATAATATTACATAAAATATATTTCTTTTTTTTGGCATTATGCAACTAAATTAATTATTAAAAATATTATTTAAAATTTATTGCAGAAATATTCAATTATATAAAATAAACTAAAAAAAAAGATTTAAACCCAACACCATACTGTATGAAATCGTTGCACCATTTTGAGCATTTTTTTTGTTTTTTTGAAAAAAAGAAATATAATAGATGAAAATAGATTTTCGCTAGAATCAATATCATCGCATATATAAATCACAACTTGTCATCAAGACTGTCATAGAGAGTTTCTGAATCTGCAGATGTCAACGAATTTTGATTCGTTGTCATTGTTTTTATATGCTGTGGCTTGGTTTCAGCTTCCGGCTGTGCAGTATCAGAGCTAAAACGTTCAAAATCCTTAGTCGGATCATAAACTTCAAATTCCTCAAATTCAATGTCATCGTATTTACGCTTTTTCGTATAAACTCTTATCATTGGCAACATAATGACGCACAACGCTCTTATCGATAATGGTCGAAATGGTTGAAAGTCCACTGCTACTGACCACACTGGGACAAAGACTTGGACGTCGTTGTGTTGTATGAGAAAATTGCTGATCATCTTGTAGATTATTAGCTGGGATGTATCTCTACGGGTACAATGATTTGTTGTTGTGCTGTAGCTGCCAAAATAGTTTGAGCTTTATTATTATCCTGCTCAGTGTAAGCCATTTGTTTCATCGATGACTTTTCAATGACTTTTGTCGTCGCATTATTTTCTTTCGTTTCTTTGTTATCGAAAGTTTTCGTTGTTGTTGTTGTCGTCGTATTTATCAAGAGATTATTGTCACCGTCGTCAACTACTAAATTTTGGTCCTTTGTTATGTTCTTTTTCGTTATGGTATATTGTTTTGCCATTTTCTGTTGTTCATGTTGCACGCTCTGATTGGCTATGTCAATTGGATTTGCGCATTGCTGCGTGAGTGCTTTGCCAATGACTTTTGTGTTGTTAGATGTGTGGGACCCAGAGGATTTATTGCTGTTGTGGTTGTTTTGCTTAAGCATTGTATAAGCCAAGTCGACATTTTTATTGCGACAGATTTTTTGTATCGTGTTACTTTCGTTTGAATTCTGATTTAGGCGTATATCTAAAGCGCTGCTTTCATAAGTCACTGCTGGCTGTTGTATTTCATTCGAGTGTGCAGCAAAATGTTCATTGTACTCGTATCGCTCAAGTTTATCATTGTCACCCACCGCCGCCGTCGCCGCTGCTGCAGCCATTAAACTTTTCACATTTCCTTAACATATTTTTTACGTAGTGTGTATCCTGTGCCGCCGCCGCCGCCTCCTCTATCGGAGTCGAAGCCATATTGTGTGCCGTCATGACATTTATGTGATTATTTACTGTCACTTGACGTGGCAGTGTTGCCGTCACTGTTGTCGTCGTTGAAATATCCGCTTTTCTTACACTTTGGTTGTTTATCGTCAAATGATTCTCATTTACAAATGCCTTACTTTGCTGCTGCCGATTAGATTCAAAATGATTCACCATTTTCTTAACGACTTCCGTTTCCGTTTCATTTGCGCCTTCATACGTGACAGTTTCTTCAGCGCCAGCGCCAGCTAACTCCAAACGACTACTACAGCTATTCGATTTTACTAGTTTAAATTTAAAACCTGTTAAATGCAAGCAAAATAAGTAAAAATTCTTGTATTTTTATTTATATTCAGCTAAAACTACTCACTCACCTTGATATGTCTCGTCCTGTTGCTGCTGCTGCGCATCTAATTTGTTATCGTTGTTGTCGTCGTCGTTGTCATTGTTGTTGTGCGTTTGTAACTGATGACCGCATGTCATATTAGGCAGACAGACATTGCATGCCTCTATTTGACGTACACGTGCGCGTGTACGATTCAATGTTCCGTGTGTTTGTGAGGGTACACGTTGCAATTCAGTTTCGTTTGTTGTACGATTAAGTACGCGTCCACCATAATAGGTCACTGTGGAACCGCACTCACGTATCTTTTCGAGCACATCCTGTCAAATTTGTTTGTGAAAAAAAGAAGAAGAAGAAAGTTTATTAGATACTTATTTTGTATGTTAGATTTGAACATTAATACTGACATAGCATAATAATGATAACGTAATGCGGTGTCATCATTTTGATATGCGGCATAAAATTGTTGTTATAACATAAAATGCAAACTCTTAATGTGTCTCTGTGTGTGTGTGAATGGTGTGTACTCAATTTAAGGATTTTAAGTACGAAATTGTTTTGAATTTTAAATGAAGTTTGTCACACTTGTAGGGAAATATTGGAGCGCACATATTTTGAGATGATATGTATCACAAATAGTGATTTTTGTGTCGCTGTGTGCTTAGCGACTGCGACTTGAAAATCGCAGTGACTGTAAACAGTGATTAAATCACAGTTCAGTCTTCGCAAAGAGTGATACACAATCAAGTGACTGGCAAATGTACCAATGAATTTATACAGGTTCGATGTTGAAGCAAATATGAAATTTTCGCGAAGAGTGATAAAAGCACCAATCACTGATAAATGAACAGTTTTTCTGTTCGCGTAGAGCAATACATAAAATCGTCGAGTACTGAATTAAAAAATCGCAAATCACTACTTTCAGACGCATTGCGACTTTTTGAAATCAATTTGAAAAAATCACCGAAAGTAATTTTTTTGACAACACTAATAACAAGCCTATTCGTCCGCCCATCTGTTCTGCTGTCTGCCGTAGAGAGAGATTATCTTGGAGACTATAAGAGATAGGGCCACCATATTTGAAACTTAGCTCCTGAACGTCAAGTTGCACTGCAAACCCATTTTAAGGGATACCCTTCATACAAATCACCCCAACATTTGGGTTTTGCATAAAAAGGACATTGTTTCTTGTCTATGATAGTCCCAATAAAATATCCAATATGGGTGGAAACCAAAATTTTAGGTATATCCACCATACAAATATTCACCTTTTTTAAGTTTTTGTATATAATCCAATAAAATGAAGTATGGTATTAAGATTCGACTTAACTTTAGATACATAAAGATTGGACACAGGGTATCTTGCAGTCGAGCATACTCAACTTCAGCATTCTTTCTGGTTTTTATGCCACTCTCTAACATTTTCTTATTTTATTTGTATTTGTACTTACATTGCTTACATAATAGGATTCGCACACATCGTGCTCGTCATCATCGCCTTCAAAGCCAAACAAATCAACGTCTTCCTCTTCTTCCAATTCAGCATCTCCATGTACTGCAGCTTCTTCGTCATCATCATCATGATAATGTCGCTGCTGCAATGCTGCTGTCAACATACAACTTTGGCCCAAATTACGCTCGTAAATTTTACGTTGTCTTGAGTCACCTGATGTGCTATAAATGGCGCTCCATGGTCGTCCACTTGACGCTACAGCGCCCGCAATACGCTGTTGTATTTGGTTAGCTCTTGCTCGTGCTCTTGCATTGGCCGCAGTGCTATTGTGTCTACGTACAACTTCTTGCACGTGTACATTCCGACAAGCTTTTATAGGAGTTTCCTCGACTACTTTTAATGTTACATTGTCCGGTGTTGCTAGTGCTCTACGTTCTACTACTCTCGCATCGATTTCAGTGCATTCGCATGGCGAAGAGAGATCTCCACTGGAGATGCCACTCGACAGACTCGCAGTGTCCCATTTAGCTTTATGCAACCCGGATGTCAACATGCTTGACTTTATATCTTTTGTTGTAGTTGTGCTGTTCTCAAGTTGCTGTTGCTGCTGCTTTGTTCCGTTGCCGCATAGCCGTATGATGTGTCTATTGTCAGATAACGATATTTGCGTGCACGTCGTGCCTTTGGACTTAATTGAGTTGCAGAACCGAATTTTTACCGCTACGCGTTAGTAGACCTTGACCCGGTGTCGGTAATATGTTCTCTTCGAAAAATTTTCGTACATTACGCACAGTATCCGGATCGGGTAATTCCTCTTCGTAGAGTTCGCGATTTACGCGCACAGGTTGATAGAAAAAGTGACGTTTAAGGCCACCACCGCCATTACTTATTCTGCCAAAATCAGCACTTCCAACAACACCGCGCGAATTTCTTACGCTGCCTTTCGGCTGCTTTTCAGAGTTTTGCTGCTTAAACTTTTCAATTGTTGTGGTTGCTTTGTTATTTCCTGTTGCTGACGGCGTCAACGTCATCGTCGTCGACGACGTCGCATTGGCAGTCATTGTTAACGGACGTTCGATTTTTGTGCGCACCGGTTCAACAATGACCACATTGTTATTCGAGAGCAACTCTTGAAAACTGTAGTCCTGTAAATATTGTATCAGACCATCGAATTGTGCTTCTTTTTTATTACGCGCCATTATGTTGCTACGTATGAGCTGTTGTGATTTAAGCACTTTATAACGTATATGATCGAATTGTGGTTCACCATTGGATTGTTGCGCTGTTTCATCTGTTTCATCCGCATCCTGTGGTGTGCAAAGTTGTGCACTGACTATGGTTGCTTTCTTCTCACCATCGCCCAGTTCGACTATTTCAATGGAAGGCATAAAACTGCTGTAGTCAACTGTAGCGGCATTAGCAGTAATGGCAGTAGGCACAGACTTTGAAGTAGTTTCTTCACCCAATTTAAAATGACGTATTTCATTTTGCTCCTGTTGTGCTGCTGTTGTTGTTGTTTCTGTCTTACTATTGAGTGTGACCTTGTTTGTTGCCGCATCAGTTACAATTGCTTTGGCATCATTTGACGCCAACGTGGTTTTCGCCTTTGTGCTGTTGCTCTTGCTGCTGCTGCTGCTGCTGAGCTTGATGTATAGTCTTTTTCGACGACGTCTCAATGGCGGCGTTAACATTAATTTTATCTTCAACGTTGTTGTCCTTTGCCTGCTGCTGCTGTTGCTGTTGTGGTGGCTGTTGCTTATCATCCTCTGCCAACTTAGACCAATAACAGCGTACAGCATCAACCTTTGCAAATATTCATTTTCCGCTTGGTTGCTTACAAATTTGGTGTCGTTAATGAACTCATTCTTTTGCGGCTTGATGGCGCCACGTCTTCGTACGCCACTTCCTGCTGCTGCTGTACCATTATCGACAACGTGTAAAATTTGCGGACGCGACATTTTGCCGCAAGCGCTGCGTCGAAATGAATCGTTTGATGTCAAAACCTTAATGGGTCGTGCCTTGTAAATGGGTGTGCTGCTGCTGAGTATGCGATGTTCCCGGGATTTTGTGGTTGTTTCGTTGCTGTTGATGTTTACTTTGTTATCGTTTTGATTGTTGTTGTTAACTGTGGCAACTTTTGTTGCTGCTGCTGCTGTCGTCGTCGATGTGTTTTGCTGAAGTTGTCGTTTGGTTTTCGAGGTAACGCGTCTTAGTGACGAAGTTCTAGCACCAAAATTAATGCTGCTGCTGCTACTGTTGCTCTTGACAACAACAGCTTTTTGTTTTAGGGGCTTTGTTGTTCGCGTTATAAGCTCCTTTGTTAAAACTGCTTTTGTAAGTATTGGCAGCAAGAGGGGGCGGAGGAGGAGGAGGTGGTGGTGGTGCTGGTACTGGGGCTGGTGTTGTTATTTGAATACAACTCTTATGTTCTTCCTTCTTTGCATAAACGGCACAAACACTGCTTCGACTGCTGTTGCAATGGAATCCTCAGCAATGATATTGTTTTGTGCGTCAGTAACAATAATACGAAATGGATTATTATCCTGTCGTTGAGTGACAATTGTTTGCGTTGCTAATTCTTTAGCTTCGTTGTTGTCAGCCAATTGCACTTGCTGTTCCGGTTTTGAGTGTGCTTTAGTGTTGGCGTTGGAATTTCTATTCTGCTGTTGCTGTTCGTTAATTTGACAATATTACGAATTTCCTTTGCACGACGCTCGATTTGTTTGCTAAAGTTGTCCACCTCCACGGTAGATACCTGCTGCTTGAGTTGTTCAGGTTGCGCTCGGTCTTGAGCTGTGGTTTCTTTTGTAGACAGTTTGCAAGTACTTTCAAGTGCTGCTGAGTTGTCTATTTGCGTTTGATGGTTTGGTTCCTCTACTGCCACTGCTACTACGTTTGGCTGCTGACTGCTGCTGTTAGTGACACGACTCTCGTTGTGTTGTCTTGCCTTTACTTTGCTACGTTGTTCTTTAACTTCCGCTTTTTTTATTTCCGCTTCTTTATGCTGCAGCTGCTGCTTCGTGCCGTTTAGTTGTTGTGTGCCGTTTAGTTGTTCCTTATATTCGAGTTGACGCGCTTCTTGATGTGCACGACCGAAGCGCTTAATAGAATCATAAATTTCCTCTTGGGTTACCAATGGTTCACGTTGACGCGTTGACTCCCTAGCGCCACTGCCTGCTTTGATTTCCGATTTTGATGTAGCGCGTTGATATTTCTGTAAATTATACGACGATCTCAATTCAGCATCTATTGACTCGGAAACCTTGAGACACTGTTGTATATTAACATCCGGAAGACTGTGATATTGATTCTCAGCTAGATTTGATTTATGTGGTGGCTCATAGAGTAAATCTGTTGTTTGTCGTTGTAATGGAACAAAAGCACGTGCTGCTGTATTCGTTCGTTCTGAAATATCTGCTGTCAGTTCAAAATTGAATAATTCACTGCCACTGTCACTATAACGTTTTAATTTGCGTTTCTCAACAACGGAGAGTATCTTTGGTTTGCTTGCAGCACTCGAAGTAACACCGATGGGTGCTGTTTGTGACGAAGGTGTATGCTCAACTTTAAGAACTTGAGTAAAAATTGGAGTCTTCACTGCAGTGGTATATGTTTGCTCTATAAAATCGGTTTTGGTATTTGTAGCTGTTGCCTCCTCATTAACATTTGTATTGCTTGCTGCTATTAGTATACTTGCAACGGGCTGTTCCACTGCTTCTTCAACTTTTATTTGTTTTGGCTGTGGCGGCTCGTAGACTGTATCTTCGATTGATATATGTAGCAGAGAACGCGTTTCAATCTCACCCGTTTCCAGACAGGCTGTTGTAATTGTGCGCTCCTCAAATGATTCACAATTCTCCTCGATAAGTGTGCTCTCTGAACTCTCTTCGGAAGAGAGATAAACCGAATCGTATGCAATAAGTTTCTCTAAATTTTCACTATGCGCACGTGAACGCCTTAATGTGCTGACAGTATCTTCACTTTCATCAGTGCTATTGGCAATGGTATCATCAGTATACTCTGGTTCTGCTTTAATAGCGACTTTCTTTGCCTTTCGCTTAATGTATGTCGTTTCATCTAATTGACAATCGTCATCTTCTGTTGTTTCCAAACGCGTACGTGTTGTGGTGGTCAGACTGATTAGTTCATAACTTTCATCATCATCAACACCCTCACGATGTGTTTTCTGAAATATTTCCTCGATGTGTGTTAAATCATATTCCTGTTCGGAAAGTGAAAGGCTATTGTCTGTTTGATCATCCGAATTGCTTGTCGTTGTCTCGGGAAAAGCGCTACTCTGACTATTCTCTGGGCATGAATCGAGACAACTTTGTAGCTTCTCTAAATTGCGACAATGCGGTGAGCTGTGTCGTTGTTGTTGCTGTTGTCTACGTGACTGATAGATGCGCGGTTTCTCACTACTTAATAGATTGACTGCCTGCTCTAAGGCTTCAAACTCTAATTGTTGTTGCAGTTGTTGTTGTTGGTGATGCTGTTGCTTTCTTTTGTTGTAGTTCGTGACTCTGATGTAAAGAATTTTTAAAATAATCTGAATTCAAACTCTCCAAATCACTTTTATCGTTGTGCCAGGGGTGTAATTGCTCAGTGAGAGCACCAAGCGCCAAAGCATCCAAACGTTTCAAATTATCGTAATAGACGTCAAACTCACGCGTTGACGTTGTTGTTGATGTCTGCTGTTGCTGCTGTTGCTGTTGTTGATGATGATGATTGTGTTGCAGTTGTAGAAGGTGATGTGTATGCAACTGACTATCGTGACAATAATGATTATGATGATGCTGTTGTTGTTGCTGTTGTTGTAATAATAATAATTGTTGATGCTGATGCGAATCACAAGTACCCGCAATGCTTGTAATGCTTTGTGTTTCTGCTTCAATGGCGCTAACGCCTCCTACTTCGACTGCATCATCAAAAGTTGGCTCCCTTGTTGCTGTTGCTGTTGCTGCTGCTGCTGCAGCAATACTACTGTTGCTGCTGCTACTGTGATGATGATGATGGGTGTTTATTGTTATTGCAGATTAATCTATGGAGAGAGAATCAAAAGCAAAAGTAATAATGTTGAAAAATTATATAGAAACAATGTACTTTAATGATTGCTATTGTTATTGAGGTTGCTCTCCAATGATTGCTTTTTTTTTTTTAAACTGTGAGGTGTAACATCAACTAAAACGCTTGATGCTCTTCACAATTCAATAATTTTAATGGCCTTGTTTGATGTTATGCGTTGGAAAATTTTCTCTCTGTCTGTCTGTCTGTCTGTATATCTATGTAATTCTAGAGACTTGCATATGTAGTACATAACTACAGGAAAGTGTGTGTTGATTAATTGAGTTATTGTATTACCTATGAATGCCATGCAATATGATTTGCTGTAGTGTTAAGTCACTAACGTAATTATGCTGTTTACATCCTCAGTCAATTTAATAAATTATTTTTGTAAACTTAGGTTTGGTTAGGTTAAAATGGCCGACGCGAATACTCGCAACGTCACCTAGGCCAGATAGCCCCATTGTGATACCAGTTGATCCCTCTTTTATTTCCTCCTACTCGAACCAGCTCGATTTGCTTATGAAGGCGACTACTGCACCAATCTTGACTGATGCAATCTCCGCCAGACTATCGAGGAACGGCCTACCAAGTACAGATAAACCTATCCTCCCAAGGGCTGGGCAATGGCAGAGAAAATGTTCTACAGTCTCCTTCTCCTGGTTTCTACAGCTTCTAGAAAATTCATTTGATGCTACTACTAGTTGGACGCCAGTGTCCTGTGAGAGCTAGAAAGCATCATGAATAGAGTCTGTTTATTATCGCGCATGAGTAGGGCTGTTCGTTTAGTACTATACTCTGGCCACGTAAGTTTCGAGATATTACATTTGGGATTTGTGGTCCACCTAGTCTCTATCTCCTCTTTCACTCGCAGTTTCATGGGAATTCCTGTCGAACTCCTCCTTGGAGGAATAACGGATTTTTACCTTCTCTGGCTAGTCTATCTGCTTCGCAGTTACCAAAAATACCTTGGTGACCCGGAACCCATGTGAGGCAAATGCTCAGCCATCTCGATGAGAGATGTGCGGCACTGGGAGATAGTTTTAGATGTGTTATTGTAAGAGTCAGGTGCTTTTAGAGCAGCCTGACCATCCGACAAGATGTGCACTTTTGTCTACTACCTGAATGGCGCCCTAGATAATGCCATTTCTAAATTTAAGTGTAATTCGAATTGTTACAGAAAATTAAATGTAATATATTTTTGAGTTTTTGAGAAAATATTTCGTCCAAAATTACAAACAGTGTCTAATTTCTTGTACAACGTCGAGTAAAGTAAACATTAGTTTGGTGTGCAATTGTTGTTGTTTAAGCTTGAATAGAAAAGTTTATTCTGTAGCTTACGAGTTTTGAAAAGTCAAACGCACACACACATACGAACGCTGCAAACTAAACTAACTCACTTACTGACGAACCAACCACAAAACGCATAGAATTTTCCAAAAAACCGCATCTATTCGAATAAATATAAAGTTGCTAACTCGATGCGGTTCTGTTTATTTTGTGGCATGTTTCTTACTTCAGCTGCAGCTGCTGATGCTGGTGCTGGCGCTGTTGATGCAACTTTGAGTAAACTATTACAAAATCCTTTTTTAATGATTACAGCAGCAGCAAGAGCACAGAGCAAAATATTTGTTTTAGCTATTTTGATAGCGCGCAGCGAGAAATAGTTGAAACATTTAATATTTCAGCATATGATCCTATGGCAACACCACAACTCAATGCAATGTATTAAGTCGGTCAAAAGTTAGCAGCCACTCACTCTCTGTCAGTACTTCATTCATTTATACTTTTACGTTTGCAATGCACTTGAAAACGAAAAAGCAGAAAATCAGTAACCGCCATTGGAGATATTGAAGTGCACTAAATGAACTAAACTGAAATATTAAGTAACCAACAACATTTTTACTATGGAGATAAAAACTTTGCTAAATAATCCTTAGATTGTAAGGGGTGATTTATTGAGTTTTTGAGACGCAATTCAATTGCAATTAGGTTTCAAGAACCATTGAAATCACTTTGGGAGCATTGAAATATTTGTAAGCTATTCAAATCATGCCACACTGTGAATGCCAATTGCTTGCAACTAACTGTTAGTTAATTTTTCAATTGGAAAAAATATTAGTTAGGTTTAACACATAAATAAAAACTAAAATTTGATAAAAATGTTTTGAGAAAGTAATGAAGAAAGTGAATGAAACTGTTAAAAAAAACCTAAGTTAAAAAGCCTACTGCAAGAAACCCTGTACCCAATAATTTTGAACCTAAAGATCGGTTCTATTTTACTACAATAGCTCATTAAATTGAATTTTCATACAAAAACTTTACTTTAAATCATAATAAAACTTCCTACAAAAAATCTCTAATGGGGGCTATATCTAAATTTTGGTTGGTCCCACCCATATTGGGATATTTCATTGGGACTATCATAGACATAATTTATACCAAATTTAAGACTTCCTAGAATAAAAAACAATGACGTTTTTCTGCAAAAACACAAAATTTTGGGGTAGATTTGTATAGGGGGTAACCCTTAAAATGCGATTAGAGAAAAACAGTTTGCAAGTGCAGACGGCTCAGGAGAGTCTAAGTTTCAAAAATGGTCCTATCTCTTATAGTCTCCAAAATAATCTCTCTCATACGACAGACAGTAGGACAGACAGACAGACATAGCTAGTTCAACTCTCCTTCCAATGCTGATCAAGAATATATATACTTAATAGGGTCTATCTAGCCTCCGGTATAACGAAATTACTTAGTGCAATATTTTCTAATCAAATTTATTGTTGGTAGTGCAACATTTTTCTTGCATTTTTGCACGGTTGCAAGATCTTGTAAACATCTGCATACGAAATCATATCATTAAGGTTTCACTAACGCAACTACGATGAATATTTCCATCAATTTCATTTTGAAATTCATGATTTAAATTAAAAAAGTATCGAGAAATATAATATGAAAATATAATTTCTGACTGTGACAATTTTCTTTGAAAAATCGTAACGCTGTGAATGGGTATGTAAAAATCGCTTAATTGTTTCTAGCTATTCTCAGTTCAAGTAAATGCTCCTGTGAAATATATACTTTTTTAATTAAATTGTCACATACATGCATGTCGCTTTGGTGTTTAAACTGTCAAATGGTCAATGAATGCGTTTAAACGTTTGGTCTGATACATTTAACGAAGTCAAACAGACTGAATACTGAGTCATTTCGAATGAAAACTGACACATTGCGAATTTTTTAAGCAAACAAAAAATGCTTTTTCAGCTAAAATTCGTTTCTTTGTACAAAAATCGTTTGAATGTTAGTGTTAATTGTTGTAGATACTCGTACAATGAATTTTGATTACAAAAAATTAAAAAAAAAAGGCAAAATATAATTTTTAAATTTAATAAACCTAAATAAATTGTAATATTTTTCACGAATAATATTTCATTTGCGCAAAAATTTTATACAGATTGACCACAAAACCTCAGGAGCTTTAAATAATATTACAGTCAAAATTCGGTTAACCAATACAGACAAGCGCACACACACACACACCGAAATTACATAAACATAAATCAGAATGTTGCACATTAATCAGCAAACCGCAATAACCGCAGGATACACATGCAGAAGACTCTGCTGCTTAAATAGTTTTCAATATAACCAGAGTAAATCGAATTTTTCGCGAGCTGTTGCTGCTATGAAATACACACGGGAAAAATCACGAAAATGTACGGAAAATCAACTCACTATTTCATCTTAGTACAACAACAACAACAATGGCGACTACAACAAAATGGTGAAATCGAACACGTCAATCTGTTGCTTTTTACTGTGAGCAGAGTTGATGGCGAACTGATGCGGCTTTGACCACAACACAAAATTATTGAAAAAAAGCGCGTTAAGCTTTGATTGTTGTTAAAGCGTCGGTAACTAAAATCTCTCTACGAATACATATATAAATGCGTAGCTATACTGCCAGCGTTGTTGTTGTTGTTGTAGTAGAGCTTTAGAACAGCACGCGATGCTTATGTAATTTAGAACTTTGCACACCGCACTTCAATAATAGCAAAAAAACAAGAAAGAACGCTGAAGTCGAGTATGCTCGACTGAAATATACCCTGTACTCAATCTTTATGAACCTTAAGATCTGTTCTATTTTACTACCATACCTCATTGAAATCAATTTTCATACAAAAAATGGGGTATGTCTTTGTATGGAGGCTATACCTAAAATTTTGTTGGACCTACCCATATTGGGCTATTTCATTGGGACTATCTTAGGCATAATTTATACTAACTTTGAACTTACTAGAAAGAAAAACAAGAAAAAGTTAACTTCGGTTGGACCGAAGTTTATATACCTGTTACACATCATTTGACGTTGATAGACCTTCGTGTGCAGCATTTGTATTAAATTTTATTTCAAAATACTAAACAAATTAAATATACTCTTAAAAATTTAGGGAACTCGCGGTCCAATTTGGACCAATTTTAAACTGAAGATTTTGGCATGGTATAATAAACATTTTAACCATATTTGAAGCCATTCACTTTATAAATACATTTTTTTCATATAAGAACTTGAAAAAATGTTGTACTTTTGTATGGGAGCTATACCTAAAAGTGGGCGTGGCACATTGATTTTAACATAGAAACTACACAGGACCTAGAAAAGCTTAAGTTTAAAATTTCAGCCCAATATCTTTAAAACTGAGCGAATAAATCGCGCAGCAACACACAGACAGACGGACAGACGGACGGACGGACAGACGGACAGACAGACGGACATGGCTAAATCGATTCGTCTCGTCGAGGTGATCAATAATATATATACTTTATAGGGTCTACGATGCCTCCTTTAATGCGTTACAAACTTTCCGACAAACTGAATATACCTGTTTACACTAGTGTAACAGGAATAACAATGACGCTTTTATGCAAAAACCCAAAATTTTGTTGTAGATTTGTATGGGGGTACCCCTTAAAATGGGTCTAGAGAAAAACCGTTTGCAAGTGAACACTTGACGGCTCAGGGGAGTCTAAGTTTCATATATGGTGGCCTTATCTTTTATAGTCTCCGAGATAATCTCTCTCATACGGCAGACAGGAGACAGACGGACGGACAGAAAGACATAGCTAGTTCGACTCCCTTCCAATGCTGATCAAGAATATATATACTTTATATGGTCTATCTTGCCTCCTTCTGTCTGTTACATACATTCGCACAAACTTAATATACCCTTTTACCCTTTGGGTACAGGGTATAACAAAGAAAACATTAATTTCAATGCAAATTTTCTGAACATGAGCTGCTGTTTGGTTTAGTGTTTTTTACCTTACTCTGATAAATAAACCATGTTTCATTAAAAAAAAGTGAAAAATTTAAATTGGGACTATGTCTGAAAATGGGCGTGGTACCTTAGTTTTAACACTTTAAATGCCTAGGGTCTCGAAAAGTCAGTTACAATATCTTTTAAACTGAGCGAATGAGACGTATAACTTCAGAGACACAGACGGACAGGGCTAGATCGACTGGTCTCGTCACGATGATCAAGAATATATATACTTTATAGGGTTTAAGGTCTCCCCTTAATGCATTACAAACTTTCAGACAAACTGATAATAGCCTCCATTCTCTACGTGATGGGTATAAATAACATCAATCGAAATTCCCGTCGAATTTTTAAATCGCGAGTAAAAAAAAAAAATTAAATAGGGAAAAACTTAAACTTTGGTCAAACCGAAGCTTAAATACTCGTCACACAATACTTCAAGTATTGTACGCATGATCAGCAATGGCGGCGGGGTAAGGGAGAGTGAGCTGATCTGGCAAACAATTATACCCGTGAAGCGCAGTTAAAAAAACGATTGCGTTTTACACGCCATTCAATATGGTTTTTCGCAGACATCACATTCACCAATTGCAGACAATTGTATTTGCGGATTCATTTAGACCTATAATAAGTATTTAATGGGGGCCTAGAGAAGTAAATTCACCAGCAATAATCAAAACGCTTTCTATTTAAGCTTAAACCTAAATATTATTATTACCACACTTACCGTTGGTGTTGTTGCTCACGGAAAAATCCACGATTGACGAGACGTGCACGCGGTATCAGCTGCGAACGACGTCGACTGCTGTTGGCTGAGCTAATTTGCAGATCGCTAAATGTCTCCTCACGTATGACCGCTAAACTACGCGAACGACGTAAACTGCACGATTCGCTGCCAAAATCGTAGGCCAGTGTTGTGGTAGCCGCGGCTGTTGTTGTTGCTGCCGTCGTTGACGCAGATTGATTAGTTGTCGCTTGATGCTGCTGCTGCGTTTGATTGTAGTCGTCGCCTAAGTTAAAGTTGTACATTTTTTTTTTAATAGAACTCAATCTTTAAAGTAAAAGTAACGCTTGACTAAGCAACAACGCGTGCAACGCACAAGGTTGCTGTGCAGTTAAGCGTTACAAAAAAATATTCTTTACCTTTAAAGTTGCTGTTGTTGTTGTTTTTGTTATTGTTATGATTATTGCCACCGACGACTACGTCTTCAATATAACGTAATTGCTCATCTGTTTCCGGATCGAAATGCCAATAAAATTCTGCTATATCTAAAGCATCCTCCTCGCAGACATGCTCATGTGTATAGTCCAAGGAACGTGCGTTCCGTAATTGTTGCACGTGTGGCCAATGCTGCGAATGTTGTTTGTGTTGTTGTAATTGCAGCTGCTGATTTGGGTGCTGGTGCGAATGATGATGATGATGTTGATGATCTAGTGCCTCAGCTGCACCATGGCAGCTTGTGGCTAGATCAAGATGTGATATTGATTTACTTCTTGCCGCTGGTGTTGTCTGTCGCCAGCCGGAGCCACGCGCTGGACAGCGTATATCATGCGCAATATGACCGCCGGTGGCGTGCGTTATATGCTCCGCTGTGAGACGTACACGATCGACGTAATTTTGTTGATAGGTAAAATCTTTTGAGATTTTGCTGCAATGCAGATAAAATAACATATTTAAAAATAAATTACCCAACGTTAATACAGTTAATTGAAAAGCGAAGCTTTTAAGTGATTAAATTTCGCGCGTTTGCACATTTAATTAAGCGAAATCGCCAACAACATTTATTGAAATTAAATCTGTTACTGACAGTTTGATGCGGTTGCTTTTTGATTCTTGAAAGCGCTTTCAGGTTGGTTTTCTGTTTGCTCGTAAGTTTTTATAGCGTTTAATTAAAATAAAAGTACAACACTGCAGCAACCCAGTCAAATCGATAGTTTACCCATTGTACAAAAATAATCTGCCATAAACTTTAATAAATGCGTTTCAGTATCAGGTTCAAAGCTTTTGAAATATTAATTATGCGAAATATATTTTTCATATTGGCTTCAATTTAAGCGCAAAAAATGTATTACGTGCATTGATGCTTAAATGTAGACAATTGTTTTGCTGTAGCTAAAAAAAGTCCTTCAATGTTGTTGCTCTAAAAGGATTATTTATGTGTATGCTTAAGTGGCTGATGATAAATCTATGTAAATATAGCTTCGCCGTTTTTGTAGGCAATGAAGCGTAAAAGACGCGTGAATGCGCACAGACTATGCGGACGGACTTTATGGAGCAAGGACTAAAGTTGAAATGACTCGCGTATGGCGAGGGCATTACTCATACGTCGTGTGTGTTTCTCTGTCGGTCGCTTGGTCTATTTTTTGTTGTTTTTTATGCTAAGTGAATTTAGCTTCATGTAGCCCGCTTGTTAGCGCTTAAAATGATTTTATTGTTTTGCAAATTACTAAGTGATTACTTGCATGTTGCGAGCGTGTTTCTATTTTAATGATAATGCACTTAGGCAATATATGTGTACGCGTAAACTTAATGCTACATTTAATAGACATTATATCATGCACATTTTTTAACATTTTTTTTTACTATGTATACAAATGGACAATTCGAAAAGTACCTACAAATATTTAATTAATTGCAAAATGGTTTAAAAATTACTTTCTATTAGCAAAACACCTTCAAAAAAGTGATTGCTTCGTTGGTGGTTATATACTTTGTATAATAAATGATGTTCACATCCATTGCATATTTAAGTTTTATTTTGTATTTTTTAAGATTTAGTATAGACCAGGTTTAAATTATGAAAAATCTTGAAACTCGTTTTTCATTACTTTAAACTTTTTTCAGTTTTCCTAAAAGACAGGTCTCATGGTCCATTCATTCCAACCGTTTCTGTGTTGAAAATTGTGCAGCACTACTTTTCTAGCAATTATATAAAGTGTAGTATTCTACTACTGTCTCTTTCTATTTTGCATACATATTTTGTTGAGTTTTATTTAATAATTGCGACATCAAAAATGATTGAAACAAGAAAGACTAGCACGTTAAGCTGAGTTAGCTTGAGATACTGTCCATATTCCATTGCTTAGGGCTTGTAACATTTCACAAACTTAATAAACTCTTTTACCTTCGGGTCCAGCGTATAAAAATGTAGGAAAAATTTTATTGGATATAATTTTCTCTGAGCTACTAGTGTTGGCAAAAGGATTGAATTGTGAGTCGCAGTGTGATTAGCGACTGCGACTTAAAAATCACAGTGACTGCAAACAGTGATAAAATCGAAGCTCGCGAAAAACACTCAGCGATAACTGAACGCTTCGCGAAGAGTGGTTCATAAAATCGTCGCTAACAGGACTGTTTTGCTACATCAAAACAAGCGAATATAAAAGATTCTCGAAGAGTGATTAAAGCCTAATCACTGATAACTGAACAGTTTCATTGTTTGCGAAGAGCGATACACAAAATCGCCGATAACTGAACATGTTCACTGAGAACTAGAAAATCACCGATTACTATTTTCAGTCGCAGTGTGACTCTGTGATTTTTAAATCGCTGTGATATGTGTACAACAAATGATATTAAATTTATTATTAAGGCTAATTAAAAACTTTTACCACGAAACAAGCCTAAAAAGCTTTATCTTCTCCTTATGTCTTTTACGAATTTATGAACTTTTACTTTTACAACAAAGTTTTTTTGGGAATTTGGTATTGAAAGTTGATAGTGAGAAAGAATCCTTATGCTTCTTGTTTCACTTTTACCATCATAGAACAACTTTCATATACGCGTACGTTATGTATTTTTTTTCTTCCTTCTGTCCTATTATGTACAGAATTAATTCGATCTAATTTTTTATGCATCACTCTATAGCATACTCTCTTTCAATTCAATTCAAATGCAAATTTGCCCATTAGTCCACAAGCAATCTTATTTTTTTTTTTTTCATTTTATTTTCGCTGAATAATTTGTTACAATGCTAAACATAAGCATTCCATATACCCCCTGAATAACTTTTTCCAAGCTGTCGTTAAAATCCAGCAAACAATCTACATTTAAATATCCGGCAAACTTTACTAAACAAACTGAAGGTGTCCTCTACATTCTACACACACATCACCGCTCTTAATATTTTTTCGTTTTATTTTATTTTTTCTTTTTTTTTTTTTTTGTCGCACTAAAATTACGCAACATTATTTTTCAGTGTAATTTTTATTATATATAATTGCGACAGCCTCCTTTGCTTTGCGTCTAACAACTTTTTTATTTCATGTGCTATGGCTGATCTGTAAATGCAACAGCAACTATGTTTTGCTTTCGAGATTTTTTTTTTTTTAGTCGTAACTTTTCCGGAGAAGTTACAGCAACAATAATGTTGTCCTTAAACTAAATAAATGTCTACAAACGGAGACTGAGAGACGATGAGGTAACGAAGGAACTGTTGAAATTTTGTGCTAAACGGCATTACAATTGCAAATGTTGGCAACTATGAAATGCGGTAACCAGTACAGGCAGACAGGCAGACAGGAAAGGAAAGGACAACAAGAACGATGACGTTGTCAGCGGTCTAAACGTTTGCCATGTTTTTTGGTGTCGCCTGTCTGGCTGGACGCTCGAAACGTCAGTGGCAACACTCTAAATGAACGTGTGTGTGTGTGTGTGTATATATATACTTATGTTTATGTGACGCCATTGCACTATCCATGCCATGAAAATTTACTGTTTATGTTGCGTTAAAATGGGAAAAAAATTTAAGGGGGCACATTTAAGTCTATGAGAAGTGGATAGTTGTACTAGGATACTTGGCTAGACTTGGCTAAAATAAGTGTAGTAGTATATTATGCACAGTAGCATACTTGATAGAGATACAAGAGGGTTCATAAAATTACAACAAGCTGCAGCATGAATCACGTAAACATTTCTCGAAGGACTGATAAAACTCTTGTCAGCCCACTCGCAGTAAATTTAAATAGAATTAACATTTGAAATAAATGTGCACAGCGTTTTCTGTTGCAAAGTAAGCATTTAATGTCTATGTTTTATTTTACTTTTGAAATCTTACTTTAATGCTTGAAAACGCCGCACATATTAATTTTCTCTTTAAAGCTTTTTATAATAAAAATTATTGCATACTTTCTTGCGCCTTTATAAACTTTAATATTTTAACAATTTCTTCTTAATTCAATTAAATGTTAATTAGCCTAACAACTCTTTTTTAATTTTTCTCTTACTGACGTTTTCCTTGCTTTTCAGCATTTTCCTATCGTGATAAAATTTTTAACTTTTTTTGTTCACATTTGCAACCATTTTTTTTTTTCATTTTCCTCTTTTCATTTTCTACTTTTTACTTCATTAATTTAAACACGCAAATTTTTCGAAGAAATCTGTTGTTGTTGTTGTTGGGAAATGAAAACAAAAAAAAATATATATATAAAAAGGATTATTGGCGACAGCTGCTGTGTCCTTGCTGCGCCTTTGTGTGACAAATAAAATTTTAATGTCACTGAAAATTTTGGCCTTTAAAGATAATTATTTTTGCACAAACGCAAATGTGTATACTTAAAAAAGATTCAATTTTATTCTTAGCGCTTATTTTTCTTTTGGCCACGTTTATTACATTTGGTTTATTTAAATGTAGACATTAGGCGTCGCAAATAAGCCATTAATTTCAGCGGGTTAAAACGTTTTGTTGCGCTGATATTGTAGATAAAAAGTTGTGAGTCTTAAATTAGTAATACTTTTTTTTTTTTTTTTCTTCACATTAAAACACTTGAAATACGTGATAACGCAATTAGTGTGAGTAATACGTATTAACCAAAAAAAAAAAAAAAATTTAAATAAAACAAATATCTAAGTGATTCAGTTCAGCTGAACAATTGTGCTACCTCTGCTCAATTGTTCGGACTAATTTAGAATAAATAAAAAAAAAACGATTCAGTCGAGATAGCTACCAAGATGATACTCCATACTCCATCTATTTGAATCTTATTTATGTTTTACAAATAAAAAAAAAAACTATTAAAAAACAAGAAAAAGTTAATTTCGGTGGGACCATATACTGTATTAAATTTTATTTAAAAATACTAAACAAATTAATATATTCTTAAAAATTTAGGAATTCGTGGTCCGATTTGGACCAATTTTAAACTGAAGATTTGGCATGGTATAAGAAACATTTGAACCATATTTGAAGCCATTTGCTTTATAAATAAATTTTTTTCTTATAAGAACTTGACAAACTGTTGTACTTTTGTATGGGAGCAATATCTAAAAGTGGGCGTGGCACATTGATTTTAACATAGAAAGTACACAGGACCTAGAATAGCTTAAGTTTAAAATTTCAGCCCAATATCTTTAAAACTGAGCGAATAAATCGCGCAGCAGCACACAGACAGACGGACAGACAGACGGACTTGGCTAAATCGATTCGTCTCGTCGAGGTGATCAAGAATATATATACTTTATAGGGTCTACGATGCCTCCTTTAATGCGATACAAACTTTCCGACAAAATGAATATACCTGTTTACACTAGTGTAACAGGTATAAAAAGCTTTTTATAAAAAGATTTTAAAAGGGGGATTTTAAAAAATAAGTTCAAAATTTCGGCAAAATATACTTTTATATTGAAATGGAACTATAATAGACATAAGCCGTAACAAATTTAGATTTCCAATTAAGTAGATTAAGACATTCAAGTCATTAAGTAAAAAGTAGAAAATGTGACACAAATGTGAAAAAGTGACACTAGAAAAAAATTGGTTATTCGTCATATACAGGGGTGTCAGGAAAATATGTAGTAAATCTGCTTTCGGTTGGTTTGTAAATCTCTAAAATAAAATATGAGTGTCACAGAACTTTTAAAGGTTTCATTGTTCGCGGACAGTTTTGCCAATATCTGTAAGGGGCTGTCATCACACATGAATAGTTTTGTAGACTTTTGTTTCATTGTTTATTTATATTTTTAGGACCAAACATAAAAAGTTTAATTAATTTAAAACGAGAATTAAATTAATCACGAATTTGTGATCGTACTTTTTTAAAATTAAATCAAAGAAAATGTAAAATAATTTACCCGGCAAACATAAAAGGTTGCATGACAACTCTGCTAAATGCATTGCTATACATACACACATACATATGCACATACATGCTAGTGCGGGCAAATTATCGATGACACTAGCGATACTTGCATAATTTTGCAAATTTTGCCAGAATGTTTACTAAAAAATAGTTTTTAAAACTATTTAAATTATTCGTATACAATTTTCGCAAACAGAGTTATTTTAACATAGTGATTTTACTCTTTAAAGTTTACCGATATCATCAAAAATCAATTATCGATTGTTGAATTTGTTATCAGTTTCCCACCACTTAAATTAATCTTCGAAAAATGCTATTATAGCTTTTATAATTGAATTATATTGTTTTAAAGGTGTATTTTACTTAAACTCTATTAAATCTCTAAAAATAACTTGAGAGATTTGAAACCAACCAAAGAATTGGGTTGGTAAAGATTTCCCTGATACCCTGTCTCGGAGATAATATGTTTCATATAGCGGATTACAAGTGGAACATAGAGATTGACGGACAGACAAACATAGCTATGTGAAGTCTGGTTATTATTATAATACGATAACAAACAATTATGTTGTTCTGAAACTAAAACAATAAAAGGAAACAGACGAATTCTCCGACTTAGATCTCAGTGTTGAACACTTGAAAAATTACTTTTATTTCACATTGTGTTAGCCAATATGTTCAAGACCACATGTTCGCAACACAGTTCAAGACCAACTATTCTATATGTTCGAATTCTTTTATGGTAAATTCGAATTTCCAGCTACTGTAACAGCTGTATCTAATTTTCTCTCCTATCACTTTTAGAGGGTCTAACTAGTTTTTCGAATTTTTAGAAGATTTAGGATAACCCGTCTCGAGCCGCTTGACGAGTATTAGATACACACTATGGTTAGGTCTTGTCTTACCCATTTGATATAATTTAATGAATATTTAAAATGACATCAAAGATTCGAGTTCTGTTTATATGTTATGATAGATATTCTTAATTTAATAATTTAGATTTAAAAAATTCTATTAAACGAACAGCTGTAGCTAAGATACTCCCGGTCTGATACGCTTCTAGATACTTTATACATTTTCATACTAAAGTTGGTATAGAATTTAAAAATTTGTGTCTTTTGCAAAATATCTAAAAGTAATTAAGTAATAACAGAAAAAAAAAACTAGTAAAGCTGTTTACAATTCAATTAAAACAGAAAAAATTTCAAATTAAAAATATTTATGCGCTGCCATACAACCCGCATATGTGTGTATTTTAAGCTGAATATTGCAATAGCAAAAAAAACGAAAAAAAAAATGTTAGAATAAAAAACTGTAAAAATGTAAAAACTAAAACTGGAACAATTAAAAAGCGAAGCATGTAGCTAACTAGATATGTTCTATTAGTTAAATAAATGCATGCATCTATTGTACATTCGTATATATTTTATTTAAAAAAAAATACAAAATCTAAACTAAAGTTAAAAAAAATAATTAAACTAAAAAATAAAATAAAAAAAACATGCCACAAAATATTTTTTCATTGAGAAAAAAAAAAAGCAGCAGATGCGCGATTCAGAGCATAGCGTTCAATAGTATACATGAGTGGGACTATGCGGACAGAAGAGTGGCCCATCGTCGCACGAATGCAATATTATAAATTTGATTTTAAAGTCGCTTCTTCATGCAATTCTACGCTTGGTTCATTCGCTCAACTGATTTTTGTAGACAGGCCATGCGACACTCGCGAACTGAATGCGGCAAGCAGCGAGCGTGATCATCCTCACTAACCCACAAAAAAAAAGTATCTGAAACGTCAGCGTCATCGTTAGCACCTCACGCCTGCGACAAACGTCGAAACATTTCAACAAAATTCGACATTTTGCTTTTTGGCTGACATTTTCAAAATTTTGGCAATTTATGTTCTTTGCCGTCAATTCCATTGAGACATGAGAACTAATAGAGCTTAGCCTGTTTTAGCTGTCTGCCATTCTGTCTGTTTGTTTGTCTGTCCGTCTGTCTGTCCTATTGTCATTGTGATAGACAGACAGACGTGCTTATAGTTTGGCAACAAATGCTTAAATCAATTTTCCCATTTCATATGCCAAATGTAGCGCTATGAAACTGAATTATTAAGCAAATAAGCAGATGTAAAGAAACGTATAAAAGTTTTTTTTCTTTTATTTTCGTAGTTTCAGTTGCTGCAACATAAATAACATTATTGCAGTCGAAAACAGTGACATTTTTGGTATATATTTGGGAAATGTATCTCTGTTAATTTATTTGACAATTTTGCGGTTCATTTTAGAACTTTGTTATTGCATTTGTGACAATTGAATTTATGGTAAATTACGTTTTATATCTGACTATTTGTTCGCTTGTCAGATTGTCTATTTTGTTTTTAACAATTATAAATGACCTCATTTATGTCATAATTCAGTTGAAGTGTCGGCATATAAAATTAAAGAAATATTGGCTTACAGAAAAATAGTTGTTAGATTCCTTTTAATATCAGATAACCCTGATGTGTAACCAGCATTTAACGAGTACGATAAAATTGGCTATATCTCGCTCAATTTATTTCTTTAAATTTTTTATACCCTTTCTGAAGGAGTAAATGTGGGTATATTAAGTTTGTGGTACGCCCTATGTCCGTCTGTCCATCCGTCAGTCTGTTTTGCTATTCGCCGTATGAAACCGATTATCTCGGAGACTATGAGAGATAGAACCACGATATTTTTTACTCTCCTGAGCCGTAAAGTGGTCCCTTACAAACGGATTTTCTCTCTAGTTTCATTTTAAGAGGTAGTCCCCATACAAAACTACCCAAAAATTGTAGATTTGTTTTTTATTTTGGAACTTAAAATTTAGTAAAAATTATGCCTATGATAGTCCCAAAGAAATATTATAATATGAGTAGGACTAGATACATTTCAGTTGTAGTCCCCATACAAACTTACCCCATTACATAAAAATCCATTACAATAAAGTTTGGTACTAAGATAAGACTTAACTTAAGATACATAAATATTGGGTACAGAGTATCTTGCAGTCGAACATACTTGACTTCAGAACGCTTTCTTCTTATTTACTGACACCATTCGAAATTTTATATGGAATAATAACTTTATTATAAAAACTCCACATGCTTCACAGATCATGTTGACAAAATTCAATGATATTGTGTTCCAAAACAGTTTTGAGATATAGCCCACTTTAGCACTATAACAACCAAAATTGCAGTAAACTTCTCTCTACTATCGACTGTAGTAGGAAGTCACATAAAAAGTGTTTATTTTTGTCTATATTCTATCTATCTATACATATAAAATAGTAAAAATGTTTCTATGTCCGCGATTTACGTTGAAACCGTCCAACCGATGAGCACCAAACCAGTTACATTTGAAAGTAAACACTTACGAAGTCGATTTTCTAATTTTTCCATACCAAAATGTTTTGATTTTTTTAACATAAACAAAAAACAAAAACTGCTTTCCCCAATATATTTTGGGTAAGATAAAAAAAGTGGTATTTTTAGTATGATATAGGTTTTTTATTATAATTATTGTAGTTATTGGTTATAATTATTAAGACACACCAAAACATTTATTCTATTTTTATACATTTTTTTTTGTCAATAATTAACAATAATTGTTATTTTTGTGCACAACAGCTGCTCTGCAAACAAAAATTAACTAAGACGTTGTCTCCATTTATATATATATATAAAAAAAATAACAAAATTGATTAATTAGCACTTTACTTTTACCGCATCATTGCACAACAACATCTAAAGTAAATTTGCTCAGGTGAAGCAAACATTTAATGGATGTAATTAGTGCTGATTCAGATAGAGCAGCTAACAAGTGAAAGACGTTCGGTCCCAACTCATTACTGACAGCTACATTATATTATCTCTTTGCACATGCCATTATATATTGTATATACATAATAAATTAATCATTGTTTCACACAAACTGCTGCTTTCTTTTTCAAAACAAAACCTGTGAAAAAACTCAATTGAAGCAAAAAGACAGACGCATTAAGAAGCTACACACACCTTACAATTCTTACAATCTGAAGTAATAAATGTATCTTATTTTGCTCCTTGTTGTCAACTACAATCGACAAATTGTTGACAAATTGCGTTGTCGCAGCGATTCCCCAAATTTATTTGTTCTTTCGGCGAATTATTTGCACAGCAAGAATTCAATTACTTCAACTTTTTTTTTCCTTCATTTTATCTCTTTAAAAATTTATTGTGCGTAAAATTGAACAAAAACGGTTATTAATATTTAAAACTTTGACACATAAAATTACACAAAATTTTGTTGATTACAGAAAATTACAATTTGCAGCGCATAAGATTTAATTTTCCTTTTAGTATAATTTAAGAGTTAAATAAATTTTTTATTTCAATTATTTATTGCACAGCGTTAATAATTTCTCTAATTTTCTTTCATTTTTAATATATAAAGAGGTGAAAATTATACACATATTAAATTAGATTTATGCCATTAAATTAGAAAAATAAATAAAGTAATTTAACACAACACAAAGAAACACACACCATATACAATATAATAAAAAAAAATCTAAAAGATAGATTTGTATCTGCGACGCGGCGTATACGTTAAAAGAAAAAAAAACGTTGCTGCAATCCGTTGAATTGTTGTGCGCGCGTTTAAGTTTGGTTTGCAACTGAAATTGTTGAATAAAAAAAAAACGAACTTCAGCGTTTGTTGTAATGATCATCGAAAGCAGTGAAGTAAATAGTAGCGTCAGCGCACATGCGCCGCCGGTTTATATTTTTATATTTTTTTTTTGTTGTTTCGGTTGGCTTGAAATTCGTGTGACTCAGTCAGTCAAGTGCTGCTGCGACTGAGCTATAAAATAGGTATATGCTTTTATTTTTTTTTATTTGTTGGAAGTAATACTTTTTCTCTCTCTTTTTACCCGAAATAAACCACAAACTGTAACAATAGCTTTTCTTTGTACAAAAAAGTATCTCATATGTAGATAGAAAAAGCCGCACAAACTTTTGCTTTGACAGATTGCAAATGTTTGCGCTTAAGTTACACAAAATTAAACAACAAAATAAAAAAGTTTAAAGACAAGGTGTAAGGTTAATAAAATTACAGCAATTTTATATTACAAATTTGTTGTACTAACTTTATTTCATTCATTGCTGTTGTTGTTGCTGTTGTTGTCTCTTTAAATATTGTATCTGGTTTATGTGAACTTTGTTGTACATTTAATGCAAATTTTGAACTTAAAGTCACTTTCATTTGTAGCTTTTTGTTGCGTTATAATTTGTGATGGATTTACTTTTAGAAATGAAAAAAAGTATTTTAGAGCGTCTTTTACAATAAATATGTTAGGTACTCTATTTAAAATAAAAAAAAAAATATTGATTTATATCCAAACAGTAAATATTTTGACACAAATTAAGACCAATATATTAAACTGGAAAAAAGATAGGTAATATTGAGCCAAATGTATTCAAACAGAATTGACGATCACATTAAAATAAAGGCATATGTCGTGTGCTGCATTACGTAATAGCTGCTGAAAAACCAAGAGATCTCTCATTACGTGATCACCTACAGCAAAAACGAATTGGATGTATTAGCTATAAAATGTTAAACAAAAAAAGTAATGTTTTTATTGAAAACGATTTTCGAATGTACCAAGAATTGTAAATACTATTATTCTCTTTTGTCATAGCTACCACAAAATACTTTGGATGAACTAGGATTATCTGGGAAATTGTCAAAAATATTCCTTCCTCGACTTCAGCTCAAAAGTCATAATTATCTTTTTTTATACATAGTGTGAAGGGTATATTCAGTTTGTCTGAAAGTTTGTAATGAATTTAAGGAGACGTTGTAGACCCCATAAATATATCCCCATACAAACTCACCGCCCATTTTCGAATTCTTGTATGAAAATGGTTATTTTTTAGTATTGTATTGACTCCAAATTGGGTGAAAACACTTTTAGTATCATTCAATATCAAATCCAAGGTGCCACGTCCATTTTTTTGACATAGGCCCTACACAAATTTTGACGTTTATTTTCGTTTTTTTTTTTATACCCGTTACACAAAGTGTCCGAAAGTTTGCAACGCATTGAAGGAGACATCGGAGACCCCATAAAGTATATATATTATTGATCAGCTCGATGAGACGAATCGATGTTCGTCTGTCTGTTGCGATGAGTGTTACTCGGAAAGTTTTAAAGATATTGACCTGAAATTTTAAACTTAAGCTTTTTGTGCTCCTAGTTAGTTTGTATATCAGAATCAAAATGCCACGCCCATTTTTAGATATAGCCCCCATACAAACTTACCACTTTTTTCGATTTTTTTGTACGAAAATAGTTATTATTTATGAATGCTTTTACTACAATGTAGGGTAAAATACTTCTAATGGCATCCAATGTCAAAGCCAATGTGCCACGCCCATTTTCAGATATAGCCCCCATACAAACTTACCACTTTTTTCGATATTTTGTATGGAAATACGTATTATTTATGTATATATTTAATGCAAATAGGGTAAGAACACTTTTTATGTCATCCAATGTCAAATCTAAGGCGCCACGCCCATTTTTATGTATAGCCTCCATACAAACTTACCGCCCATTTTCGAGTTTTTATATAAAAACATTTATAATTTTTGAATGAATTCAATTAAATTTGGTAAAATCAATTCCAATGTCCACCTAAGTGAACACTTTCGATATGGTAAGGATCGAGCAAATATAACATAAAGTCTCCATACAAATTTGACCAAATTCATCGTGAAATTTAATCTAAGCACCTGGTAAACATATAAACTATTAAAAGTGTTGTGTAACGGGTATTTCAGCTTCGGGTTCCACCGAAGTTAACGTTTTTCCTTGTTTTAATTTATATTTTTAGCTTAAAATTTGATACCAATATTGCGTCTTCACGTGAGTTGTATCAGACCATTGACCCCGTCCCGTCCCATCTCATCTCGAATTTTTTTGTATTTGTTTGTAAGTTTACGAAGTTGTGGTGCAAAGAAATTTCTATAAGATAGATTATTGTTTAAATCCAGACCCGAATGAAAATCGTAAAGATCTGGCCAACAGTGTGTCCCAAAAAACACAAATTGTTCCGAATAACTACAGTTTATGCTAAATGTATGATCGATGAGTGTATTACTTTAAGTTACAAATTAAAGCTTTGTTAGTAAAGAAATCTTTATAAACCGGACCACTTATAAAATTTAAAAAAGCTTTTAAATTATGTGCTTATGAGTGCTTAACTGTTTTGCAAACATATCTTATTTAACACAACTTTTATCAGTCTTGTAACGACCTTCAGAGTATTACTCTTCATAATCGTATAGTACAACTGATTGTAAGTGAGATATACGTGCGCACGCTACAAACAAAAGTAAAAGCAATTACCAACTTAATTAAGCAAACAATTAAACAAAAGAAATTTACCTTAAAGAGCTTCATTTGTTGTGTGCAAGTAGGCCGCAAGTGTCAGACGCAATACGAAGAAAGTTGCCAAAAAGAAAAAATAAAACGATAAAAAAAAAGAAAACATAATAAAAACAAGCCAAATAAACTTGCAACAATTTGCGAAAATAAATATTGTTTTAATTTTCATAAAGCAGCTTTAATAAAAAACCATGCCATATAGACGCCAAATTCAATGCATATAAGCATTATTTACTTAACTGAATAAGTCTGTATCCGAAAAAAAAACAACCAAAAATATGCTGCTTCTTTGGCACACAAAAATTTTCAAGAAAAAGGAGGAGCGTTTGCATAAGTTATTGAAGTTGCATCAACACAACACGCCAACAGCAGACAAGAGGCCACACCAAAGATCTTGGCATATTTTCCGCCGCCAACGCGCCTCTTGACGTTGTAAAACTCTAAGTCGTCATCGCTGTGTTGTAAGTAGGTTGAAGTGAAAATGTGCCACATGCATGCCAAATGAGAATGCGCGCTGCCAGAATGTTACCACAGCTTCAAATGACTTATTTTGGGAGCGGTGTCTTCTTCGAAGCTCAACCACGTTTGTTGTAGGGCGCACTCTGAAGATCTTTAAGCAATACTCGTAAATAATGTAATAATTCAACAAACTAAACAGACTACACTACATCACTTCAATTTGTGGCGCAACATAATACTTCATTAAAGTGCAAAAAGTTAAAAGATGAAGATTCAAGTTTCTTTTTTGGGAGCATGCTTGCGTTATAATGATGACCTCAAAGCTTTACTGAACGCGTTAATTGAACTCGTCGTTGACTTTGTTGAACTTTTGCGTGTGTGTTACGAAGTTACAGAGAGTGTCATCATTAAAATGTGAAATTCTATTTTGAAATACATAAATTTTAGTGCAGTTATGATATGAACTAACACTGAATCTGCACATAAACAAAACACCGGATATTCGTTGCAGGCAACAAACACAAAGCGAAGCGTGCTAGAATAGCAGACCAGCGCTTACACATACATAAATAGCGAATAAACAAACACTTCTTTGTTGGTTACCATGGTAATGCGTTGGCAGATATTCAGATACACTATACACACACACATACTAACTCATTCATTCACATACCATGACGCTTGAAGCGGAAGTTAGCCCGATTCATTCATACGTGAATAACATTAACAGAATAATTGGTTTTTAAAAGAGAGAGAGAGAGCGTAAAATAGAACTTTTAGATGAGAACATTATGATAATTGGCATTCGTTTTAGTGATGAGCATCGACCACTGAAATTTTTTTGTCATCTCTAGGTACTTTGTATGTTAAATTATCTTTATATATGAAACTAACTTTTTAACCTAAATTGGGTAAAAAAAATCTCTACTGTCAAGCTTAGACTTTTCTAAGCCATCAAGTGATCACTTATAAACCGGTTTTTTCTAGCCCCATTATAAGAAGTACCCCCTACAAACCTATCCCAAAAATTTTAGTTTTTTCATGAATACTTCTGAACTCAAAATTTAGTATGGATTATGTGTACAATAATCTAAATAGAATATCGCCACATGTGTATAGCCTTGGGTGGTCCAAAAATGTTCATACGATTGTTCTACATCGAAAAAAAGAACCACCGTATTTTTTTTTTTTAATCGGATAAAATTTAAATGTATGTTGCATGGAAAAATAACACTTTTTCGTAGATTTAATGTAGAAACCTGGAAAATACAAAACTAAATAAAAAACGATTGTATGTTATTCTATGACCATTTATGAAAAGAAACATCGTTACCCGCTTAAAAAAATATTAATTTTCTAGGTTTGTACATTAAATCTACGAAAAAGTGTTATTTGCCCATGTAATAAACATGGGAATCTTTAGAGGCTTGGCGGCATCATTAAATATTATTCGATTAAAAAAAAAAAAATACGTGTCCTCTTATTTTCGATACAGAACAATTCAAGAGGGTGAGAGCATAAAATTTCTAAAAAAATTTCATGCATTTTTGGACCACCCTATTACAGCCCCAATGCAAATTTATCCAATTTTTATACCCGCCACACATAGTGTGAAGGGTATATTCAGTTTGTCTGAAAGTTTGTAACGCATTGAAGGAGACGTCGTAGACCCCATAAAGTATATATATTCTTGATCAGCTCGACGAGACGAATCGATCTAGCTATGTCCGTCTGTCTGTCCGTCTGTATATTTCTAAGCATCTTTTTCGTTGAAGATATAAAGATATTAAGCTGAAATTGGGAACTTAAGCTTTTCTCGGTAACGACTATTATGAGTTCGAGAATTAGAGTGCCACGCCCATTTTTAGGTATAGCCCCCATATAAACTTACCGTTTTTTCCCGATTTTTTGTATAAAAATTTTAATTATTTATGAATGTATTCGCTCCCAATTGTGTAAAAACATTTCTTTTGTCATCCAGTGTCAAAACCAAAATGCCACGCCCTCTTTTAGACATAGCCCCCATATAAACTTTCCGTTTTTTCCAATTTTTTTAAAAAAAATAATAAATATTTATGCATATATTCACTCCAATTTGGTTAAAAACACTTCTAATGTCATCCAATGTCAAATCAGATGTGCCACGCCCATTTTTTGGTATAGCCCCCATACAAACTTTCCGACCATTTTCGATTTTTTGTATGAAAATGGTTATTATTTATTCATGTATTTACTCCATATTGGGTAAAAACTCTTCCAATATCATAGTGCCACGCCCATTTTCAGTTGTTTCTTGCATACAACCTTACCGTCCATTTCCCACCCATATTCGAAAAATATGTTGTTATACATATCTGTATTTTTAGTTCAAAATTTTAAATTAATATTGTGTGTAAACTTAGGTGACCACTGATGATTACACGTAAACTCTTTGAAGATTCGTGTGACGGGTATTTAAGCTTCGGTTCTACCGAAGTTAACGTTTTTTCTTGTTTAATTTAATTTATTTAAGGTATATAAAAATGGCGTCTTATTTTTTGTTGTGTTTTTTTTTTTTTTTTTTAATTACAATTTTATTTTTTTTTGTAAAACTTAAACTTGGCAAAAATAGCTTGACACCTCGGCGTGTCCAATCCAATTTGAACATTTAAAACGGATCATCATATAACATGCAACATTTCGTACTTGTATTCCATTCTAAACATTTTAACGAAAAAATTTTATCCCATATACTGTGTTGGGATTATATGCTCAACATTATTTCATATTGTTTATCTGATCCAAAGGACGACAAATTCATACATTTTGTTGAGCTCTTTCATTTCACACTTACGACAAATAAGGCGATTGCTGCTATTTTTCTCGAATTTATATCTTTTATTGATGTTTTTATCAATGCGTTTACTATCTTTTAGTTGAAAATCTAAACGACAATAAAAATAGCTTAAGTATTTTCTACAATAAAAATAAAATAAAGTTATCTCTTCTGCAATGTGCAAAAACTCTTTCGATACTTAGAAAATTTGTTAAATAAAATTCAGCGAAGCGTTCGAAAATACCCCCAAAAAAAAAAGAGAAATACGCAAAAGTCAAAACATGCCAGAATCGCGAATTATAAAACTGCAAAACGTTCCACATCGTCGAATTAAACGAGAATTGGCTAAAAGCCAAAAAAAAAAAAAAAAAAAAAATAAGCTTAGAATTGAGACACGTTTGGTCAATATTTAGATGATGGGAACACACAGAGCGCGAACAAGAGAAATCCAAAGCTGGACCGTTCTGGCAAAATGACGTTTTAATGTTCTGTGAGATTTGTATGTATGTATGCGCCTTTTTGTATGTGTTTAGTATGACATGTGTACAACTTTTTGTTCTTAATACATTCTAGACTCTTTTTTTCAATGGGCAACACGAGAGTTCTATATACTATATACTATATGTATATATATGATACGTCTCTTTTTTTTTCAGTTTGGTCACATTTTACATGTTTAGTCAGCGGAACCAATTGGAATATGTAAAATGGAAAAAGTTTTTATTCATGCAAGTTGCTTTTGTTTTTTTTTTTTTTTTTTATTTTGACATTTGGACACAGAACAAAAGAATTTTATTTTTCGTTTAATTTAATTTTTAATATAAACTTCTTTCTTTTAGAACAGCAAATATGTATGTACTTTGGGGTAACTTTAAAGCATTTTTTTTGTGCTTTAAAAATAATTGTTTTTGGGCATCATTAAAATGTTAAATTTTGTTGTCTTTTTTTAATGAAATTGATATGAATTGCTTTTAGCACGTCTATCAATTTTAATACTATATTTCCTTGACTGTGTGACGTGATATAACTTGAAAATGTGGGTGTGTGTTTATATGTATTGGTGTGTGTCTTCTTGTTTATTCAAGAATGTAAGTGTAATCATGTTTTGCCGGCGTTTCACAAAATTTACATTACTTTATAACAACAACAATTTTATCAACTTCTTCTTCGTAAAAGATAATGCACTTCGCACGCTTGCACGTGACAGTGACATTTTATGTACATACAAAGTACATACGTACATGTATATATACAAACAAGTCTATACATACGTATGCAAGTGCATACATGTATGTGAATACGGCTGGTTTATTGCAAAATGTATGCGTGTGAATTAAATAAGAACGAATGCAGAAAATTATATTGCAAAATTCCTAAGGGGAAATTTAAGATTGCTCTCAGAGCTCCAAAACATAACAAAATATGAAGTGATTTCTTTATAAATATTTGAGCAAAAGCAAAATTTGTGTATGAAAAGTTCATTATTTTTGCTGTCATTTAAAATCACACTTTCGAAAAATAAAAAAAAATTAACTAAAACAAGAAAAAACTTAAACGAAGTTTAAATATTCGTCACAAAACTTTGGCATTAAATTTTGAGTGAATGTAAAAAATTAGAGTTCAATCCAGGGTTCAGTCAAATTAAGTCTGAGGATTATAAAGCAGAAGCAGGTACCTTCACTACGTGTGACAGATAAAAATAATATATTTCACAAATATGGAATTCGAGCACGAAAATAATCTGTACCAATTTTGAATCCAATCTTGCGGATGTCTTCCAAGATTTGGTTCTTCCAACGCAGCGTCGGTCGTCCTAGCTGTCGTGCCCCTCCGATTTCGTTCACGTTCACCCGTTCCTCTATTCGTAGCACGTGACCAGCCTAGTGCAATCGTTTATACTTAATGACTATGTCGATGCCGTTATATAGCGGGTATAACAAGCTCGTCATTAATGCGAATATGGTACTCTTTGTCCACTCTGACAGGACAAAAGATTTTACGAAGAAATTTTTTTTCAAACGTACCCTTTTTGCTTAATAAATGAAATATTTGGGTTTTTATAATTAAAAATAAGCGGGACCCCTGAGATTTCCGTCCTGACGCCCATCTCTTATATTGACTGGATCCTAATCAAATCTATACTGTACTGTATTTTCATAAACAAAAGTTTTTCCATATAAAAACACGAAAATGAGCTTTGGGTCTGTATAACGACAATGCCTTATAATGGACGTCGGTTTATATCTTTAACATACAAAACTACCTACCGAGAAAAGCAAACGTTTCGAGTTTAAGATCAGAATCATAAAACTTCGTCGAGCTGATCAATAATACATATACTTTATAGAGTGTAAGATGTCTATTTTAACGCAATAAAAACTTCCCATAAAATTATAATTTTCAATAACACAATTCAATCATCGGTAAAATCGTATCCATTGATGTTGACACATTGGGGTACTTATCGAGTTCATGTGAAATGTGAAATTTCCGTGTATTTCTATGAAATAATTTCAACTTAATGTAACTGCATGAACGAAGTATACATATGGGGTGGAGGTTTGCTCATTCGGAACAGTACACCGCGTTGAGGATTCCTTGGCTTTTAGAGTGTTGTGAGAAACCATATTTCCGGTTTCGATTTGGGTACAACCACAATGAAATTCAGTAACACTCACACAAAATGAATGACACATTTGCTCAACACTTTTTAGTGTCTTAACAAATTATATTTGACACGGGCAGTTTTGTATTTAAAGCTTAAAGGCGGGAAATTAAAATTACTAATTGTAGGATGTAGTCTTAAATGTTTAAAATTTAAATTAGAGAGACTGTTTCACACATATCTCTAATTGCTTTATGTGATTTTTTACAAGCAAGTTTTCATTTGATTTATTTTTGAAGCTTTTAGTCGATTATTTCTAATACATATATGTGTACGCCACTTTAAAATAAACATTTCGAAAACACATTCTATATACAATAATAAAAGCACACAAATTGTCCAGAGATATATTTCCAAATTTTTATTTTAAATTGTTTGTTAGCTTTGTCTGCTTTTGACTATTCAAGCAGCAAATGTTGCATTTGGTAATGGACCAACTTTATAGATATGTCCTGATTTAGTACTCTTCAACTTAAGCAGACAGCAAGCACTCTAAACACACGGATTCATGCACTTACTTTCCAAGGCTGACTACATACGTACGACACATATATTCTAGATAGACACAAGGCAAACTATGATGGTACTTTTTGCATAAACCATTTTATTTTTATGAAAAGCGAGAAAAGAATTTTTTATATTAAAGTTTAGCTTAAAAAAAAAAAACCTACAAGCTCTCATGGACAACGACTATAGCAACAAAGAACAAACAATGACAACTTCAGGGAGTCCGAAGCATTGATACCCGCCATAAATGTTAAAATAAAATAATAAAAAAATTTTAGCATTGCACAAGCATGAGCACAAATGTGAAAAATTAAATTGAGTAACTTTGCACAATCAGCTGTTTGTTTTTTTTTTTTTATTTTTTTTTTTTTATTTTTTAAAATATACTTTTATAAAAAATAATTTAAATGAAATAGTTTTCACGAAATATAAATTTTTTATTATTTGTTTTTTAGCAATATCATTGCACCAATTTAAACAAAAAAGTTTATCAGGTGTCTGGGTCAAGCAAAGTGCAAAGTATTTCGATAAAAATTTTACCACATTTCTCTTGCATTTTTGCAATGTTGGAAAATCTTGTGAACACCTTAAGTAAAGTTATATCGCGCAGAGAAAAGTGATAGGCCAAATGAATAAAAATACGTTGCCATGTTCCCATATAAGTGAAATTAGTCGTATTTTAGCACATATTTTATGCTAATGTTAATGGGTGGGCGACGCCACATCTCTTTTATAAAATATAAAAAGGAGATTCGTCTTCTTTTTCCGTTTTTCAATTTAGAGAAATGAAATTCCTTCAATAAAAAATAAAAAATAAAAAAAAAAGAAACTCATGTCAGATTTAATAATAAAGCTAGTAGTGATGCATATTTTTTTTTTTTTGCGTTACAAACATTATGACAACCTGATAATACCCATTTTCATTACTTTTATAAAGTGAATAAAAATTATGTCTGTGTTTGTATTAGAAAGCAAACAAAAAACATATTCAAAGTTGAAGAAATTGTAACATTTTGTTATTGCTTGAAGGTATTTCTTTTCTTTTATTTTTTTTTTTTTTTGTGTATGCTGGCTACAACTATCTTTTTCTTTCGTTATTTCTATTATTATTATTTCTGTCTCTCTCTTACTCCCTTTTGTACAATTATAAAGTTATTTACTTGTTTGCAAGCCGAGCATGCTATTATTCAACGCATAAAAGTATGCAATGCAAAAAATTTTTCATTGATATAAATATTTTGTTATGTTTTTTTTTCGCCTTGCTGCCTTTCGGTGCTGTAACTGTAGTTCACTCTCTCTCTCTCTCTCTGTGTGCATGTGTGTTTGTGCGTGTTTTTGTGTTTACATCCGTCCGTTGTACTCTTTCATGTTCCGTTTGCCATTGCAAATGTCATAAAAGTATTGCTTTTGGCCAACTAAAAGTCATAGAGTAGTAGTAGTAATAATAAAATCTAAATGCCTGTGGAACTGAACGAATATATAGCTTTGTGTGCAAGCTTCAATATTAAAATGAATTTTTATCATAAATTTTCTTCAATATTTATTTATGTAAAATTAAATAAATGACATTTAAATACATTATTGCAATTACTTTAAGCGTTTCTTGTGCAAGATAGTCCAGAAAGAATTCAAAAAAAATAAAAAGAGAATCAATATCCTGCACGGACTACAACTCGCTTTCAACAGTTTCCGTTGAATTATTTCGCATTCTGTGAAGGAAGTCACGCACTTGCAATGCTATTGACAGTGACGAGCTCGAATTAATTGTATTTTATGTTCGTAATTCTGGTTGGCATGCTGGCTTTGCCTTCACAGAATCTTTTTTGTCCTTCGAATTCGTTCTACAAATTCTATTCCTTTCAAAAACTACTACTACAACTACATTATATTGCTGCTTCGTAACTGCTTAAGTTCGTTTTTGTTTTCTTATTTCTTGTTGTGCTAGCGCATTTCCTGTATATAAGCTTGTCTACTTCTGTTGCTGTGTATACACAATTCCTGTAGTTGAAGATTTTTCTTTCTTGCTTCGTTTCGTTTCTTTGCTTTGCTTTGTATTTAAGCCTTTAAGTGCCGCTAGCATGAGTAAAAGATGCTGCTTCAGTTTCTTTTTTTTATTGCTTCATTCTGAATTTATATATTTTGAAATATTGAGCAATCATACACAGCATTTAAGCTTCATTTCGGCTTCTATCCAATTATAAAAATTATTATTTATGTGGAATTTAATGCTCGACAAAGTTTTATTTAACAAATAAAAATGTATTTGATTCTTTTTGAAATGAGTCATCAAAAAATATAATAAACTGCACTTAGTGTGTCTTGGTTAGGCTGTTGTGCCTAATTTGTATAGTAGAGTAAAATGTTTAAAGCGGAAAATAAATGCTTTTGGTAAGCATAAAACTTGCTCAGAGCTACAAATTTGCTGGTCTGGCTGTCATCATCGTTAAAATCATGCATTTCGTGCAGAAAATTAAGTTTAAAACTTTTTCATGCTACAGTTTTTTGTTTTTTTTTTATTGAAAGTTTGAATGGGTTGAGTACTTCTAGAGACTCGTTGAAAAGTTTAATTCAGCATAAGTTCTTTTGTATTCTATTAAGATATTTCAACTAATATTAAAGCATTTACCCGAGAATTCACATAGACTGCTTCATAGCAGCTCTACTATTTTCCCTGCTTTCTTGCAGCTACGCAACACATTGTTCAGAGGTACAGCAGCGAGTATTGTTGAATGCGGAACATAAGAGTAAACCAATCATAAGCTAAATTAATAGTTTTTTCAGAGATAACTACTCAGAACACATGTTCCTAACTAGGACTCCGAAACTTTTTACATAAACAAAATAATGTTGCTAAATTAAACTTTCTGAGTAAATTGAAATTGTTTAATACAGTCTGTAGAGTTATATAAAAGTATATTTTTTTATTTCAGTTGGTACATACATAAATACACATACTATTCTTTCTAAACAAAACTTTTTCGTTTGCAAAATTATTCATTAGCGCTAGAAGCGAATACAGCTTACAGTTATTTTTAAACAAATTCAAAGTTTATAACAAGGAAAAATGTTAACTTTGGTGAAAAAGCTCAAAGCATTCCCATCACACGAATAGGATAAGACGTTAGATAGGACTTAAGAGAAAAGAAAAAGGATTAAAGGTCTGATTAATTTTCTGTCCAAACCAAGTTTGGACACAATATTGATATCAAATTTTTAATTAAAAATATAGACATAACAATAGTTTTTTTTTTTTAAATTATGAGGGGCTACGCACAGTGGTCCGAATCACGAATCTAGCTGGACAAAACTATTTTAGCAAATTCTCTTTAACAGATTTTTACATACCTTCGTATCTAAGGGTTTTTGTGGTCTCTGATTACGAATCTGAAGACAGATTTCAAAAATTCAAAATGGCGGATCCAACATGGCTGCCGAAACATTGAAAATATTAGCGGATTTGAATAAAAATTGGTGTCTAAGGGTTTTTGTGATCGCTGATTACGAATCAGAAGACAAATTTCAAAAATTCAAAATGGCGGATTCAATATGGCTGTTGAAAAATTGATAATATTAGCTATTAATAATAATATTAGATAATATTATAAATATGACAACAATTTTTAAAAATTTAAAATGGCGGATCCAATATGGCAGCCGATATTTAATATAGCTGTCGAAAATTGAAAATATTAGCGGATTTTGATAAAAATTGGTATTTAAGGGTTTTCAAGGTTAAAAAGGTTATTAAAAAATGTTTATAACGAGGCCAAAATGGTTGGATATGGTTATTAAACTTCAACTGAACATTTGTAAAGGTGCAAAAGAATTTTAAAAATGGTTTTATAATGGCCTTTTACGGCCCTTACTTTTCTGATCTGTTCTTTATTTTTTAAAGAAGTCAAAAAATTTTAATCAATAAGTTTCTATGACTTTGTAAGGACATATAAACAGCGATGATCCCTGAAATATATAGAGAAATAACTGTAGTTTTAAGTACAAAAAGTCAATTTGTCATTACATTAATAATTCTAAGTGAGATTAGTTATTTATTAAGTTAAATTTACTTTGTAAAAATAATTTACGGTAGGAGGTGAGAATTTCAATTTTCTATATAATTCAGTATGTTTATCGATGTAGTAACTATAAAGTGTACCTAACTGTAGCATTAGAAATATATTATAAGTATTTAAAAGTAATTTGGAGATCCAAAATTTATTAACTTTTGTCCAGCTAGATTCGTGATTCGGACCACTGTGCTACGGTGGCCCAAAAAAAAATGTATATGTTCTTACCCCTTAGGACTGTTCTATTGGGTTGCCCCAAAAGAAACCGACGATTTTTGATATAGACGGCGTTGACAATTGTTTTGAACTGCTTGGTTTGTCAAGTTCCGTTCGGGAGATTTTTCACTCAAAGATAAGCCACGTTCAGATCGGCCAAGTGAAGTTGATGATGACGATATCAAGGCTTCAATCGAATCGGATCGTCATGTAACAGAGCGTGAGATTGGAGAGAAGTTTAAAATACCAAAATCAACCGTTCATAATCATATGCGACGTCTTGGACTGGTAAAAAAAACGTGATATTTGGGTACCACATAAATTCAAAGAAATTCATTTAATAAACCGCTTTAACGCTCGTGATATGCATCTTAAACGCAATGAATACGATCCGTTTTGAAACGAATCATAACTGGAGATGAAAAATGAATTGTTTATAATGAAGCGGCACAAACCACTTTAAAGGCTGATATTCACCAAAGGAATATTGTGCTGTCAGTTTGGTGTCATATTTTACTAGGACAACGGTAGACCGCATATATCTTTGGTCACTCGCGAAAAACTGAGAGAACTTGGCTGGGAACTTTTAATGCATCCACCATATAGCCCCCACCTTGCACCGTCAGACTACCATTTGTTTCGGTCTTTACAAAACTCCTTAAATGGTAAAACTTTCGATAATGACGAGGCTTTAAAATCGCACTTGGTTCAGTTTTTTGCAGATAAAGGTCAGCAGTTCTATGATGTTGCCGGAAAGATTGCGAAGGGTCATTCAACAAAATGGAAAATATATAATTGATTAAAGTTCATTCTAAAATTTTAATAAAATGTATAAATAAGAAGACCCTATTTTTTTTTATCGGAAAATATTTAATGGTTTCGCCAAGCCCCTGGAGAATAACATTTTAATTTGATGTGGAAACCTGCAAAATAATTACCGAGCAACGATGTTTCTTTTCATATACGTCCATAGAATAACATCCAATCCTTTATAATTTAATGAGAATAGCTTAAGTTTCGAATTAGAGGTCTATACAGAGAGTCAAACAAACGGACAGACAGATGGACATGACTAAATCGGTTTGTCTTGCCGAGCTGATCAAGAATATATATATATACATATATATAATAACAAACAGACAAACTGAATATACCCTTTCACACTATATGTAATGGGTATAACAATACATAAATGTATGAAACTTCTGCTATACAAATATAAAACTTTATATACTTTGAAACAAAAAAAATATTAATTAAAGCTTATCAACATCGATAAAATATCAGCATACAAAAAATGTTTGCATTAAACATTAACCTATTAACTGACCTATTTGCATTTCTCTCCAAGGCTGTAACTTACTATTTATCCTAGATTTTTGGCTAAACCGTTTTAATCAATAGACGTGGCAAATTTATCAGTTAATGGCTTAAATATGGCTGAAATTATTATAGAAATATTATTGTAGTCAATAAATCAAAGAGTTTTTTTTGAGGAACACAACTTCTAATCTAAAATTATATCAATCCCGAATCTCTTCGTCACACAATTGATAAGATTAATGCGGTACATTTGTATTATTGATTCTGATAGTTGTTGTTATTTTTATATTATATCATAGATATGTTTATACAATAGATACAATAAAATTTATTTATCGATATACATAATTATGTTTATTTAGTTCAATAAAAATAGAATACAAAAGTATTTTATTGAATTGAATAATAATATGGTTTCTTTGTTGAAGTAGACAAAATGACATATAATTTTTAATGAAAGTTCGAAGTTTCCCCTAGTATTCTTACTTTATGGATAATCTTATTTTACCTTATGAACTTTATGAATATATTATTTTTTGATTATCGCAAAAATTATAATTAATCCATAATTATAGATTATAATCAGAATATAACTAATTCATTTTTTTTTCTCTTTTCAGGTAAGATTTGTATAAAAATAAATACGCATAAATAAACACTGGAGTGGGCAAGCATATGGTGAATACATAAAAACAAAATGAATTCATAAAACGAAAAAGAAAAACCATCAAATTAAGCTAGGCGCACATTTTTGTACATAAATATTTTGTATCTACATACCAGCACTCATATTTACACTTTTGCGCATGTATTCTAACATATACACACACATACACACATACATACGAATAACACTACAAAAGCTCATTTACACGTGTTTTTTTTGGCATTCATATTAAGACATTTTTATAGCATTGCCAATAAAAGTAACAAAACAAAAAAAAAAAAGTGAACGTGACTAATTCAAATGCATAAATAGGCATGACTGTAGTTATGAAAGGGCGTAGCATTATTTGTCTGTCTGTCTGTCTGTACGTCTTTATGTCAATCTGTTAACGTTCATACCTGCACGTGTATGAACAAATAAAGGAAATTGAGTAAATTTATGCATAAATCGATTTCTTTCATAAGAATCGAAAATAAATTTGCGCCTACAAAAAAATATAAACATAAATTGTACTTTCACATTGACACCTTGAAATAATGTACCAGATATACGATACATATACTATAATCATTTCGATTGCCATTGAAACATGAACTTGTTATTCGCTGTAAACATGTAATTTTAAGCAAAATTTATGAATACAAATATGACATTCATGCATGCACAAGCAAGATATATTTTATGTGTAGTTAATAAAGATCAAAAATGGCTTATGTATGCCTATTTGTATGCTACAAAAAATAAAATAAAAAAGAGGAAAAGAAAGCAAAAATTTTCCTGACAACTTAATTTTGTCAAAGTCAACTGCTGCAGCAGCTGTTTTTGTTGCCGTCATTGTATTGCGTTGTCAACGCCAAAAGCATTCACGTCAGGAACAGCATCACATGTCTCCGCAGCATTAGGTATACACAGGTGAAAAAAGGATAAAATGTGTTGCAGACGAGCGTTGTTGTGTTTGCGTAAAAATGCTTTAAATTTATGCAAAAAAAAAAAAAGAAGAGGATAAAGCGAAGGTAAATATTTGCCTGTTCGCAACGCGTTACTCAGCAACGATGAATGTGACTACTTTATAGTAGTCGTCGTCAATGAAAAGCGAAATAGTGGCTGCCAATTGGAATGTGCAGTTCAATGCATTTTCGTGCTTTGTGTTCTTTTTCTTCTTCTTTTTCTTCATGCTAAACAAGAACTCGACACGGTGCATTGCAAATGATGCGCTACTGCATGCATATTTTAGCTTTACGCTCATTTCACCAGTATCCAACTTATGCAGATGAGTGAAAAATCAGTAAAATTTCATTCGACTTTATAATAGTAGATGAGCCTGTTAGATGTTGTGAGAGCAAGCTTGAATAAACTAATTATTTTTCGTTGGCATTTTACGGTATTTCATTATTGAAGCAATTTCGCTAAGGGAATTTATTAAAGAGCCTTGGCAAGACCCATGCAAAAAATGTCGGTTTTCGGTACCTCGATCTTTAAAAATCTATGTACCGAAAAATTTTTAAAAAGCGATGTACCGAAAACCGGTATCTGTGCATAATTCTCTTCCCAAAAATGATGAAATTGATGGTTATGACATTCTCTTTCAACAAGATGGTGCAACATGCCATACAGCCAACGTTCGGATGGACTTACGGCGTGAACAGTTCGGTGAAATTGATGATGATGACATTCTCTTTAATCAAGATGGTGCAAAATGTCAAACAGTCAACGTTACTGTGGACTTACGGCGTGAACAGTTCGGTGAGTCGTTAATATCGTGAAATGCCCCTTACCACTGGCCACCAATATCGTGTGACTTATCGCCATTTGACTATTTTCTTAGGCCACCAGCCACAATTTATTAGCTTGAGGCCAACAATTGAGCCACTACTGCTGCTATTTCAGGATGGAAGTGATTCACGTCGGAGAAAAAAAAACAATCTAATTTTATTTGAGACTTTCAAAGTTTTTTCGACCTGTCCGAAAGTCACACTTCTTCGAAGCTTCTTAAGGTTCCTTTTTTTCTCACTTCTATACTGGCTTCTTCTACAAGTAAACTTTTCGAACTAAAAACAAGCAAAAACGTTAACTTCGGTAGCACCGAAGCTAAAATACCCGCCACACGAAACTTTAATCATTTTCTTGAAAAAATAAAAAAATGGAAGGTTAGTTTGTATGGGGTCCATATGTTATACTGGCCCGATCCTTGTTATATCGGTAGCATATTCATAGGATAATAGTAGAAGTGATTTTATCGAGACTGGAGTGAATATATCCATAAATAAGAACTATTTTCATACAAAATCTGAAAAATGGGGGTTTGGTTTGTATGGGGGCCATATAAAAAATGGGCGTGGCACCTTTGCTATCCTATGAATACGCTATTGGATGCCATTAGAAGTGTTTTTTACCCAATTTGTAGAAAATTTATTCATAAATAATAACTATTTTCATACAAAAAATCGAAAAAAAAGTGGCAAGTTTGTATGGGGGGCTATATCTAAAAATGGGCGTGGCATCTTGGTTTTGACATTCAAACTGCCAAGGAGCAAAAAAGGCTTGAGCTTTAAATTTCAAGTCAATATCTTTAAGACTTTCCGAGAAAAAACGCATTGCAACAGACGGACGGACATACAGACGGACATGGATAAATCGATTCGTCTCGTCGAACTGATCAATAATATATATATTTTATGGGATCACCGATGTCTCCTTTAATGCGTTACAAACTTTCCGACAAACTGGCGGGTATAATATACAAATTTGTCTCACTCTAATTTGGTTTTCAACGAAATAAAAAACTCTTTATTCCCAATTGCATTTGCGTTCTAGCACGCTTTTTCAAATTAAATTAAGCTATAACGCTCTTGTTAAAAAAATCTTTGCCAAAAAAAAAAGAAAACAAAAAAAAAACTGAATTAACCAAAGAAAATGGAAAAAAATGTTTTTCTTCTACAAAAAGTATTTGCAACTTGCCAACTTTTGTTGCAACTTTCTGTTTGTCTTTTTTTTTGGAATTTTATTATTCCGTATTTGTGGTGTTATTATTTCTAACATTATAAAATTTACATTTTTTTTTGACGTAAAACAAAGTGAATAACTTTATGAAATACGCCTTAAAAAATTGCGCATTTCAAAAGCTTTGAATTTACTTAACAAAAGCTGCGGCATGTTTTCGAAATAACTTTGCTTTGCTTTGGTTTTTTTTTTTTTTTGTGAAACAAAACTTTAGTGTTTTTATAAATTTATATTTCAAGATAAACTTTTCCATTAAAGATTTATTGATATTATAGCATTGTGTACTACAACAATATATAGAATACATTAAGTCAAGTTGTACGATATCTTGTTTAATTTATGCCAAAAGTCATAAAACTAAAACCCAAACGATTCTAAAAGCAAAAACAAAAAAAAATTCAATGTGCATCTACAATATTAAAGGAGAAACACATGCAGCAATAGCTTTCATTCATAAAACTTTATAAATATTTATACAAGTTTGTCATTTTGTTGCTCATATTCTGCTCTTTCAAATGTATTGGCTGGATCTACTACTATATGGTAATTTTATAGTTGTGGTTAAAGTTGCTGTTTATCCTTACGAAAACTATATTTTCTATAACAAATTTATTTTATTGACACTGTCCTATCGTATATGTACATATTACATATATTATATACGTATATATGTGTTTGTGGTTAATAGTTGACCTTATATGCGTATCTATATATTGGTAAGCATAAAAAATTATACTCATTTGTGGTTGCTCTCTGACTAGACTACTTATTTGAAAGTTAACTCTTTTGCTTATGACTTACCGTTTATCCTTTTGCTGCTGTTGTTGTTGTTGCTGTCTGCTCGTTTGTGTCGTTCGAAAGTAACCGTTGCCCATCGTGCCGCCATAGCAGAGACTGTGACTCTGTCCGGATCCTATTTTGAATAACAAAATTGTACTACAGCGTCACCGAAAACAAGAATGGCAAATATATTTCCTGTAATAAATGAAAAAAAATTAATCATAATAAAAAAGTAAAAACCATAAATAAAAAGAAAATGGAAGCGTTAATGCTGTCAAATGAATAGTGCCAACAATTAATTAAGTTTGCTACTTGACAAAAGTAGTAAACCTATTTTATAAGTGTGTTTACACAGCTGATAATATACACAAGTATAAAGGATACAGTTTGTCTTTTAAGTGTTTGTAATAAGCGTACAAAAGCATAAAACTAGCATTAACAAAGACAAGACATGTTTATAACTGGCAGCCTAAAAGTATGCTACTCGTTTTTACTAACTAACTGTGCATGCATTCAAGCATTGTGTATAGTCACTAACTTTCTTCTTATGCGTATGAGTAATACGTATTTGAGCTTACCTTTTTACTATTTTATTACCGTGGGACACTTGTTGACTTTTCTGTTTCTTTGCTCTTTTGCTACTTAGCTGCTTTTATGTACTTTCTCGTTGCTTACTGCGTACATAAAAGTTTCAAGTATCACACAAAAATAAAGAATTTAAGCTTGCGCTTTTTCTTTTACTATATAACAACTGCAACTGGCTTAAAAGCCTTTAAATCGAATTTATTATCTAGAGATGAGTAATGCAGCTTAAAATGACTACGAAACTTTTGTCATCTTACCAAAAGTCAAGTAAAAAGTTTACAAAAATAAGTACAAGAATAACATTAAAAATATATTTTTATATATAAAATAGCAAAAAATGTTTCTATGTCCGCTATGGACTTTAAAACAATTCAATCGATGAGTCCCAAACCGATTATATTTGAAAAGCAGCAATGCAAGTCAATTACAAATTCACTAAAACAATGCATTGAGCACATTTGATGCATTTAAGAAGTCGATTTCAAAATTTGTCCATGCAAAAATGTTTTGTTTTTATATATGTTTTTATTAAACTAGCTGCAACATTTTAAGGGACTCGCTGCAATCAAAAAACAGCTGATTGCTTTTTGGCTGCTCATAAAAACATACTAAAAATACCAGTTTGCCCTAAAATATTTTTAGGAACGCTGCAATCAAAAAGAAATGGTATTTTTTAGTATGTTTTTATGAGCAGCCCAAACGCAACGTGTGAATGTTGAGTAAACAATTTTAAATCTAACAAGAAGGAATGCTCTAGTCGAGTAAACTTGCACCAGTATCTAACTTATATGAACTGTAAAGTTGTGCAGTACTATTCTGCGTCGTGTTCTGTCAAATTTTTAAAGACAATAGATTCAATAATACAGATCTAAGGAACAGTCGAGAAAATAAATACAAAAATTTGAAATAATTTTAATAAAAATTAAAATGAAGGCATAATTTTATGTGGGATGCTATATGCTAGTGATTTGATGATGTTAAAAATATTTCCAGAAACCTAGCTGTTCCCGTGATAAATAATAAAAAGTTTTTTTATACCATTATGCCAAGATTTGGAGAATTTTGGTATGGGGCCAAAAGTTTAAAATTGGGCTAGGAAAATAAAGGTTTGAATATAAGATACGTCAAAGCTCTACAGAATTTTAGTATTAAGCTTAATGGGTCTTTTTTCTTATTGTACTAGAGACAAGTGCTACGGGTGGATACACGAAATAATTTCATAAGAATTGAAGCAAATCTGCGCGAGAAGCGTTTTGAAGACTTTTCAACAGATGAACGAATATTTGGATAAGCCGGTTTCTTTTCGATCAAGAAAACAAAAAGCTTTTTTTCATTTTAAAATAAAAAAGAGGGTTTTTACGATTTAGTGTTGTAGGCCATTAAATTTCCAATTCCAAACAAATTTGTATAGTTTTTTCTTTTTTGCCTTTCCTACAAATTTTGTATATGGATGACCCTTCATTTCTAGCTTCACAGGATGACCTTTCATTTCTAGCTTCACAGGATGACCCTTCATTTCTAGCTTTTGCTTTTTAATGACACTAAATTTATTTTACTCTCGTTTTTTTAGACGTACGCGAACTTTGCTTTATTTTATTAACCATCTCGATGAATTTTTTTCCTTTTGTTTGCTTCATATTTTATGCTGCGAATTTTTTTCCAGTAATTTTGTTTGTATTTTTTTTTTTTTTTTTGTGTAAATTTTTGCAGCATCTTTAGTTGTGCAAATATTAAAGAACATGAATAAATGAGCTCAAGGTAAAGACGACGTCAAGGAAAACAAAGGCTTACGCACTTAAAATACTGCGGCATTGAGCCTTAGACGAAAGTATAGTGTACAACGTACTTGAAAGAAAAAGAAAAGCGTGCAAAAGATAAAAATAGCAAATTGCGGTACTTTGCTGTTCGCACAAAACGCGAATAAAATATTAAAAGCCTAAGTTGGCAGCCACAATAGAGAAAAATAAAACTAAACAAAAAAAAAATAAAAAAAAAATAAAAGTAGCCACACGAAGTAACTAACTCTATGCAGCAGCACAAGGATAAAGTTCAATATTAACATTGGTGGTGGTAAATTAAAAAAAAACCAAAACACCACAGCGACCGCTAAGGGCAAACGTCTGTTTTTAGATCATAAAACATTTTTTTTTCTAACGTTTGGAGAAACTAAAGAAAATTTCTGCTTTAATAATTTAATATATAATCGAAGTTATCTGAATGCTTTAAACAAGTTTCACAAATTTGATAAAGAATTTTCTTCAGGATTTTTTTAATATTTTTATTTCTTGTTAAATCATTTCATTATTTATTTTTTTAATATAAATTCAATGTTGAGATTTTTGCTTTTATTTGGAGTTTGTAAACGAACACAGTTCACTGCTCACGCTGCATGAAAATCGAAAGAAATTTGATTTTCTTGCGAAATAAGCTATGCGGCACATGTCTAATAAGCTGCTTTGCATCTGCTTCGTTTACAGACTTTGTTAAAGATTTGATTTTATTAAATTTAGTTATTTTAAATAATTTGTGGTTTATTTTGTTAAAGTTTATTTAATATTTATTTAATTTTTTTTTTTGAGTGCAACTTTAAAATGTTTCTTGCAAATAATTTATGTTCAAAGAAATGTTCATTTGATTTATGCAGAAAGAGTTTGAGATTTTTATGTCGTCATAAATCAGTGAGTTTTTTTTTTTTGCAAATGAGTTGAATGAGTAAGAATATGTAAAATTTATTTTTGTGTGTGAAAATTTATTTTATGGTTTTATTTAAAAATTTTATATACGAAAATAACTAATTTACTGATGTGCAGAAAACTGTATAATATATTCTTGTTTACAAATTTTATTTTATTGTACAAAAGAGAATTGTTATGCGTTGTCTACAAGAAATGGATTAAACGTCATCGAATTTTCTCCTATTTTCTTGAAAGTTTTTATATGGATAATTTAAAAAGGCTGAGAATCAAATGCAAAAAAAAAAATTGTAGTTTTAATTTTTTGAAAATTTTTGTTGCTTCAAGTTGAAAAATAAAATTTAAAATAAAAATACTATAAAAAACAGTGCAATCGATTAGTCTCCACTACGAGATAAACTGTACCCAGCAATAAATTAAATTAAAACGTTAACTTCGCTAAAACCGAAGATTCAATACTCGTCACACAAACGTGCATATTGGTCCTTATATCCAAGTCGGGGAAAATCAGTCACATTGAACCAAACATTTTAAACCGACTACCCTAAATTGCTTTTGCACTTTGATCCGTAAAAGGTATCTATATTTATTTAAGAGAAAAAATAGTCAACTTCTCAGCACGTTTAGCTTAGAAAAATATACATACATGTGTATTATCGATGTAGCTTTTTAATAAAATAGTGTATCCAAACTAGAGATGGGTGAAAATCCCGCTAGATCCCGCGGTTCCCAAAAAATTTTCGGAAGGATTGGGAAATTTTTAAAATTTGCGCGAATTTTCCGGATGTCTAAATTGTTCCGAAAATTCCTAACTTTTACTAGGGATCGAAGTTTGCTCTGGGGACTTTAAAAATCAATTTTTAATACATAATTATTTTTAAATAAATATGCGTAAATATACAATAAAAATGTTATACTATGAATACTACAATTTAAATTTAGTTTAAAAACTAACATGTCCGCACGTCTTTTGTTAATAGATACTTCTCATTTTTGCTTGGAACTCAATTTATACTATTTTATAGTATACATAGCCATTTTTTCCGGGACGGGCGAGATCGCGATAAAAGTTTTATCCCGTGCCCATCTCTAATCCAAACATCATTAAAGTTGAAAAGGAAATGTCATAATATTATATATGTATACTGTACGGTCTATATTATAAGGTCTTTCTTTCTAAAATATATTAAAAAATAAGAATCGGTTTGTAATTTACTGAGTTATATCTTTCTAAGTAAAAAACGAGGCACCCCAGATTTTGTGGGTCTCCTGTAAATTCGAGGTATATAGTTTTTTTTACTCAAACAGACTCTGGGGATTATCATGGATTACGACATTCCTCAAAAATACACAAATTCGGTTCGACTTGTGTAAGTAATCTTAAATAATATATGTGAATAGAATGAGTTCTATCTCCTCTTCTGTGACTCCTTCTCTTAAATACGGTCAATGTAGTGCATAAGCACGTTAAAAGCAATACCAATAATAGAGCGCTTTGTAGGCTCAGCAGTTGGGCCGTGAAATGTGGCCTTGAAGGTAACCCAGATAATAAAAAGCAGATGCTTTTCACCAGAACATATAAGAGCCGCAATTTGCAACTTGCTAAACTAGATAGACATGAAATAGTTTTGTCTGTTAGACCTAAATATGTGGATCTTGACACACAGCATATAAAATTGTGAAACGTTAGCAACGAAACCTTTATATATGTACGTTGTTAATTGAGGTTGTTAAGTGACAGCAGCAAGACGAATAAAACGACTCGACTATTTCTGCTGATCAAGACTATGCATTTATATAACAAATGTCCCAGGCCTTCTACTGCCTGCTACTAACTGATACGTTGTAAACAATTTTTGCTTCAGTTACTTCATTCCTAAGTGTCTGCTAGTAACAAATTCGCTTATACAGCCAACATTAAACACAAATTTTACTAAATTTTTAACGCCGTAAGCCTTTAAAGGACTTTAAACTTGTTTTGTAACAAAAAAAAAAAAAAATAAATAAATCGATTTAAGCTAAAGGCGTACACAATGCAGATAAAAATAAACGCAAAAAACACAATAATATGACTTAACGACACAGATGGTGACTGCTATCCTGTTTCCTGATGCGTATAGAAGTTTGAAAATTTGGTACACAACATACGATGACAATGCGTAAGTCAAATAGCGATTTCAATTTAAAAAGTGTTAATAAGATTCACACAGCCAGAAGAAGAAGCAAAAGAAAAAATAAGTGGAAACGTTTGTAATATGTAATATAAAATTTATGTTTACGAGCGTGCATAAAATTTTATGCATTGCAGTTTTATTTTGCTGCTATGCTCGCACAGGTTGTTGTTTTCCATTTTTTTTTTGTTTTCTGAAACGATTTTTAAGCTTTGTCACAGCGTGAAGGCTGCTGTTTATGCCTGACCGAGAACTACCTGTAAAAACCAGAAAAAAAGAATAAAAATTCTTTTCTGGCAACTCATGAAAACGTCATTTACAGCTCGTTATAATATTCACATCACAGTGCGGTTGGTGTGTGTCTAGTGTCGCACGAAGTCATTTCAAAAACGGTCTACCATTTTATTCATTTCTTTTATTATATTTATTTGTGCAACAAAAACAAACATTTTTGTTTTTGTTTTTCTTTTTTGTTATGCTTTATGCTTATGTGATTCTTTTTCAACTATATTGTTTTTTCTTTTTTTTAAATTCATTTTAAATCCTTTGTTTCTTTTGAATGCGCCTCAACGTATGCAATAAAAAAGCAAAGCCTGCGCTATGTAAACAGAGCGTATAAAAGGCGCATACAGCCAGATTCATTTCATATGTTTTCTTGTTTATTTGTTTGTTTGTTTTTGTGAAATGTGTGCAATAAAGCAGTTAAAAAATAAGCTACAACTTAATTTTGTGCTCAGCTCTGCTTAAAATGACGTTTCGTACATTTCCGTTTTTTGTATTTTTCGTATTTTTTTTTGTATGTGTCAGTGTTAATTCCGGTGCAAGTTGTATTTCCTGTGTATATGCTTTTAAAGTAAAAATACTTTCTCTGCCACTTTAACTAAAAAACACAAAAAAATAACTTTAAAAAAAATTCGTTCATTATAAAGCAAAACTAACACACGAAGAACTCGCACGCCTTAAGATTGCCGAGTTAAAAACACTGTTACGGGAATGTTCGTTGCCAACAAGCGGTAAAAAGGAGATTTTAATCGAACGTTTGCATAATTATGCACAAATGCATTTAGCAACGGAAATCGATACAGTGCATGCGGCAATGGAAGATAACTGCGCGCCTGAAAGTATGCAATTGAAAAAAGCAGAAGTTTCACCATTTACAATAGTGTCGCGTGAAAAATGCAATTTGTCGTCGTCGCCGTTGCAAGTAGAAACAAAACAGGAAAAGCAGACGACATCATCACTATCATCGTCGAACACCTACAGAAGAAGTGCCACAAACAACAACAACAACAAACAAATCGTAAATCATGCACAAACATTGACAGAAAACAACGATAACAGCAACAGCAGCAATGGTAGGTAAACGTCAGCGGCAAGCAAGGTGAATGAACACACATGAGACACATGAGACACCTTTGCGCCATTTGTTAGAAGTTTTCCTATTTAACACACAGCATCTGAGTTGTGATGCGGCATGCATTATGTACATTTTGTGTACGTGTGTCACAAACGCATTGCGGTAAGCTATGCTGCTGCGGCTTTGTAGAAATCGAAATCGATGCTATAAGCTTGTTTTCTTCGCTGTGTTAAGCGGCGCATGGTGTAATATTGCAAGCAGCTAATGTGATTAATGATCCTGTGCAAAAGTGCATTATGTGTTTGTATATCTGCAGTGCGTATGTCAAAATAAAACAATTAAACCAAAAACCATTTTAAGAAGAGATAAAACTAACAAAACTTAATTAAAATATCATACGTATTATGTATAGCGAAAAGTATTAAAATATCAATTTGCCAACTTACCCTCCAGCGCTGCTTCAATTAATTTTTTTTCGCTTTCCTCTTTACAAGTAGCTTCCTCAGGCGCTTATTATTTGTTTCTTCTTTAAATACATATATGTATTTATATATTTTTTATTTTGAACGGCAACTTTTAACCGGATTTATTAATGCTTTATTATTTACTTATACAATAATATTTATTTCCATTATTTTTGCATTGCTTTAATTACTGAAATGTTTTTTTTTTCTTCGTGCACATGCAAAACAAAAAAAAAAATTACATTAAATAAATACATAAAAATGCACTTGCGAAAAATATTCTGAAAAATAAATAAATAAATACAAATAATCATTTCACTATAAAGTCACCAGGGATGTCTGAATATTTTGTTATGTTATGAATTTAATATTAACAAAATTTTATTTTATATGTAAAGCATATTTAATAATCATAATGAAAAATACCAGAAATTGTTTTGAAAAAAACGTCAAACACTTGTGTGTAATTTAATTTCCGACGTAGGTTTAAGTTCGTTTCTTTTTTATGCCTGTCACACATAATGTGAACCCCATAAAGTATATATATTATTGATATGCTCGACGAGACGAATCGATTTAGCCTTGTGTGACTGTCCGTCCGTCTGTCTGTTGCATTGCGTTTTACTCGAAACTTTCAAAGATATTGACCTAAAATTTTAAACTTAAGCTTTTTATGATTCTAGTCAGTTTGTATATCAGAACGAAGTGCAACGCACATTTTTTTCTGATTTTCTGATTTTTTGTATGAAAATAGTTATTGTTTATGAAACCCATTTATAGGTATAGCCCCCAGCGCATATTTTCGAGTTTTTATATGAAAATAATTCTTATATATGAACAAATTCACTGTAATTTGAATTAAACCACTTCTACTGTAACAATAACAATGATTGGGCGTCTATAACAAACAGAACCCAACAAAAAGACCCCATACAATTCTCATCTTCCATAAATTGAAAGAAATTTGTTTAACAAACTGCTTCAACGCTTGTGATATGCATCTTAAACGCAATGAATATGAACCGTTTTTAAAACGAATCATAGCCACCAACCACTTCAAAGGCTGATATTCACCAAAAGAAGATTATGCTGTCAGTTTGGTGGGATTGAAAGGGTGTGGTATACTTTGAGCTGCTTTCAAAGAAACCAACAATTAATTCGTATGTCTACTGTCAACAACTGGACAAATTGAATACAGCTATTAACGAAAAGCGGCCATAATTGGTCAATCGTAAAGGTGTTATTTTCCACCATGACAACGCTTGACGACATCTTTGACACTCGAAAAACTGAGAGAGCTTTTTTTGTTTTTTTCATCCACCATATAGCCCTGAACTCGCACCGTCAGAGTCTTTACAAAATTCCTTAATGGGAAAACTTTTGATAATGACGAGGCTATAAAATCGCACTTGGTTCAGTTTTTTGCAGATAAAGGCCAGCAGTTCTATAAGCGTGGTATAATGATGTTGCCGGAAAATGGCAAAGGTCATCTAACAAAATGTATTAAAGTTCATCTCTAAAATTTCCAAAAACGTATTTATTTTCTTTTAAAAAATCGCCGTTTACTTTTGGAGCAACCCAATAATCAAAAATTTTTATTTTAATTAAGCTCAATATCTTTAAAAATAAGCGATTGAATCGTGCCACTTTAAATCATATTGTGGGGCGAGGGGTTCTCCCATTAAGAAATAATGCCTCATTTCCCTAAATCTATTCTGGATTTATCAGACTCCGCGTCGTATCGATGATATGTCATACTATATACATAGTTCAGCAGCCAACTAAAAAATGGGTCTTCAAACGACCATTCCTTGTTACCACAATTTTTTAAATCTTTGTGGTTATTTGCGATTATATGATCGGAATAAGGATCGAGCAGATATCGTCTGTTCTTATTTCCGATACCTATCAAATTATTCTGAATCAGAATTGTTAGCTGTTCTCATTTCGGAAAAACGTTCAAATTATTCGATTTTAAAAGATTTGGGTCTGAGTTATCGCAATGAAATAACAAATTATACTGAAATGATTTTTCAAAATGCTGATCAAAAGACTTTAATTTATATTGAAGTGTTTTCTGGTAAAAATTTCATTCAATTCAAATTTAGATATTTTAAAGAAAACTTTTAATTCAAAGTACGTATTGATGAAATTTTGTGCAGTGAACTTAATGTATATCAGTAGTGGTTTTCCTACTAAATTTCGTATCTGAAGCTCTGACCATCTTTTGATGCTCCCTAATTCACAAGTTTGACAAATTCTTTCGGTGATACCTTCCTAATATTTGAAAAAAATACCTAAACTCGTTAAAACGCATGAAACCAACCACGATTTCATAGCAGCCGCATTTTTAATAACAATAAAAGGCGTCATATAAATTTAAATAAAATTTAATTGCAAGCACGCGGCAAAGTTTTACAACTATACACGAGAAACTAATACAATCAAAAAAGCACATACATACACACATACATATGTAATGAATGAAAAGGTTTATACGATTGCCGACACGGAAGTGAATATGTGTGTATATGTATGTGTATATGTATAGGAATATAGGCAATAACAACAAAGTCATGCACTTCCGCTTAACGTGAGCGTGAGCTCTTGTTGCCCTCATTTAAACATTTAGCCAAGCCTTATACATATTCATTTTTTGCTTAATATTCATGTGAATTCATATGAGGAAAAAACACAAAGCCAAAACACCGCAAGGCCTATATTGTATTTTACTCTTTGGTAACAAACTTAAACGACGACGTCTACGACGGAGACGAGTATGTGCGAATTTATGCTCGTGCCCGCCCGCTCGCGGCATTTGTCGTTGGCTTTTGTACGCGGAAACCGCCTATTAAGTTTAGGAATAAAATAGCGTAAGCCTTGCGATTGTTTGTCAAAAAGAGAAAAACTAATAGAAAAACTCTTAGAAATCAAAAAGCCAAAGAGCCAAAAATAGTGAAAATTATGCATGATGAAAACTAAAGTACACAAATTCAATGTTTGTTTGTATCCTTAAGGACGAACAGAACATACACATATATGCGTGAGTAGTTGACGATGACATGGATTATTGTTTGAGTTTTTTTTTTTTTTTTTTTGTGTTTGCTTGCATACCGGTTTGGCTGGCTTTACTTAACTGAAAGTTAGTTTCTTTCGTATGCTGTAATACAAAGCGTAAACTTTTAACAACAAAAATGTACCAAAATTTGCAGAGGCATTGAATTCAACTGCAACGGAAACTAATGTTAAATTGCACGTATACACTTGTTTGCAAATGCTCCTCCATTCACTTCCACATGCACCACATAGCGTGGGGAAAAAACATGACTTTCTAAATTAAATTTTTGTTTGCGTGGGCGACAAATGAACAGAATTGTTAGGAATCTATATACAATGTTTCCAAATAGGGATGCTAGTATTTTGGCAGCTTATAACAGTCATCTTGTATTTCAGAAATTTGGCACAAGTTGTTCATATAGCGCCATTACACCCTCAGAAAGTCACTGTGTGGTGTGCATTTTAATATGGTGGCAACAACGGGTCTTACAAATGAGAGAACCGTGATTGTGCGAACATTGACCGACTTTCCAAAAATGAATAAAATTGCATGTTGCACCATGATTCAACAAGATGGTGCAACATGCCATACAGTCAACATAACAATGGAAGGATCAAGAAATGTCGTGGTGGTCACCAAAGCTCTTGTATTTATTTTTTTTTTTTTTTTTTTTTTCAATTTTAAATCCTATCATTCTTAATTGGAAAACCCTATATATAATACTGAAACCTTAGCAGCACAATCGGTTTGTGTTATGAAAGCTAACAAAGTATAATCATGAAACAATTTTTTTGTGATTAAACGACTGAAAATAATGTGAATCTGATAATATACTCCTTGCCAAAGGGTATTCTAAACTAAACTACTTGTGAAAATTGAAATATTGCGTTGAAAAAATTAAATGTGCAGGGTGCATCATCTTTTGGTCGCCAATGTTAATTATGCTATAAAATACTAAGCAAATAAAGAATTTTCTAAAAAACTTTAAGACATCAACAAGACACAACAGAACAGCAAAACAGAGTTAAGCATCACATTAATACTTTTAAAGATAAGATCTAGCAACGACGTGTAGCTTGAGGGTACCTGGACTTAACTTCCAACGGTTTTGAAATTTTAAACTATAATATGGTTTAGATAAGGAAGTGTCGGAGACCCCATATATGTATATTCTACATAAAAGAACTTGATCAGCTCGATGAGAGAGACCAATCGATCTACCTATCTCCATCTTTCTGTTGCAAGACGTTTCATTCGATCAGTTTTGAAGATATTGATCTGAAACAACACCTACTTAAGCTATTCTCGTTACTAAAAAGGTTATATATACAACTCAGAATGCCACACCCCTCTTTTAGGTATAGTATAGGTATAAATAGGGTGGTTTAATTTCAAGGGCCGATGTTGAATGTGAACCACACCTAAACGTCAAGTTTTTTCCTGCATTTCTTTTGACATTTCTCAACTTCAGACTAACTCAATTTGAACCATGGAAAGATACACAATCGAGCAACGCGTTAAAGTTATTCAGGCCTATTATGAAAATCAAAATGCATATCGTGCACTTCGTGATTTTTTGGGTCAATTTAATCGTCCAAATGTGCGTACAATCGGAAAAATCGTGCAAAAATTTGAGCAAACCGGGTCTGTAGGAGATGTGAAAACACCAGTGCATGCTCGTACAGCTCGTACTGCAGAAAATATTGCTGCTATTCGCGATAGTGTGGCTGAAGAGCCGTCCACCTCAACTCGTCGTCGTACCCAACAATTGCACCTCTCACGCTCGTCGTTGATGAATATTATGCATAAAGTCTTGCATTTACACGCTTACAAGGTTCAATTGACTCAAGAACTAAAGCCTCTTGACCATTTCAAGCGTCGTCAATGGTCAGAATGGTGGCAAGAAATTGCAACAGTGGAACAGCTAACGAAACAATGGCTCTTTGGCGCGAAAAATTTGATGGCCGAATAATCTCACGTCGCGGCGATGTCAACTGGCCGCCAAGATCATATGATTTGACACCGTTGTACTTCTTTCTTTGGGGTTATTTGAAAGAAAAGGTGTACGCCAATAAGCCAACAACAATTCAAGAGCTAAAGGATAAGATAATTCGGCACATTAACTAGATTGAACCTCAATTATGCCTCAGCGTCATCGAAAATTTAGACCATCAGATGGACGTGTGCCGCCGAAGCCGTGGCGGCCATTTGGCCGATATTTTTTTCCATACATAATTGAGTCATACCAATATATCATAATAAAAAGAAATGTCAATAATTTCCTAAATAATTCGTGTTTTATTCAAAATCAACATCGGCCCTTGAAATTTAACCACCCCTATATAATATTTTTGAATGGATAAAAGTATTTCCAGTGTCAGCCCATGTATCGGGTTTTCCATTTCGGGCTTCCGAAAGTATGCAGCCCTGCGCTGACAACCGTTTGACATAGCTGTAAAAATACATCGCACAACGTGTTAATTTTGTTAAATTATACTATAAAAATGATGAAAAACCGGTAAATGATTTTCGAGCATTACGAACGGATTTTGGTCATCATGGACGGCTACGTGAGCACCCAAAATTTCCGTATATGGGGCTCAGAAAATCCACACGTGATTGTTGAGAGGCCATTGCATCCACCAAAAGTCACTGTTTGGTGCGCATTATGGTCTGGTGGAGTCATCGCCCCATATGCGCCGAAAAGTCATCGAAAACTACCTGTTCCGGATCAAGGTGTGCGAGGAAGCCCTAGGTGGACATTTGAATGATGTTGTATTTCACACATAATGGCATAAACCAAACTTTAATTTGAAATAAAAGTTTCAATCGAAATTCGAATTCTAAGTGTGTATCGTACAGTTTTCTAATAGGGCTCTAGAAATCATTATTTTCGAATAAATAAATAATTAAACAAAATTGTTAAGGTCCACTTTTACACAAATTAAAAAAAAAAATTCAATTTAAATGTCATCTGTTTTTATTATACAAATTAAAAAATTTAATTTTTACAACCAATTAAAAATTTATATGGAAGATTTCTTCGATCGATCGACAATCCATATATTTTATTATTATATTCCAAAGTTTGGATATTTTGTTTGTTTTTTTTTTTTTTTTTAATTATTTTATACACTTTAATATTTTTTAGTATAGAAACAATTTTGTCGTATCACTTTATTTATACTTCTTAATATTCAGTAATTGTATTTATTTTAATAATGATTTTAATTTTATTATTAAAACATTTTTTGTTTTTCAACGGTTTATTTTCCACTTAAAATTATTTATAATTTTTATAAAATCACAATTTAAATTTTGTATTCCAAGTTTTAGAAAAATATTTTGTAGATTTTTCTTTTCTCGAAATTTTACTTCAAAAAATGCCACGTATAAAATTTTCAAATTCGCATTTAAACTCACAAATAGAAAAGCGCGACGAAAAACTAACAAACGATTACTCTAATGAAACGTCTGAAAGCGCGAAAATCTGAAAGTTAACTGAAAATCTAAAGCGATCAATACAAACTAAAGCAGAAAACTTTACAGCAAAAAAATTAAGTTTGTTTGTTTTTTTTTTTACCACATATAAAAACGATGTTTAAAAATCCCAAAAAATCAAAGTGCATGAAAATAATAATCAACATAGACAGCCAGACAGGTGAAACATAACATCATCAACATGAAGCAGCGATGGCGTCGATTGTCTATAAAATTATTGTATAGCTAACATACAACAACTAGCTGTGCTGCGAGTAGTTCGTTCGTTAAGTATCTTTTAGATACAAAAGATAGCAGCATAGCATAGCATAGCGCATTGGTACTACTTACCTACATAGGCGCGCAGGCAGCAAAATACTTTAGCATTAACACGTAAATGCGCTTATAAAGCCGAAATGCTAAAGAAATTTAATTTACAAGTAGCAGCGGCAGCAGCGCATTAGTAGCAGAGAAATATTTTTTTGTATTTTTTTCATTAAATGATAATATTGACTGACAGAACTGAACTGAGCTGAAGAAAAATAATAAAGAAAAAAAGGCTTAGCGTGTTTTCGATTTGATTTTCTATAGCATTGCATGCAATTAATACGTCATGGCTTTATAAATCATATAAAAACTAATTCGCATTGTATGCGATACGATATATAAGTATCTCAAAGTGAAGTGAAAATTTTATAGTTTTGTTTCTTCGTTGTGTAGGCGCGCGCATCTATGATGTATCTACAAGTACAAGTATCTCAGTATGTTGTGTATTTGACCGATATTCATTCTACATTTTATTTTATTTAATTTCATTTCATTTACTCTTGGATTATAATTAAGCGCATGTTATTTATTTTGTGCTGATTTGTTGTGATCTTTTTCAGCTGTTTTTGTGTAGCGTTTATTGACTCTGCTTAATAAAAAAAATAAAATAATTATTTTGAAAGTGTATCAGCAGCGAGGTTTGCATTTGAAAGTCGTCATGTTGTAAGTTGCTAAAAAAAACAACAAAAAATATTCAAAACTAAAGAAGCAACAACGTAAGTTATGGAAAAATAAAAACTAAACTTAATAAATTGTTTAAATGAATTTTTACGCCTGATGGCGCAAATGGTGCGCTTAACTGCGCAGCATATAGAAAAAAAAAAAATATATACAAATATAAAAAAGAACTCTCGCACAAAAAGAAAGAGAGAATCTTCATTTTTTTTAACTTTTTCATTATATATAAAGAAGTACATAACCAAACAACCTTGAGTATTCGATTGTACTCACAAAATTTAATTAAAATGGACAGCAATAAAAATATTTCAGATATCATCGAAATGCATTTGGCATAGGTTAAGTTTATACAAATGTTTCGAAATTATGAGCATTCTAAAGTTGTGTAATAATACCAAAAAAAAAGAGGCAGAGAAGAAAAGTACGCTGCAGTTCAGTAAGTTTGACTACGAGATAACCTGTACTCAAACAACTTGCTACTGAAGATTAAATTAAAAGTTATTCATACCAAAAGTCTAAAATTTGGTATATTGTTGTATGGGGGACATATACCATTCAGGAATTATCATAGGTTTTCGATACGGGTTGGTGTGAGGTCAATGACCCTATCCAATACACATTATTACGATGGCATCCTATATGGATCGGTATTTGTATTAAATTTATGCTTTAAATATTAAACTATTTAAAAATGTTCTTAAAAGTTTGCTTTCCGATCTCAACCAATTTTATACTCAAAATTTGGTTTTGAATACTTTTTTTTTTTTTTTTTTTTAACATACAAAAGCTTTAGCTTTATTTCAGCCTAATATATCGCACAGCACCAAACAGACAGTCGGATATGGCTACATTAATTCATCTGATCAAAAATATATATCATTTTATACGCTACAAACTAACCGGTTATATAAAAGAATTCATATCAAAACTTAACCCCTTAAAATGGGGCTAAAAGAAACATGTTACCGTGACGTTTCTGAAAAATCTTTTCTTTAAGTTAGATAGCTCAAAATCGTTTAATTCATAAGGCGAACTGCATGACAGACTGAGATATATATTTGTTAGATCGACTCAATATTCTATGCGGTTAAAAAATATATATGTATAAACTACTCAAAACACACGGCCCTGCTCGAATGTCGCAAAAAATTATTTTAAAATATTTTTGTGTCACCAATTTTCAATTTTTTCAATTAATCACTCTTTTCGCACTCTTTTTATAGCCAATTTTTGTAAATTTTGGGTCCAAGCTCTCCAACCTATCCAATAGTTCATACTTCTCCCGGCCTATTAACATGCACACTGAGTTTCTTTAACGTGGCTTCAAAACTTGCAACTACGCCCTCCGCTCATTTTTTTAAACGATCAAATTCTTTCCGGCCCTAGCGTCATGTATACCGAACTTCATTTCACGAATTCAAATATTTCTAAGAAGCCCACCGTCCATTTTTTTTAAAACGACATATAGTATATTCTATCTTAAATTGAAACAAAAAATACACCACTACAAACTCTCATTGAAATCGGTTGATAAGTTTCGGGAGTCAATATAAAACGAATATAGTGACATACGATTTGTATATAAAACAAGGAAAATCGTTAACTTCGGTGGAACCGAAGCTGAAATACCCGTTACACAACACTTTTAAGAGTTTATGCGTTCACCAAGGGCTAAGATTAAATTTCACAATGGATTTGGTCAAATTTGTATGGAGGCTTTATGTTATGTTAGCCCGATCCTAACCATATCGAAAGTGTTCACTTAGGTGGACATTGGAATTGATTTTACCAAATTTGATTGAATTCATTCAGAAATAATAAATGTTTTCATACCAACTCGAAAATGGGCGGTAAGTTTGTATGGAGGCTATACCTAAAAATGGGCGTGGCGTGTAAGATTTGACCTTGGATGACATAAGAAGTGTTCTTACCTTTTTTGGAGTGAATATGTTCATAAATAATACGTATTTTTATACAAAAAATCGAAAAAAGATGGATAAGTTTGTATGGGGGCTATACCTAAAAATGGGCGTGGCACTCTTGGTTCTGATATACAAACTAACTAGGTGCCCAGAAAAGCTTAAGTTTAAAATTTCAGCCCAATATCTTTAAAACTATCATCGAGTAACACGCATCGCAACAGACAGACGGACAAGACAGACAGACGGACATGGCTAAATCGATTCGTCTCATCAAGCTGGTCAATAATATATATACTTTATGGGGTCTCCGATGCCTCCTTCAATGCGTTGCAAACTTTTGGACAAACTTAATATACCCGTTTACACTATGTGTAACGGGTATAAAAAAAAGTGATACGTTATAGGAGCCAATAAAAAAAAGTCTAGTTTTATATAAGATGAGATTTTATTTTTTATTAAAGACTTTTCAAAGTTTGGACTTTATGAAACAGTTTCTTTAAAATACTTTTGAATGAAATGTCACAGTTAGGTCAAGTTTTACCGAGCAGATAAAGCCAATATAAATCTTTAAAATGCCGGCACTTAAAACATTAATTTGCTATATGTATTGATATTATACCTATTCCTCAAAAAAAACTATATTACTGCTGCTACAGGATAAAAATAAAATTTAAATTGTTTTTAAAATCGAGAATAACCTTTAGAATACTAAAAAAATGGTTGAATTATTACAAACTTATTTCCGAATGTGTAATGGCTCGAATTGTATTATTTTTATTTAACGACAATCTTGTTACTAATTAATTTCCCATTAATAAAAATGTATTCTCAAATTATTATTATTTTTTTAACATAATCAAACTTAATTTTTCTAATATTTCAGATGTTGTTAGTGTTGTATACGTTGGAGGCATACCGCACATGACAATCCCGCTGCCAAGCCGCAATGAAAAATGTGAATTTGCGCTCAAACCCATTTCGCATAAGGTCGGCGATCTGATCGACATGCTTAAGATCGAAGATCGTGGTATCGATCATGCTACGCTTTTAAATAAGGATAAAATACGTATAGCATCAACGTGTAGCATAGAATCAATATTAGACGAAAGTTTTTGGTATGTTTCGAGCACTTTCATTAAACGAAATAATTCTAATCTATTAATTTCATTTTTAGGTTGCGTATAAATGACAAGGAGTATGAAGTAAATCCACCGAAACGCGAGAAATTAGACTTGGATCAAATCGATAAGATTGGCGATGTGAAAAAAGTGATAGCACAGGTAAATCAAATAAAATATTTTGAAAAAAAAATCTAATAAATTTATAAAATAATATTAAAACTTTTCAGTTATACGAGGCATTTAATGTTGCTGAATATCAAACTCAAAAAAGCACCGAATTAGCCAAACAACTTGAAGAACTGGAATACCAATTGCAGCCCTTAGAACAAGTAATATATTTAATTTTGAAATATTATATATGAATTTTCTTATTTTTATTAATTTTTTTTTAACAGAAAAGAGCTGAACTGAGCGCACGTGCAACGCGCAAAACGAACATTATGACTTGGGTCGGTCTCGGTTTGATGTCGGTACAATTTGGCATATTGGCACGTCTAACCTGGTGGGAATACTCTTGGGATATTATGGAACCGGTTACATATTTTGTTACCTATGGTACGACAATGGCAATGTACGCTTATTATTGCATAACGAAACAGGTAGGAAAGCATATCAAAAATATATTTACCATAAGAAATCAACAAATCTATTTTTTTTTTTTTTTTTTTTTTTTGCAGGAGTACGTCATGGAAGATGTTAAGAATCGTGAATATGTGCTAACCATGTATAAACATGCCAAGAAACATGATTTTGATATTGATAAATATAATACATTAAAGCGTAGCATTGCTGAAATAAATTACGATTTAACACGTTTACGCGATCCAATCAATATGCAACTGCCAGCGCATGTAACACGTTCGCAATTGAACCCGCCTGCCATCAGAGATCCAACAACAACGCCGTTGCCAATAGATATAAGTAGCCGCTCTGTTGCTGTAGAAGATGCCAGTAGAAAGAAGTCACTACTCGATAAACTACCATTTCTTAAATCCAGAAAGGATTCGGATGATCCTAAGAGTACTTAAATCATAAAATAGAAAAGTTAAAACACACTCAAACACGCATCTGCATACAAACACACAAAAAAAAGCGCAACCTCAGAGGCGCATAGACTCAAACGATGCTCCTCATGTTTTTGCCAAGTGAATCTTTCTTGCATAAACCTTAAAATATGTTTCAAATCATAAATTAAATTTAAAATGTATTTTGTTAAATGTTGTCCAATTTTTTTGTGTATATTTATTTTTTTTCTTAAACGTTTTTCGTTTTTAGTTGCGAAATTTCGGTAAAAGTTTTTGTGCTAAGTTTAATATTATTATTTATTGACAATTATATAAAATTCTATATGCAAACGAATAATTTAAACTGCAATATTTAAAGTTACATACGAATATTTAAAAACTCATTTTTCAGTTCAGTATAAATTTGTATGAAACAAAAAAAAGAGATTTAGAAAAATATATATTATTTATTTGTTTTTGGTTAAATATTATTTTGTTTTTTGTTTATGAAAATTTATTTTTTAATGTTTGACTTTGACTACCGAATTAAAAGAACAAACGCTACAATTGAATAAGCTCGATTATGAGATACGATTTGCGTGCGTTGAGAATAATTAAAAATGCACGTTTATAGCCCCTTATAGTTTAGATAATAACCTTTTTACGGCAGAAAAAGAGTTAAAAAAGTCGGGATCATACTTACAGCCATGTACAAATAAATAGCACAAACGAATATTTCGTACAAAAACGCGAAAATTGGAGCTAAATTCATAGCGCCAATTATATGGGCAATTCAATTTCATTCAAGAAAAGACGAGTATTTAAGCTTCGGTTCTGCCGAAGTTAATGTTTTTCCTTGTCTTTATGTTAAAATTATTAATTTTATTTAAAAAAAATTAACCATGAAATTAATTGATCAAAAGTGGTCAGGTCAGTAAAGGGTTAAGAAAAAGTTCAAATTTCGATTTGAAAATCTTAAAAAATCTTTGGTACGAGTAACAGGCGAACAGAATTGTTGAACAGCATTCAAAATGACAATTTCAACTAAAAAAAGTCGCGTTATCTGTATTTGGCTCGTAAGTGGAACAGAGTTAGATATATATCTAGCGTCACTTCATACGGTACAGAATGAAAGGAAAGATTAATAAGGTACGAACACACACATGCACAGTTGCATACATGTATTTTGTTTACATTTTATATAACGGTACACTGACGCACTCCCATTGGCTTAGAATAAAATCTATATTCAAAACCAAACAAAACAAAAACACGGTTGCCATTTTTGTTTACATTTCTTATAACGGTAAATTGCAAATTTGCAATGTAGTGTGTGTCTTCTTTTACTGCTTACTACACAATTCTGTTCGCCTAATACAAAAGCGCTTCGAAGATTTTGTTAAATTTTCTAAAACACAGACAACAGTGCTGTCCTCAATATTGGGCACAGAAATATTTTATTTGTAAATATTTACAAAAGGAGACACCGTAGACCCCATAAAGTATATATATTCTTGATCAGCTCGACGAGAAGAGTCGATCTAGCCATGTCCGTCTGTCTGTAGTTACACGTTTCATTTGCTCAGTTTTAAAGATATTGGATGAAATTCAAAACTTAAGCTTTTTTTAGTCTTAAGCAGTTAAAGTGTTAAAACCAAAATGCCACGCCCATTTTTAGGCATAGCCCACATACAAATTTTTGAGTTATTTTTTTTATTTATTATAAAAAAAGGTCTATGACGTCTGCTTCAAAGCGTTACAAAATTTTTGACAAACTGAATATATTCTTCATAAAAAAACCAGACAGTTGCCAGTATATTTGTGTACTTACTTGTATGCTTTACTGGCAAGAAACTAAATAATTTCAGCTAATGATATTTATGTGTAGTTCTATATCTTGATGATATACAAATTTACACAACTTTAAACTAGTTTAGTTCAACAATATCTTATAAAAAGATTTTGTAAGAGCGCATTAATTAGATTAAATTATTTTGTTACTATTTTACTTTTATTTTTATTTTTTTATTTTTATTTTTTTTTTTTTTTTTTTTTTTTTTTTTTTTTTATTTTTTTATTTTTTATTTTTTATTTTTTTTTTTTTTTTTTATTTTTATTTTTTTTTATTTTTATTTATTTTTTATTGATTAAACACTCTAATGAAACTAAAAATAATTGTTAACTAAACTTCTCCTAATTACATATATATAAAAAAATAATAAAATAATATACTAACAATTATGTATATAAACATAAACAAAAAATCATTCATACACTTTCTAAGCTTTAAAGAAAAAAAATTTTTCAAAACAATTTTGTATATAAAAAGCACCAATTAAGTCATTAAGATTTTTAAAAGAAAAAAAAAAAGAAAAATATAAAATTGTAGTTAGAATTAATCAAAGTAAATAAATGAATTAAATAATTAAAATTAAACAAAGGCGATGTATATCAATATTAAAACATGCCCAAAAAAAACATAAAACCAAAAAAATTGGGTAATTATATAGTTTGATATATAATGTACATATAGATAACTGCTGTGTTTCATGACAACGTAAAAACGTAATATTAATTAAAATTATATTAATAAAAATGAAAAAAAATAGGTAAACAAATACGAAATTGCCAACTTCAGAACAGCTGAAGTTATATGAAATAAACTGCGCATAAAAAAACTCCAAAAAAAAAAAAAAAAAAAAAAACATAAACTCATAAATACTAATCAGATAGTCATATACATATACTATGTATATAATTTTAGCTAATGCAAAAAAATAAAAATGCTCCTTTAAATAAAAAAAAACTAAAAAATATTCAAAATCTTAAAGCTTTTCTATGATGAAACTAAATTAGCATTGAAATGGTTGTGTTTTAAAAAAAGTATTCTACATTAAATATTATAATTATTGTTCCATATACTACATATATAGGCATTATTTATTTTTTATTTATTACTTTAAAATATTTATATATAAAAAAAATATACAAACGCTTTTTAAAACTGCACAAATTAGAAGAAAAAAAAACTAAAAAAAAACGAAACATGCAACAAAAAACTAGCAACTGAAGCCTATACATACTTTATTGCATTAAGTATTAACAAAACATAAAAAGTATCTAATATCTATCTATATAAAAAAACTTTAAACTCGAAAGATAAATTATTAAATCAACACTTTGTGATTATATTTAAAAAAAAAAAAAAAAAAACATTTTTGTACAAAATAAACATAACAGAAATAAAAAACTAATTCCTACAAGTTAACTACCTAAAAATTATAATATAAATTTATTTAGTTCTGAATTATTTAACTTCCTACGCTGCCTAAACTATTAATTAAGAAAGTAACAATTAGGTACCTACTATATAATATATTTCAAAAAAATTTTTTGATTATTGCCAAAGTTTTTAAGAAACCAAAAGAAACGAAAAAAATCCAAATCATAAATATGTAAACTTTTCAATTGCGGTATAATCGCACTTTACCTATTACAAAAGTTTTACATCCATTAAGGTTCTATATTGAAACGAATCAAAAAAAAAAATATATTTACATTTTTGTATTTAAAAGATACGAAAAAGAATCTGAATCGATCTATGTTTACATTTTTATCTGGCATCTTATTCGCTACCCAGTACACAGTGATGGGCACACATTTACCTGTAGCCTCGAAACGCGTGTTATAAAAACAGAAGTAGTTGGGCACCATTCAATTGATGGATGTCCCTTGAACTGTTCAATGACTTGTATCGTTAAATTTTTCTCCAAATAATTTCGAACAGTTTTTATGAAGAATATTCACTTAAAAATATTAATTTGTTATTTTTTATATATTTATAAACTTAACAAAAAAAATCATTGCATAATCATTAAACACTAAAAAAAATGCATGCACCTAAATAAAACTTTATTAAAAAAAAAAATTTAATTAAAACCCAAGTACCTTTCTATGAGAAAAGAGAAAGTCCTTAAATAATCATTTAAAAAAATATATATATGCATATTAGGCACAAATTTTTAAAAGTTAGAAAAAAAAAATCAAAGAACTTATTAAAATATTTTTAACGAATTTATTATAAAAAAAAAATATAATAAAATAAAACTAACAAAATTTTACTAAAATTATAATTAAGTGCTTTAATAATTAAATTGTTTAAATTTTTACTAAAAACGATTTTTTTTATATTTATATAACCCATAAAAAAAAAAAAAAAACAAATAATAATAATAAATAATAATTTGTTTGTTGATAATTTGTACAAATAAAATAAAAGGAAATCTTTATAAATAAATTCCGACTAACCTCAAACTCATTTTATCTTACTACAAAAAATTTATTTATACATAAATCATTACTAAAAATAAAAATAAAAAAAAAAGGAAAAAGGAAAACTCAAATAGAAACAATCGATTTAAAAAAAAATTTAGGCATAAAAAATAAAATTGAAAAACAAATTCTTTGGAGTAATCAACTGCAAATCTTTTGCCTACATAAAGTTTTTGTGGCCATTGCCAATTCCTTTTTTTTTCATTAAATAAAAAACAGGTCATAACAAATTGATGATTAGAATATTAAAAACAAAAAATTAATTGATAATAGCAAAAAAAAATTCAAAAAATTAGTTAAATCGTTTATGTAAATAACAAAAAAACAAACAAAAAGGAACACGATTAGTATGAAGCAAATAAATAATAAATAACGAAAAGAATATACGAAATGAAATAGAACTTGTAATTATTGTAAACTAGGAGTAAATACCGGCGATACCAGGGTACAATTATGTTGAAAAAATCTTGAAAAGGTAAGTTTTATCCGCAATGACCTTTAAAAATGTTCAAATGCTAATGAATGTTCAAAATGGTTAGTGAACCAGACCTAATGATAAACGTACACTTTCTTCCTATCTGTACACAAAAATGTTTAGAAATTATTCATCGATAAACAAAATACATTCCTCTTAATCATTTATATGAAAAATGTGTGGAGAAGTGCACAGTTCAACTGCTCCTTATTTCTTTCAGATTATAATCTATGTTAGATTTTGGTCTTCGGTTTAATCAAAATTAAGATTTACATTTTTTTCTTTTCATTTTTTTTTAATTTATTCATTTTTTACAAAAAAAATTATTTGGACTAGCTACTTAATTACTAAAATTACTTACCTAAGCACAACGTATTTCTAGTCTAAAGCAACGTTCTGAGTCCGTTGCATTCCAACGAACCAGCTCTGCTATTGGACGACTTGGCTTAATGAAGAGTGTCAGTTTATCGTTTAACTGTATCGGTGAGAATTTACTGACTATAACCGCTTTTGTGGATTCACGATATCTCCCTACTAACGATTCATTGCTAAAACTACGACCACGCTGATCAGGCCAATCAACCGTCTCAACTGGTTCATTGGCAACATCATCAATCAAACGATAACTTGGCTGACGATAGGGATTATAGCCGAGTTGTTTGCAAATGTGACGTACTTCGGAAATATTTGGAGGCGAATTTTTAGGAAAACATTTTGTATGCCAAATACCAAAAGATTGCTCAATCACTTGACCATATTCTATAGGACGTTTGTAGTAACTAAACAAAAAACCATTTATTATTATTTATTCTGTATAAAAAATTGGAATTTGTACTTACTATGGCGTAGTTGTTTGCCATTTATGCTTTTTTACGATTTTCTTTGGGATGTTCAATGCCATAGCAAAAACGCTCATCTTCACCATTCGGACAATCAGGTTCTTTATCGCAAACGAAATCTCGCGGTACACAGTCTTCGGACCTAAATGTATTTTATTTTATTTTTATTCCAAAAAAAAAAAAAAAAATAAATAAATAAATAAATGAGAAAAACTTACGTGCCGCAACGAAAGTGTTCAGCAGTGCAATTACATAGCACAGAATTTTCATCACTCTTGTCCCAACAATTACGACGCCCATCGCAAATTTTTGAGGGATCCGTAGCTCTGTAAATACAATAGAAAAATATAATATTAATAAATGCATAAATTATTTTAAAATACATTTTAACTTACTGCAGATATGTAAAACAAGAGCAAAATGTTGGTTCATCGGTCATATCCTCACAGTCTGGTATATGATCGCAAAATTTATTCTTTGGTAGGCACGTAAAGGACGAACGACATTTCATTAGTCCGGGTGCACAAATTTGTTTTAAATTACGGCACATGGATTCCTCTTCATCGCTGCCATCGTGACAATCATTTTTTGCATCGCAAATCTGATTTTGCGTTAAACAATTGCCCAATGGACAGCGTAACGTGGTACAATTGGCTATCGGTTGCAATTCGCCGCATTTAGGTTTTGCTATAAATATAAAAATTGATTAATAAAGCAATTGCTAAATGTATACTAAAAAACTCTTTTACCAATTATTTGCTGCAAAGCGCTGTATGCATGCTCAAGCGTTCTCAATGCAAATGGCTGCTTGAAGCTACTACAATTTGTGTTATTATAGGAAAATAAAGCAGCTGGATACCAACCACTTTGCGCCTCACGACACACTAAAATACCTTGATCTATAGGTATATGATTATCGAGCATATTCTTATGTCCAAACTGTTGCGCAGCTGGTGAATTTTGTGAGCGACGGTAACTCCAGTGGTTGTGCACCGTTAATAAGTTCAACTTCTTCGGAAATGGATGCGACATCCTCAGCACTGACATTAAGCATACGCATTATATCTTCTGGCGGTTTCTTTTCTATTAGACGAAAGCACGAAAGATCTGTATGCTGACAGAGTAAATCCTCCTTCTCTTCATGAACAGAAACAGTTTTAATGCGTCCAGATTGCTCATCGTGTAATACTGAAATGCATTCGTGTGTCACTGTTTTCTTGTAATGAGCACTAAAGTGAAAAAAAAAAACGTTGGGTTATGTTTTACGAAAGCAAATCGGCAATACTTACATATCGGGTATGAACGTGGGCAACACATGACGTGTAAAACGCGCTGGTTCCGCTAAATGAAACATCAGTACATCACTGTGCGGCACAAACTCATAACAATCTATGCGGCGTATCTGCTCGTGTACGCTTTTGTGTAAAGTGCGCTTTGTTTTGCCGCCACCAAGTAGCGCGCTCATATAATGCGTTGGAAATCTGTACAAAAAAATAAATAACTCAGACTCGAAACAAATTTTATGCGGCAAATTTTATAAGCGTACCTTATACCATGGTGACAAGTTTCATGCACCAGAACCCAGCTTTTATCTACCAACATACCCAGGCACCAAAGCTCTCCATTCGCATAGATATCTACCAGCCAAGGCCAGTGCAACTCTTCTTTGGCTTCATGCAGACTATCATCAACCAGAAGCGTTTTATTCTTTTTATCTTTTATAAGTTTATCCAAGCGATCAAGTATTTCATCCTTTTTCTTGAAAACATGTGAAGGCCAATTCGGTTTGACGTGCCACATTCGGTTTATGGTTTTTTATAATTGTTGGTCTTATAGTAGTCAGCTCATGCTTTGTGTGCTGTACCTGTTGCCCAGCACTAAACGTTTTTAATGGTGCCGTTTTATTCGATACCGGATTACACTCCAAATAAATGCCAGCGCATTTGTGATGCCCAATGTCGATGCGTTGCATACGTTCCACTTTATGCATAGACTTTATTGGAAAGAGTTCTTCGTCACTTGAAAAATTAAGATTGTCATCGGCGACCGCAGCAAAATGTGTGCCTAAACGTGGACGTTTAACAACTTCCGGTGTAATGGGCAACATATCACCATGTTTTATAAAATTGGTAGTGTTAAAGTAACGATAGCCCTTAAAGCCTAAAAGTGCGCATATTTCCGTTGCTGTTTTAGCGCTGTGCAAATGATACGAAGTATCATGGGAACAGACAACACGCCATACACCGTGAATATTACGTGAGAAAATGCCAACATTTGTAAATTTGGGTTGCTTATGTATATCGAAATGTACATCGTGTCCATTGGTGAGCGCAACTATAAAGAAAATATTTAATACGACATGTAGATTTAGCACGTTAAGTAGAAAAACTTACAACAATCCTTCTCGTCCTCCTTGAAATTGCAATCGATGACATTGTCACAGCGTTTGGCAAGCGGTAAACATTGTTTTGAAAGTGGACACAAAAACTCATCTAGCTTACAATTGCCTATGGAATAGAGCACATACATATACAGTTTGCTATAATTTTAATTAACTCTTTAACCAACCACAATCATCCTCATCCGTTAGGTCTTCACAGTCAGGCTTGCCATCGCAAATCAATATATTCAGTGAACCCTTTAAGTAATCACGGCAACTGCAGTTCAGCTCATCTGTACCATCCTCACAGTCCACGTTGCGGTCGCAGCGATGCGCTTGCTCAACAATTTGTGTGATGCTGTGATAAAAAAAGGTAGATTAATTTATATCAATATAGGTAATCGAATTAGCTTGGCTTACTTGCGGCAAATGAATTTTTGTGGTAATTGTGCTTTCGTTACGGATTTTGGCGTTGTTGTTGTCACCATTGTAGTTGTTGACAGGGATTGATTGAGTGGAGTTTTGGTAGAGCTTTGGATTGTAGATGTGGTAGGGTCTTTTTTTGTGGTGATGTCTAATTTGGCTGTGGTGGTGTTATCTACTATTTCTGTTGTGCTCGACGCGACAAACGTTGTCTGCCTATCCTCAGCGGATGTTGTTGTTGGTAATGTCGCTGCAGTTAGTTCGATAGTAAACTCGTTGCTCGATGTATCAGTTGGAAAAAAACTGGTTTCTGTAAATATATTAGTGGTCCACTCTGTTGTGCTTAATTTTGCAACCGTAGTATCGTCTACTGTGGTGCTAACTGCAATGTCCGTGAATTCAGTAGTAGCAAACGTAGAATTTTCTGGCTCAATGCTAGATATTATTTCGTCTGTATTTGTCATTTCAGTTGTAGTTTCATCATCCAATAATGCTGTCAAATCGCCATCATCTATCTCAACATTTGTACGTTCGTTTTTGTTTTTCGTTCCTTTATCTTGCTCAACTGGATGGTAATCGCTTTCCGTGGTGCTGCTCACATTCCGTGAGCTACCTAAATCAGGTATAAAATTATAAACACAGCCAACTTCATCTTCACCACCCAGACAATCCACAGCACGATCACAACGTCTACGCTGTGATATACAACGCTTGCCGCCCCAAACGCACATATAACCAGGACAAAGTTGCAACGGTTGCGCTTTCGGCAGAAATTCGTTACGTACAGCCATTTCGATCCAATCAAGATATAAAGCAACACGCGTGTATACACCGAATTCTTGTGCTCGCGCACAACCATTACCGTGACTGACCACACCCGCAAGGTACCATTGTTCAGTGTTGCTAACACTGCGACAGAAGAGTGGTCCACCTGAATCGCCTTGACAGGCATCACGACCTCCATTTGGATCACCGGCGCAAATATCTTCTGCTTCTTGATCCTCTTTTTCAGTGCAACGCTTGCGTATGGGTACTGTAACCTGGCGTAGTTGGTCACCTGTGAACGAAAAATATAAAATTTTAGTTAAACGTTAAATTATATTTTGTAGTAGTCACGTCACACTCACTTCCCGGACCCTTTTCTCGCACAGCACCCCAACCAACAACAGTACAAACTGTATGTTCCTCTGGTCCCCATATCCAATCATCGCCGAAAGTGGTGCGTCCCATGTCGGGCAAGCAAATTGGTTTAATCCAACGATTAAACTTGAGTGGTGAGGCCAGTCGCAACATTGACAAGTCATTCCGCATACTACGACGCTCGTACGCTTGATGCACAACCACATGAGACACAGGTACTATTTGCGTTGAGATAGCATAACTAGTGCGGCGTAGTAGACCAGCGTGCACTTCATAGTAATACTTGGCAAAATTGATAACACAATGCGCAGCGCTGATAATCTGAAAAAAAAACCCATTTTCAGTCAAATAAATTCATTTAAGTTTCCTGTACCATTTTACCCAATTTTCCGAGTAAATGCTGCCGCCACAATGAAAGTTACCGCTCCGGTAGATCGCTACGACAAATGGAAACTGCAACGGACTCGTATAACTACCTCCCACAATCCGACCGTTTCCGGCTTTTTCTGCAATTTTGGTGCTGCTGCTGATTGTCCGTTTCGCTCTGCGTGTTTGTGCCAAAACTTTTACATTTGGCTTTTTTACTATGCCGCAAACTGCTGGTGCACATTTTACGTATGACACATGGTCCACCAATGAATCCTTGTTGTTGCGTTTATGACATGCCTGCGGAAAGTGTGTACCCGAATGCAATGATGGCTCAATAAATGGTCCTGGCAGTGATAACTCACGGAATGAGACTTTTCATTGCGGTAGACGTCTCGGTACCTTCCTCACTTTCACAAGCATCTTTTGCCCATTTTTCGGCATTATTACAAACCGGATACCAGTCGCCACGATGATTATGATAAAGAAAACCTTCTGCAGCCGAAACAGAGTGTGACATGTGATGCGTTAAGTCAGCAACAATAATATTGCATTCCAGCTCGTCGCGCCCGTTAAGACAGTTTAAGAATCCATCACATTTTTCTAATTTGCTGTAGCACATGGAAATAGTTGAGCGATTGGCATTTTCATACTCAGCTGGGCTGGCGTAACAAGAGTACATAAACTGCTCACAACCGAAGCAACCAATCTCATCTTCGCCCATTGGACAATCAGCGTAACCATCACAAATACGGTCATCCGGTAGCCGATCTTGGCAGGCGCACGCTGCCTCATCGCTACCATCTGAACAATCAACAATGCTATCACACCAATTTTCCTCACGAATGCACTCATTGCCGCCATAGCAAGCAACTTGATGGTCCTGCGGACATTTAAACTGTTGCTTATGACCGAGATGATTAGGTACACCGGAGTATGAGGCATAGATTATATGGCCAGAGGTTGCAGTTTGATTTGCATGACGCATCTTAAAGTTGGCATTAGAGAAGCCAATGTTGCTAACGACGTTACCAGCGCCACTGTTATTACTTGTGACAGCACCACTAGCTCCACTGGTTTGCTGTCCACTGCCGGCGCCATTGTTCTGCATATAGGTGCAATAGACTTGTTGCTGCTGCTGCAAGTGTGTTGTTGCTGGAGCTGCAACTGCTTTTGCGGTGAAGCGTTTTTCGAGAAGATATTTGGTATATTTCCCTGTGCGCTAAAAATATAAATTTTATTCTTTTAAATAATTTAAAATTTATGAAAAAATGTTATAAATTTTTACCCGCCAGCGGTGCCCGCACTATGTCCAAAGAAGTTACCAGTAGAACCGAAATTCTGTGGCACTAAAAATACACCACCTGGCCCACCAGACATACCACCCATAGCACCACCACTAACTCCACCAAAGGCAGCTGGCATACCAAAATAAGATGGTGTCCACATTTGCGGTTGGCTGAGCATGCGTAAATTTGCCGGTGTTATGTAGAAGCATATCGGTATTGTGGGCATACCAAAATTAGGATTAAACATAAATTGTGCAGTTGCCTTCATAGTTTCACCAGTTACAGGAAAGCCACCCGGACCACGACTAGTAAATTGTATGTTAGGTGGCTGTGTAAAATTGTCCGAATCCTTTTCAGGTACTGGTGGTGCATTACCACTAGAGGCACTGGTGCCCTTATTGTGCATCTTCTTAGACATACGTTCGCATATTGTCATCAGCTGAGCATCGGCTGCTTCATATGAAAAAAAGACAATTTAAAAGCGTTAACTTCTAAACTGATTTATTTTACTTACCACTAAACATGTTCGCGCCAACTGGATTCAGTTTAGGTCTAAACTTTTGCATGCTTTTTGCATCAAACTCAACTAAACTATCGACAAGTTCTTCCTGCGTCTTAAAATCGGCAGCTTCCTTAAATTTCTGCTCCCAAAGGTGATGATCATAAATGTCAGTCGTGCGCATTATTGTGGTTCTTGTGGCATTTTTAATGGGCACTGTTGTTGTCTCAGAATTCGGAACAGGCTTTGGAGCTTCATTACGTTCGAAATTGTTGAGCATATTCTCTAAACTAGTTGGATTGTCCAAAGGATGATTTTCAAGTAGCTCCACATCGATGGGATTTTCAATTGTGCCTGCTATTCGAGACTGGCCGCTTTCGATAGTCGTAGTATTACTTGCCTCACTACTACTTGCATCGGAATCAATAATCCAACTATATTTAATGGGTTTGGGTTTCGTTGGATAAACAACGGTAATATTGAGCGCAGCACTTGTAGTGCTATTCACCTGCACTGTAACTGGTGTAACATCTTCCGCGCTTTGACCATCGACAATCCAGTCAAATTTGCGTTCCTTTTCCATGTTTTGGTTCGTAGTTGTATTTGTTTTTGGTCCTTCGGTGGTAAATTTGAGTGAGCCGCCAGTTGTGGAAATATTCTTGACAGTAAATGTATTTGTTGAAAAAGGGCTATCTGTTGTGGACTCAGTTTTTAATGTTGTTGCAGAGTGAGTTATTCACTGTATTTGCTGTTGTTGTGCTGCTATCCAAAGTTGTTACTTTCGGTCTATCAAAATTATTCACAAACCAACTGAAAGGCTCTGCCGTTGATTCCGTAGCAACCGCTGCTTTGGCAGCTGTGGATGAGTTCGTCGTCGGTATTGTTGTGGTACTCTCTGCTGCTGTCGTTGTTTCCGATATTTGATGTCGAACTTCCTCATACAGCTCCATGCCATCGTGGCTATCTAATATCCAACTAAATTTTACTGGTTCTATTTTTGTTCTTACGGGTTTCGCTGACGTTTCCTCCGATTTTGCCGTTGTCATTGCTGTCGTAAGCATTGTTTCTGTTGCCGGCAACGAAGTTATAGTTCTACTTGTCGATGATGTCGCATCTTGAAATGTATTTTCATTATTGAAATCAATCGAATCGCTACTTTCGTTACTGTGTGATGTGTCGTCAATCGGTTGTTGCTCCTTAAGTATTGCCTTCATTTTTTCCATTTTCTCTGTGATCTCCTTGGCCATGTTATACATGCGCACAAATGCGACCATACAATCGTTTCCACTTACCGATTCCTTCTTACAACGTATATATTCGCGTTCCAGCTCCGTCAGTGCCAATTTTGTACGTTTATTACGTATTTTTGTGTAGAGTTTGTGCAATTGCGTCGCCTCCAGCTCATGTCGCAGCGGATCAAGTGCATCGACGCGTTGCAATTGTCGTCGTATGCGTCGCCGCAGTTTATATTTTACACGAAAATGCTGCAAGCGTAGTTCGCGTTCATCGCTAGACGTAGCCCTCGAGTGCTCATTTTCGTGCAGCCAGGAAACTTTGTCTATTGAATTATCCAATGTTTTCAGTTTGGTATTTTTCAAAAGTTGTATCCTCAAAGGTATTTGATGCTCAACTGTATCTGTTGGATGTTTGGCTTGCTCATGTTTTTGCATCTAGCGACATCAGCTGTCGTAGTCTGTCTGGAAATTTTAAATATTTTAATATAAGTTTATTCAGTTTCCTTTCAAAATATATTAATACGTACCCATACGTTCCAGTACAATACCATAATAAATGATGGACATTGTCAGAGTTATGAAAACTAAAAGCGATATCGCCAAAATACGACTCCAATTGCCGCGTGTGCACTTCCGTCCGCTGCGGTTGTGCTTTGTTTCCGTTTCTGACGCGAAATAAGTTAGATTTAATATAAATTTTGAACAGGAAATAAGATAAAACTTTAACTTTTTTATAACCAAAGCTTTAGTACACTTCATTTGCACTTAAAACAAAAACAATGCAATGATTGTTTCTTTTTAAACGTAGATATTTAAATCTCTAACAGATTTGCAAATAATAGTTTCTAATCATTGAACTTCTTTCACTACTGTTCTTGAAATATAGTACGTTTCCCAAAAATGATTTTTCTAAATCAAATCAAGTTTGAGATCCTTGTTTGGCTAAAAGCGACCGATTTCACACAAGGGACTCGTTGACTTTCGACGTCTGGAACTATATCAGTCTAAGAATCGTAAGATCTAATAAACGACATATAATTTTTAATAGACTTCTTCTAATAAATAAGAAACGATCCTCGAAGGCCAAGAAAATTCAAGATATGAAATTGGGTTAGCGAGAAATTTAAAAGGCCTATTATAATATATCTACAATTTCCATTTAGGCCTGTAAAAATGTTCCTGTTTTATTTAGACCTCACGGAAGGGCTTTAAAAGATAAACCAATATTAAAATGAACTAATAAACTTATTAAAACGATGCTAATCAAAAACGAAAATATAGATCATGAAGAACAAATGCAATAAAAATTCAATGTCCAATTATCGAAATTAGATGGGTACTAGTAGAAAAATAAATAACAAATAAAAAGTCTTTGCAGTGTCCTTAAATATATCGTTTTGAGAATGTTTCAAAAGTTTTGGATACCAAAAAAGACACTTTTGAGCGTATTTTTTCTACGAGGGCACTCCATCGAGAGCTTCAGTCGAGAGTTCGAATAATAAAAGACTTTTGTTATGGAACACTGCACAACAAAACTGTATATCGAAATTATGGAGCTTCGGATATTAAATTCCATAGTCGATAAAAAAAAAGCTAAAATATAATTACACAGGTCGATGAAATTGAAACGAAAGGCCGGAACCGGAGAAATTCATTAGCAAGAAAATGTGTTTTTAAACTCATATTTCAAAATACTTTTCCAGAATGATTTTAGCATGCTATTTCCGAATTCGTGCTCAGAATTGTTTTAACTTTCACTTAATTATTCTGAGCTTAGGTTAGTCAGCCTATTATTTTCTTGAAGGATAGAATGTTAAAGGTCAGTCCAGAAAATAAATTTCCAAAATTAGAAATTTGTATATATTTCTTGTTCCATATTTTTTAAAGTAAGAGTCTGCCTCTAACCACTTCTTTGCTCTACAAAATTTCTAAAAAAAAAAAAAAATAATAATAATACTAAATGTACATGCTAAAACCACTTAGTACACAAAAAATTAAATATAAAAAGAACTTAGCCGCATTAAAAAAATGTGTCATTTGTAAATTTGTTTATGTGCGCGATTTATTTCCATTCGAAAGCACAAATTCCACAGTTTATAATTTCACAATAATTAAAACAAAAAAAATGCTTTAGCAGCAAAACTTTATTTAAAAAGCATAAAATCCATCAATTTTTTTTTTTTTTATTTAAATTTAAGCAAAGCTGTACAACAAAGTTTATTATAAAAAAAAAAAAAACAATTTCAAAAGGATACGCAAGGATAATTTCATTATTTTTATTATCTTTTTTATTTTAATTTTACTTTCATTATTTTTTTTATATATACCAACCATTTGTATTAAATTTTATGCGCGATACCATTTTGATTTTTTTTTATTTTCACAAATAATATTTGCGTTATCCTTTTTCGTTTGCAATAAATCAACTTTTCATATTCGATTTCATAAAATATTAATCCTCAATTCAATAGATTGAAATAATAATCTTTTGCTTTTATTTTTTTTAACCAATTTCAGGATCAAATTTCACTTTTTCTCACAGCACTTTTTTTTTATTTGGCAATTTTGCAATTGTTATTATTTTTTTTTTCAGGTTAATCCAATGTTTTCAGTTGTAGTAATCCAATAAAACGTAATCCAAGCGCGCACGAACATTAACTGTTGCCGGCAGTTATAAGTCGACGCTCTTTTATATTGTCCGGAAAGTAGAACGTCTACCATACAAGCAAAGGCGAATGCCCTAGTTCAAGACAATATTTTGCTGCGCCATGAACTTTTACGATTCATGAAAATTGTGTTATTCATTTTTTTTCCTTTTTTTTTTGCCCGGAATTGACAAATCAGCAAAATGCTAAATAAAAATAAATCGTAGACACCTTTGTGACACAAGTTTAAGGAAAAAAAAAAACACAATAAATAAAATAAAAAAAAAAATATTTTTTAAAATCAAAAAGCGTGTGAATATCGAGCGGAGTAGTGCGCTTACCGGACTTCGTTTTCGACTTAATAATAACATTGTTTCCTTTTTATTTTATCAAAATATAAATTTTAAAATAAAAAAAAATTTTTTTTAACAAAAAAATTGTATAAAATTTCAACAAAAAATAAAAAAAAAAAAAAAAAAAAACTGCTCGAACAAATTTTATTGTCAAATCAAAGCGCTTTACACTTTACAAAATTCTAATGATTTTCGGTATTTCATATAATTTTTGTATAGACGAACATCAACATCAAACGTATTTATTTTGTACAGTTAATAAATCGTTACATAACTTTCGGAAAAGTAGAAAATTGTATTTCTTTTATGAAGTCAAAACAGTACACAGCTGGAATTTACTGCGAAATTTATTACTATATTTCGGAAGGCTAATTATAAGAAACCCATTAATATAACATCAAAGCGATACGATGAGCAATACAATTGTTTTAACCAATAAAGAAAACTGGTAAGTCGGAAATTAACATGTTCAAAAATACAAAAACTTTTTGCATTCAATGCGTGAAAATCGGATTTGGAAATTTCGGAATTGAAAAATATATTGCCACAACTTAAATTTTTTGTGATTATTAATCGAACGAGTTTGCAAAATTTGAATGGTGACTAGATTATAATGCAAAATTTATAAATTCTGATTTTGTAAACATCTACAATCAATCTTGCCGATTCGGCCAAAAAGTACTTTATGGGACTTTATGGTATATGGGGTGTGATTAATTGTTGTCTGATAAAAAAAGACATTAAGCATATCTTGAGATAACTATGGGCTTTGTGTGAGCAGTGTATCGAGCTCTAAGAAGTTGTCTAGAATGTCAATGGGGTTCGTCTGTTATTGACAGCTGTTAGGGCTGAAAGGTGCAGCTGAAGAGTAGTGTTGTGTCATAGGATCACAGGCCACAATTTAGGTTCTATGTTAAGTTTCAGGCTAAGCTGAGCCAACATTGTTCTTTTTGATGCATAGACTAAAAGTTCAGATCACCAAGTCACTATGCGCTTTTTTGTGTTTTCCATATAAATAAAATTATTTGTTTATTTGTTGATTTAAAAGAAATTAAATCGTATAATTTTTTTTTTTTTAATTTTTTTGACATACAAAATATTTTTTCGGAAGTTTCAAAAACATTTTGCATTTAGAAAAAAAAATTAGTTCAAAATTATACGCATTTAAATCATGACGAAATCGATCTCTTCGTTCTCTTATCAAAATTCTCGAAATTTATTACAACTTTTTGGTCAAATCCTTAGTACGACTAGGTACGTTAAGAGTAGCGTATTTTTCATTATTTATACGACGACAACGTGTACCACAGCATAAGTTTTTTTTTTTATATTTATTCATAACAAAAATGCTTTATTCGCGCAAAAGTTTTTAAATAAATTCAATGTGTGAAAAAAAATAACAAAAGTTGTACAAAACTTAAAAAGAAAAAAAATTACAAATTATCGAAAAATATTCATATTATTTTTTTTGCAACTGCATTTTTAATCTTGATATGTGTATGACGACGTACGGATAAATATATCAAAAAGACGTGTTATTTGTTAACTTAAAATTAAGGCGCGCTTCGTTTTACAACGAAATTCGTATGTGTTTTTGTGTGTATGATTGGAAGCAAAACCATATTAGAACGTATATTTTTCTTTCTTAAATATACTAAATACTGAAGTACAAGTAGCCTTTATAATTGAAATCGAAAACAAAAAAAAAAAAAAAAAAATTTTAAAAATAAAAAAAATAAGAAGAAAAGGTTTGCACCTCTCTGAAATATCGTATTAAATACAAAATAAAATTAAAAGAAATTCGTTTACAAAATGTTAGCAAATAACGAAATTGGCTTTCAGCACGATAATGTGCTTTTCAATACAACAACAATTGTGATAAGAAATGGGTAAGTCACTTTTCGGTGCAGCTACTGTAATACTTAAGCCTAAAGTCTAAATAAAAAAATATTTATATCAAAAATTCATAACTTACTAATTAAATGAATGCCATGTTTCGTTGGTCCGTTTTATTGTTAACTTAATATCTAAGCGTTTGTTTCAGTCGAGATACTAATTCTCAGTAAATTTGCTAGCTGGCGTACTTGTTTGATACAATTCCTGCAAAAGCTCACGAAACAATTCAGGATTTACATTATTGCCCACACGCATGAGCAGAAACCAATCACCAAAGCTGGTACCATCCAAAACGCGTTGTACTTGTATCTTTGGCATAAAGCGTAATTGTGCGCGTAGCAGTTGCATACGTATATTTTTGTTTAACAAAAGCATTATGCGATATACAATCTTCAGCGCAGCGAGCATGGCAATGCATAAGAACCAAATCCAGAGAAAAGCAAATATCTTTTCGTTGAGTATATTCAATGGAAGTATGCAAAGATTGTCGAAAACTGTTGCAGAACCGCTGGGTCCATATTTAAGCATTTCACATTTGGCAATTTTAGGAAAAACGCGTGAAGTCATATGATTCCAGAGATGCCATTCATATTTTGGCAATGCGGCAAGCGCTTGAACGTATTTCGACCAAAATCCATTAAGAAAAACATCGAGTAGCAGTATGTTGACAATCTAAAGGAAAAAATGGTGTGTTTATTATAATTCAAGCAACTACTTTCGACTTAAACTTACGCTTATTATGAGATTCAATGTTTCGCAAAGAATATAGCAACCAGCATAGCGAAAATGTGTCTCCTTGTAGTCACTGCTAAAATAGCGTACAAGTTTCGTTAAGCGTGTTTTGTACATGTCCTCTGTAATGAGTGCATCGCCAACATCCGAGCAAAGTTGCTGCAAACGTTTGCCCTCCCAAAGTTTCCACAGAAAGGATGGCATATAAAAGAAGAACGATTGTAGTAGCAGCACCAGCACAACCCATTGATAATAGCGCAAATATTGACGTTCTGAATTATAAAAGCCTTCGGAACCAACACCCTCGGCAATGAAAAGTGCTTCGCCGTAAGCATTGCGATCCTTGTAGTCTTTGTAGTGTGCTATCACCTGTTCCGGTGTACGACGAAATTTACTGTTAGCCAGTGCAGTATCATCATTGTCGGTGTACTTAATAATATATGTGCCCATTGACCAGCAATAGGATTGTACATAATCGAGATTTTTTTCATCACTTATACAACGTATTGGATCACCAAAATATTGCTTGGCCGAGAGTAAAAATGTACAAGTCAGCAAAATGACGACGGTGCATTTGGAGTGCAACATAAAGATGCCATCGTAAATGTGCACAGATTTAAATTGCAAATACTTGGATAATGGTTTTACAGCTGCATACATTTTATATGCATTCGGTGCGATATATTTGAGATAAAATGTAAAAATTTCATTGAAGTCGTTCGCAATTCTCGGGAAACACGCGGCGCTGCGATTTTGCGGAATAACGGTTGTGTGAAATGAACTTGGTAGAACTGCTTCTGCGCAAATTTTAAAGTGTGCTTCCAAGTTTGCTTGGCAGCATACTAAATAATACCAGATAGTTTTATTTGCGTTTGGTATTATCTTTAACACAGGGTGTTTCAGTATTTCAGTGATGTGTGATTTTCGAAAAAAAATTAATCAGAAAACTTCTACAATGATTCTGATAAGATTTCTAGTATGGGTAAAAAATTTCACAATATCAATACGTAATTTATTAAAAGTTTGCTCAGTTTTAATATAAATTATCGACATAAATCGACAAGGCACACGAAAGCGCATTGTACCTATTATATTTTCGATTCATTAAGAACATAAATTAATAGAGCAATAATAATACACACTTCTTTTAAACATCTGAGTTATTGTCAAAAAAATTTAGCGAAATATTCAAAGAAAATTTAGTTCAAATTTATGCGCCAAAGTAATACGCAAGCGTCTAGCAACTGGGTAGCACTGAGTTATTATGTTTGGTATTTTTTAGAACATTACAATCGGTTACACTGTATTAGAGATAAACAGCTGATCTGGTTGGTACATGCTTTCCTCGTGCACGTTTTGTTTATTTCATTCTTTGTTGCGGAAGTTCTTCCGTCTGTTTTATTAAAATTGTTCACAATTTATTTTTTTTAAACAAATTTTTATGCATTACTGTTTTTAACTTACAAAAATATTTCTGTATGAATCAAAGTTAAAAGCTAAAGCGAATTACTGCTTAACAAGAAAACTGTGTTGTTTGCAGCATAACATTCAAGAGAACGTTGAAGATGAAAGAGCCACAGACAGCGAAGCAGCAGGAGCGTAATGAAAAGAAAAAGAAAAAACTTGCAGCTCTTGCAAATCTAATACAATTAAATGACAAAGATCGAATTCACGAAGCGGAGCTGGTCAAGCGACGCGAAGCCTTGTTGCAAGCAAACTCAAGTGGAGCATTGCAGTTAAGCAGTAGCAGCAACAATGAAGGCGATTGTGATGACGGCTTTGTCAAGGTAAACAAGTACATTAAGGAAAAATAATTGTCAGAAAATAATTTCCATTTAATTGATAATTACAGGTTACACACAAGCGAAAATCAAAAAATAAACAAAAACCTCCAACCACAACAGAAGAAATTGACGATGATGAGCCCGATACAAAACGTAGTAGATTGATGAGCGAAGGTGGTGGCGATGAGTGCATAACTTTGGTGCCCGGCTTAAATATAACGCAAGATCAATATAAATCATTATCGATTGAATTGCGACGACGAAAGCGTGAACTGGAAGGCATACCTTCGATACGTTTGCGAGAAATGGGCCAGCGCGCCTCACTGCAGACGCCGCAGGAAGAGCGTACGCCCATTTTTTTGACAGACATACAACATCTATTGATGGCAGCACTTATTGGCAAGAAGAGTCCTTGTGTACCGGATCGATGGTGTTTTCTTGACAAACCAGTAAGCTTATCGCATAGTGTCGTCGTCATATTGGAGGGTTTTTCGCTATATCATTATATGTCAAACGAAAGCAAGTTTGTAAATACAAATCGTATATTTAATACAAAACTTGAAATGCTGCTACCACCGCAAGAAGATGGCATGATCATTGAAGAAATAGCACAGGTATGCTTTGTATTATCTATTGCCATTTTTTTAATTGTAATTTTTTTTTTTTTTTTTTTTAGATTCCACTGACTAACGTACAAGCACAAAAACTTATTGACGAACACGGCTCGCTAGAGACCGCTGTTGAGCTCAACAAAGACCCAACACTATTAGTTAAAACCATATTTCCAATAGAAAAATGTGAAACACCAATGCGTACGGATTTGCATCCGGACGATAAGTTTCCACGAACCAAATTGCTACTATCCGCGCTACAGATGGTCGATGAGGGTTATCCTATACCGTTGCAGGGCGAGTTGCACAATCGATTTAAGTCGTACGTATTCACGAAGAAAATGTACGCGCCTGTTACCGATCGTAGTCCCATGTATGGTGTAGATTGTGAAATGTGTCGCACGTCCGCTGGCATGAATGAATTGACGCGAATTTCCATTGTTGATGAAAATTACGAAACGGTGTACGAGACCTTGGTGAGGCCCGTTAATAAAATTACAGACTATCTGACAAAGTATTCCGGTATAACTGCCGAAATCATGTTAAACGTAACAAAACAACTCTCACATGTACAAAGAGAAGTTAGTGAACTTCTACCACCGGATGCCATCTTGGTTGGGCAATCGTTGAATTCCGATTTGAATGCAATGCGTATGATGCATCCGTATGTTATCGATACAAGTGTTTGTTTTAACATTTCCGGTGTACGCAAGCGCAAGAGTAAACTTAAGCAACTTGCCGAGACCTTTCTCAAGGAAGTCATTCAGGATAATGAAGATGGTCACGATTCAATCGAGGATTCACGTGCTACACTTAAATTGGTTAAAATGAAGCTGGCGAACAGCTTTGAATTCGGCGATGAGATACTATTGCAACGTAAAAAAGTGCACGATATTGTGCGTGCCACAAGCGGCGATAGTATAACGAATAATCTATTTGCACACGCCGCCAAGCGTGACAAACGTACTGCAATCGTAACGGTCGGTGGTCTACAGCCGCGTCTAAGGGATGTCATACGTAAAGGCGGTACAGGCGACAGCACAGGATAAACTACAAACCGTACATGTACACGAAGTGAATTCGCAAAAGGAAGCTGTACGCAAAGTTAATGAAATTGCGTATGAAAATGCTTTAACCATTACGAATCTACTTGTGCCTGCCAAGGATTTTACTGTGGATACTGCAGAGCGAACAGTTACAAAACTAGACAAAATCATCGATAAACTATGGCAATCGGTGGCGCATAAAGGCCTGTTTCTTGTGCTTATGGGCGGCTCCAGCGAATGTCCGAATGGCGTTGCGAAAATTGCAATAAAATATTGCCAGAGCGTAGGCCCTTTGGACGGCACTGAGATAGCCACCACAGCTGCTGCAGCCACTAGTATCTTTCCCATCACCGTTTAGAAACGCATGTTGTTTTTTGGCGGTCGTGGTACATAGAAGAACAGCGTGCGCAAATTCGTCTCTCATAGAGATCAATCGATTTAGTACAAAGCTATGAGCAAAAAAATTAATCTTAAAAAAAAAAAAAAAAAAAAAATAAAAATAAAAAATAAAACGAAAAAATATTAAAAAAAAAAAAATATATATTCATGAAGCGTAAAAAAGCTGAGCGTATTAACATTGAGATATCTTTGGAGACGAGTTTGTGACATTTGCTAAATTCTTACTATATCTCTGAGATATATGGTAACCACAGATACAACAAAAACGAGCAGCAAAATAAGCTCAGTGAGAAGAAGGAACATGCATATAAACAAATTTGGTTAAAGAAAAAAATAATTTTGTTAAATTTTCTGTGCTATTCTTATAAGTTCGAGATTGATATGCCAACGAAATATACATATATAGGTTTATATTTTTCAAAAACTCAATTTTTTTCCTTTTTATTTACTTAATATATAAATTTTTTTATTTGAATTAATTTTTTATTTAAATTAAAAAAAATATATTGTAAACAAAATGTTGTTCCCCTGCAATGATTTCATACTTCGCCCTTCCACTTTTTTATATTTTTTTCTCTTTGTTTTTCGCCGTATGACACAGTTTTCCGTTGCTGCTCGAATTTTTCACGTTATTTTGCTTTTCCTACCTCAAATCATTTATGTTGCTCTTGGTCTAAGCATTGTTTGCGTGCTTAAATGAGAATTCAACCCCAAACGCTGAAAAGCTTTCACGCCAAATTTCCCAAATTTTAGTAGAAAATGTTGCTCTCTTGCTGACTATATTATCAGATAACAATATCAGATTAGATATAATCCACTTTTGGCCAGACTTCCATTTTTTTTTTTGTGCTTTTTTTTGCTTTATTGAGTCCTGCAAATCGGTAATAACACAGGTCGACTTTTAATCGCTGATTGCGAATCTGGCCTTAAAATCGAGATTTTAATAAAAATGTGTTTAAAAACTCAAAAAAAAAAAAAAAAATGTTTTTTATTTTTTTGGTCACGTCAAATATTTTCGAGTCTGCTCTTTGAACGGAAGGTTCAAACTTTATTTTTGCCTGGGGGAGCCAAAACTCAAATTTTATCAATTTTTAATTTTTGTGTTTTAAATTTTGTTGTAGATTTTAATTACGATATAGGTAATCACTTCGACGAGATTTTGGGAAACTTTTACTAGGGGCTCCATGGGGGCCTTTAAACCGGAAAATGTGAATATCTAGAAACTTAAAATTGGTTGCATTACAAAGATTGTTAACAAAATGTTTATATAGTTGACAAGTAGAACCAAAAAAAAAAAAAAAAAACGACCAAAACCGAGTGTATTAGTAAGCCACCTATACATGATCAAAAATATGGTTTTTGAGTTTTTGAACCCATTTTTTTGAACTCATTTTTTTTAATCTCTTGTCTTTGGGTTAAACTCCTTTTCGCAAATTTGTATTTTTCATAGATTTTGTAGTCACCCTGCTACGTAATAAATATTGTTTGCTTTTGAATTTATTGTTGACAAATATAAGCTAAGACTGACTATTCTTATATGTATTTTTATTTTAGATTAAAAAATTGATGTAGCCAGCCCCTAGGATTTTTCTATAACGAAAATAAGAAGACCCGTATTTTTTCTTTTTAAATCGAATAATATTTAATGGTGCGGCAAAGTTCCTGAATTTTCCTGAATTTTGCATGAGAAACTTTTTTCGTAGATTTTATGTAGAAACCTGGAAAATGAATATTTTATTACAGCATAAGCATATCGTAGAATAACATCCAATCATTCATTTTTTAATTTTAAATAACTATTTTTTACAGAATTTCAAAAAAAAAAAAAAAAAAAAAAAAACATAAGAAGAAAACGAAAAACAAAACTTTTTGTTACTTTTATTTAAAAAAATTATGAATTTTAAAAATTAGATTAGATAATAAATTATTGAATGTTTTTCTATGACCGTTTATGAAGAGAAATATGGTTATTCGGCTAAAAATTATTCATTTTTCAGGTATCTAAATTGAATCTAAGAAAAAGTGATATTTGCCCATGTATAATACATGGAAAGTTCAGGGACTTTGTGGCACCATTCAATACTATCCGATAAAAAAAAAGCAAAATACAGGTCTTTTTATTTTCGATATATAGTAGAACAATCCTACGGGGTGAGCGCATAAAAATTTTGAAATAAAAATTATTTTCCATACATTTTTGAAACACCCTTTTGAAACATTATACATTTTTTTCAATAGTAAGATTATTTCTAATAAATATATTTTAAAAAAAAAACTTTAAATTTCTTTTAAAGAAAAATACGTTTTGTTTTAATATCGTAAATGCAGACTAAACTTGCCCAAAAGCGTTACAGTTTGTTTATAAACTTATCACATTCTCAGCATTCAAATATTACACATACGCCATGTAGCAGCGCACAAAAAGCTTTTCATACACTCACTGCGCATGGCCTTTGCATAAAGTCTCTTCTATGCAAATTAGGTTGCGGAAAATGAGCTGAGAAATTTTCATCGAAAAAGGAAAGTGTTGCCACGTATAAAAATATTAACAAAAAAAAAAAAAAAAAAATTCTTTCTTTTACATTAAATTAAATTTTAAAAGAAAACTTTTAAAATTAATTTTTCAATATTAACTCTAAAAAATTTTTATAATTTAATTATTTTTTAATATTTATGACAAAATTATAAACGTAGCAAGCCTATATTTTTAAATAATAATAAACAATGAAGAACAAAAAATATATATAAATAAATTTAAAAATAAAAAAATATCAACAAGATTTTTCAAAAAAATTTACAAAATAATTTTATTTACACAAGCACACATTGCGTACATTTGGCAACGCTGCGCTGGGAAATTCTGCGGTAAGTTCCTAAAGAATTTTATATTGAGCAATCTCTCAGATGTGTAACACGCACAACAAGCCAAATATTTTTTTTTTTTTGGTTTTTTGTATACATTTTTCATGCAAAGTAGAACAGTCTTGCTTCATTGCTGGCAACGTAAAGCAGAACTCGCGAAAATTGCAATAAAAAAAATAAAAAAAAAATAAAAATCAAATAAACAAGAGAAATATTTCATCTTAATAAATTTAATAAGTATACAGAGTTATATACAATTTTTTTTTTGAATGGAAGTGCAACATAAAAAAGTGTTTTTGATAATCGCATAAAAAAAGGAATAGCAATAATATACAAAAAAAAAAAAAAAAATTAAGTTATTGAAAGCTGAGCAGCATATGTTTCAGGTAAAATATAAATACTTAAATTCTTCAAAGCGTTTTTTTTTTTTTAGCTAAGTTTTTTGTTTATGTATTCACTTACAAAGGAATAAAGCAAAAAAAAATGTTTAAAAATATCTTAAAAACAAAGAAACTAAAAGATAAAATGTTGTGTATCTGTAAGATACAAAATGCAAATAAACTTGTAAGTAGTAAAAATACTAAAGATTACAAAATGCGGTTGTTATGTATACATAAACGAAAAAAGGATATACATATGTAACATACATACATATACATATGTATATGTCATAAAGCAAAAACTTGGCTAGTGTGTCAGTGGTAGTTAAAAGCAAATACATAGATACATACATACGTAAACATAATATGCACAGATATATTTGTAAAACAGCTGCTGATGCTGCTTTTGTTATTGTTGTTGTTGCTGCATAGTAATAGAGTAAATGGCAAGCAGCATTACTTATACGCAATGTTTTCTACATATATGCACATTTGACATTTATAATATTTACTTCATAAAATTTCTCTTTCAAAAAAGATCTTTTCTTTTTTTTTTTCTTTGTTAATATTTAATGCCCTTGGCATAGGGTTCGCGTTCGCATTACTCTATTTTTTTTTGCTTTTTCTAGTAAATGTATTCGATTTGCTGCTCCAGTATTGCGACCTTAATCGCTATCAAATCGTACATAATCATGTGCTGCACTTGATATTGTTTTGTTCTCTTCGTTTTTCGTTTTTCTTTTTCTTTTCTTTTGTTTGCCTTTCTGCCTTTGTCAACAGTTACTTCGTTTCACTTCGTTTTTTTTTTTGCAGTCAGCAACGCGCCGGCACAAATAAAAATTTGTTCGTTTAGGTTATTTCCCTTTACAAAGTTAAGGTTTTCACCCACTTTTCCCCATATAGCTTTTTGGGGGAGGGGGTGGTTTGAAGTTATTCCTGCTTACGTGTTTATAGCTGTTTTATTTGGTAGTGTGCCTATGTACACGTGTACTTGTAATGCTTGCTTTATTTTGTTAAAACATTTTACATGTTGCGTAGGCACTGCGTATCCAAATATTTTTTAGTTTAGTGAATATTTAAGCTTTTTGTGGTAAAATTTGTGAAGCTTTTACGCATACCTAATTCTATTTGTTTTGTATGTACCTGCGCACTAAATATTTATTTATTTATTTACTTTTCATATTAAATAATTAAATATTTTTGTGTTAAAATACAAAATTTGTTTATATTAATTTTTATAAAAATAAATATAAAAGACAGAATGGTCTGATATATGCAGAATTTCAATAATTTTCAGGCATCACGGTGACTCAGAGAATCATTAAAGAATTTTTTTTCATCAGAGTTTAATTATACCAAAAAATTTTGTATGCACTTTTAGGTAAAAAAGTCATATGTATGGGTGTTCCAAAAAAACATGGGAAAAAATTTTTAACTAAATTTTTACGCTATATCGAAAATACAAAAACAGTATTTTTTTTTAAATCAGATAGCATTTAATGGTGTCTCAAACGCCTGAACTTTCCTATGGGAAACAATTTTTTTTTTCGTAGATTTAATGTAGAAATCTGGAAAATATTTCTTTTACATTAACAATGTTTCTGTTCATAAATGGCCTCAAAAGAACATACAATCATTTATTATTTCATTTTTAAATACATATAGCCTATTTTTTACAGAATTTCAATAAAGAATCCATAAACGTAAAAATAAAAAAACGAAAAACAATACTTTTTATTATTTATAATAGTAAAAAAAAATAGTTTTTGAAAATTGAATAATAAATGATTGGACGTTAATCTATGACCGTTTATGAAGAGAAACATCGTTATCCGGTTAAAAAGTATTAATTTTCCAGGGATCTACACTTAATTAAGGAAAAATTGTTATTTTCCCATATAAAATACATGGTTAAAAAACACACGGGTCTTCTTATTTTCGATATAGAACAATCCTAGAGGGTGGGAGCATAAAAATGTTGTTTAACAATTTTTTTAATACATTTTGGACCACCCTAATGTATACTAGACTGGTCCAAATAAGCATGGAAAATTTTTTTAACGAAATTCTTATGCGCTCACACCCTTGAATTATTTTATATCGAAAATACGAAAACCTCTGAAGTTTCTTAGGTGAGATAGTCTCAAGCGTCAAAGGATTTTGAAAAATTTTCAAAATTACGTCAACTACACCATCTTAAAATCATAGTGGGTGGACTTTAATAAAAATTACGGGTAATGTAGTAAATTTAAAACAGTTTAATTATATATTAGAATGAAAAAAATATTCAAAGTTTTGACAAATAAAAAAAAATTAAAAACATTATTAAAATTAATTTAAAGACAATTTGGCTACTTTAATTCGTTTTGTAACATATATTACATGACCTTTCATAAAAAAAAAAAAAAATTGTGGAGACTTTAATAATTCTCGAGATATTCGAGATATCCATACGATTTCGATCTTCGTTCACTTCGTTTCACTTGGTTTTTTGCTGTCAGTCATGAAAATGATTTAAACGGCAATCCAATTGAAAACGATTTGAAATTGCTGTCGGATTTCTTTTTAAAAGAATTGGCCGTTTTTACTCCCATAAAGTAATTAATCTGAATTTCGGAAATTCGGAGCCTAAGCTCATCTTGGTCCTAGTTTCTTAGTATGTTAAAACTATGGTATAGCCCAAAATCAAACTTGAAAAAAAAATGTTTATTTATTTTTCTTATGACTAATGTTAACCTATCGATTTGATGAGAATCGAGACTGTCATTTTCTTGTAATTTTGTTTCTTCAAGAACATTGTTGTTTTATCCGTATTTTAATTTAGAAATTGAAACATTTATTTACTTCTTATAATGGTGTTCAAACTTAAGTTGTGTCTCAAAAGAAAATTTTTGTATTGAATCAAATTTTTCTTATTAAGTTTTAGCTAATTAAATTACTTATAGAATAATTAAATTAATCTTTTACAAAATAAATTCAAAAGTCTTATAAATTTGACTTTTCAAATTAAGTTTTCATTCGAATTATGTTCCACATGCGCTTTATTTATTGCAATTTAATATTTTTCCGGTGAAATTCGTCGCAATTTCCCCACTGATTCATCAACAATTTTCACATAAACGTTGTTGACTTACTTGGCGTGCAGCCAAAAGAATTATTTGCCTTATAGATAAATACGATATATAAGTAATATTGTGAAATGAAAGAACTCTATTTTGTTCATTAAAAATGAAAAAAAATTTAATGTTTCACTGAACTTTTTATTTATTTATTCGACTGCATAATGGATGAATAATGCATTCGATAAGGTTTTATTATTTTTTTTTTTTTTTTGTTAAGTAAAACAATTCAAATTTATACTCGTTATTCATGAAAATAAAACTTAGTTTAGTTATAGCGATGATGTCATATCTACACTTTATGAAATCCTGCCGGAGACACAGACACGTAAGACCACATTACTGTATTATGAGTCACGCAGTATAAAAATTAGATTTAGAAAAATTACTCAGGTGCAGAACAACACAATAAGACCACCCATTTCCATCTAATACTCTAATACTCCAGGCGTCTCTTTTTACATAAAACTTTTCTGAAAAATGGCAACGTTAAATTTAACAAAAAGCAAATAAAGTAAATAAAGAAATGAATAAGTCATTTCGCAGGTTTCCAAAAATAACAAAACTAATCTGAAATAGAAAAAATGTTTGCTACATGCGATAACTGAGGGGGAATGCAAGATTTTCTAGCGTTAATCTTACTACACACATGCATAAAATTTCACTAAAGTGCTCTGCTGCTGTTGGCCTCGTCTAGTTTGGCCTGAGCTAATGTAAAGTAGCGCCATAGTACCAGTGGGGGACTGTGTGGAATGCAACAGCAGCAATGAAAATATTTGGCAGCCACTTGTCGCTCTTTTGGTTTAGATGTGTGCTGTTGTGTTGCGTTATGTTCTGTTGTTTGTAATTGTGTGTTTTAAAAATAATCGAACACAGTGCGAACAACCTGCTGAACTTTAAAGGGAAGTTTAATTAAGTGCTGGTGGGCTGCTTAAAGAGTTTTTATTTTATAATTAAAAAAAGATATAAATAAATTAAAAAAGAAAAAAACAAGGAAAAACATTAACTTTGGTTGGACCGAAGCTTATATACCTGTCACACACCATATGACGTACATAGATCTTCGTGCTTAGCATTTGTACAGGTAGGCCCTTTGGAAGTGGGAGCATACCTTTCTTAAAAAAATTAGGAACAACAAGGAAAAACGTTAACTTCGGTTGCTTCGAAGCTGAAATAAACGTCACACAAAAATTTTAATAGTTTATATGTTCACTTGGCGCTTAGATTAAATTTCACGATGAATTTGATCAAATTTGTATGGAGGCTTTTTGTAATATTAGCCCGATATTTACCATATTGATAGAGTTGACATTAGAATTAATTTTACCAAATTTTAATTTAATTCATTCAGAAAAAAATAAATGTTTTCAAACAAAAATTCGAAAAAAATCGATAAGTTTGTATGGGGGCTACACCTAAAAATGGGCGTGGCACTCTCATTCTCGAACTTAACCTAGTCGTTGCCGAGAAAAGCTTAAGTTTAAAATTTCAGTTCATTATCTTTGAAACTAAGCAAATGAATCGCATAGCAACAAACAGACGGACAGACAGACGGACATGGCTAAATCGATTCGTCTCATCGAGCTGATCAATAATATATATATACTTTATGGGATCTCCTATGCCTCCTTCAATGCGTTACAAACTTTTGAACAAACTGAATATACCCGTTTACACTATGTGTAACGGGTATAAAAATATTTTTTGTTGTTTATTTAAAAAATCTTTTATTTTGATCTAAAAAGATTTGTTATAATCACTTGGCAACCAAATTTGTCATTTTTTTCCTTACAATGGCCCAACCTGTCTTAAATTCTATCTATGTTCTTTAATATTTAGAAAATCGCGGTCCCATCTCAACCTATTTTATCCTGAATGTTTGGCTTGATATAAAAAAATATTTGAACCATATTTGTATGGAAGATATACCTTAAAGTGGGCGTGGCACATTGATTTTTACATACAAAGTACAAAGGACCTAGAAAGTTTACGTTTAAAATTAAGCATCTCGATTATGTAGTACAGTGGTGCATTTCACTGTGGTCCTAACGATGCTATAATCACAGGTAGGACTGTGTGATTAATCGATTAATGAATGAAGAATGTATAATTGTATAATCAACTGATTAATTAGTTGAATAATCAATAATTGATCAATCAATAATCAAGAAGTTGATAGAGGACCGTCTTGGTCATTGATTAAAAAGCGTGATAAAAAAGCTTTTACCAGGTGAGAAGCAAAAAAAAAAAAAAAGATCTTCACTTTGTATCTTTTTTAAGTTATACGAAAATTATGAAATATTATACAATCCAAAAATTATATCAAAGAATATTTTTTTGATAATCATGACTTTACTACCAATTATTTCCATAAACTCAGGGGCTGTTCCCATATGTTTATAGAGCTGAGAGTTACAGTTTTTTGATGTGAAGATTAAAGCCAATAAATTTAGCATTGCGCTCATGTCTCCGATTTGTACATTCTAGAAAATTTTTAAAGCTGCCTTTTCATTTTCCTAAATTACGTAGATGATTAGATCAAAATTATAATTTTGATGTAATATATGTACATATATTCATTCTGATATTAAATTTTAGAGATTTTAACTATTCACCATAGGAATGGAAATGACAACGAAGCTTTATCATTGGCCACCAGACCTATGCGCCAAAACAAGAGATAACTGTTTGGTATAGCTTTAAGACTATGGTACAGCTTTTGACAAATTGTTTCAAGTACGATTAGAAAGCAACCGATGTTTTGTTCGAACACTAACTGCATGTAATTGATTAAGATTAATTTGGGATCGCGTATCAGGGCCACACAGTGTTCGACAAAGCTAGTGCTTGTTCATTTGGCTTAGCCAGATTGAAATTAGGTAGTTAACACCGAGGAAAAATTTCGGGGATTAAAATTCACAGCGCTCCCTCTACGATATTGCTTATCACGTCGGAATACAGACCATAAAGTAACCCACTATATAGTCCAAAAACGCGTCTTTTGATTTCTCGTAATAAATTTATTTGGTTTTGACAGACCAAAATATTCTATGGTCCAAGCATTGGCTGGGATCTAAAAATTTTCGGTTTTGCAGATTATGATGATTGTTAAATGGACTTAATATATGTCTTCGTGCGCCTGGAGTTGTCATGATAGCATTACTTTCTATTCAATGAAGAAAAAATGTTTTTCTGTCATTTATGCATTTTTCTACAGACACATATCATCTCTTCATGTTACATGGCATTAACTCATATATATTATTCTAAACGCTCTGGTGATTAATGTCTTAAATTTTTCACGTTCCTAGTTGAAATTTGTTGAGACATGTGAATTTATTATTAAGGTTTCTATAAGCAAATTAAAAAGAAACTCATTGTGCATTCTCAAAGTTTGTACTTATTGACACATTACTTACAGATACTTCCGTGTAACGAAAAACTATTTGTAAAGCATAATCTAATACGTTTTTATACGTACGAGCAACTCATTCGCACATTGGCACGATTGTTTGTTTGTTTGTTTGCTTAATGCTAAACGCGTTGCCATGTATCTCGCGCCTAGTGTATCTGTATCTAGATACATATACATATGTATATCTTTTTATTTATATCTTTCGCTCGCCGCATATCTTCCTGTGCTGTTTATCTTTTCCGCTGCGCTCTTCTTAATTATGTTTAATTAAACTAATTATTTTTCGCCGCTACTGTTTGCCGTTCTGTTTATACAATATTTACATGCAAGTTAATTAATTTTTTCGTTTTCAATATATTTTTTTAGGTTCGCTTATTTTTTTAATGACTCAATCACTTGAAATATTGTTAATGTACCAGATAAGCAGATTAGATTTTTTTAGATGTTAAACTGTGTAAAAGTGGTACAACGCCTTCTTTTTATGTTTATAGATAAACATATTGCGACAACTGAGTCATGAGTTTTATTTTTATGACTTGCATACAAATTGCTCATAAAATACTAAAAGCGAAAACTTTCAATAAGAACATTAAAAAAAAAACTAAGTAAATTAATTACATATTTCAATTTGCTGCAGTTGCAAAAGAACAAATGTCAGAAATGTTGTTATAAGTGTTAACATATGCTAAAGTATCTGAGTATCTGTGTATCTATGAAATATTCATCATAATGTTTGTTTATAGTTTTCGCTTTCAGTGTCAAGGGCGTTCAGGCAAAAGTGCTAAATAGAGTAACTATTTTTTTTTTCATTTAATAATTTTTCTCGTACGCAGCGCATAATTTCCGTGTTACTTGCCAACTGAAGCTCATTAGCGTTAAATAACTACAACAACAACAACGGAAAGTTACAACTGTTGCTACTGTTATTACAACAAAATTCAATTCACATTGAATGCTTGAGAAAGATAGTCATTAATTTTAAGAAAATAAAGTATCTGTTTAAATTTTTGTTTTATCGTACGAATACCGTATGAAGGAAATATTCTTTGTAAGAACTTTTTTTTAACTATTATGAAAATGTGGCAATAGTATCTCCATAAATTTGAACATGTTGCGGCAGGTTTCAATGGTTTACAAGTGGTGATTTTGATGTGTAATACAAAGAACGTATAGGTCAGCCTAAAAAGTAACTAGAAAATAAGAATTAAAAGCATTACTCGATGAAGACCCATGTTAAACGCAACAGAAACCTGCAGATTCATTAAGAGTTGATCATGTAACCATTTCCAGGCGTTTGAAAGTCTTAGGAATGATCCATGCAAAACCAAGGTAATCGGGTGCCGTACAAATTCAAGCCGAGAGATGTTGAGAGGCGATCTTTCACCTGTGAACAGCAGCTTGAACAAAAGAAAAGGAAGATTCTTTGCATCCATTGAGACAACCCCAAGTGAAAAATGTTAACTTCGGTGGAACAGATGTTTCAATACCCAATTGTTAGATTAAGATTCTTTAAATGAATATGTAAGTTCGGTTTGTATTGGGGCTATATGCTGCTGGGGACTACTTTATATCATACTTCAATCATGTATCCAACTGAGAACACTGTTTAATCATGACATGGTGGTTACATGCTATAGTGGTCCCACCTAAACCATGGTTCCTTTTCAAAACATGGGCTGCTATTAAAAGTGATTTTACCATATTTGAAACAAATCGCTTCTTAAATAAATTATTTTTAATAAAAAAACTCAAAAAATTGTATGGGATTATGCCTAAAAATGGGCGTGGCACTTTGGTTTTAACACTTTAACTGCTAAGGTCTGAGAAAAGCTTAAGTTTCGAATTTCATTTTAATATCTTTAGAACTGAGCGAATGAGAAATGTAACTACAGACAGATGGACTCGTCTCGTTGAGCTGATCAAGAATATATATTTTATACTTTAATGGGTCTACGGTGTCTCCTTTTATGCGTTACAAAACCTGGCCAACCATAAACTGTTGAAACCGAATGAAACGATCGCGGAGAGCGTTTCAGAAAAGGTCGAGCAACAAGAAAAGGTGATTTTCCAACACGGAATTTGATTTAAAAATGGTTGCAGAACTAAATTTTTGAATTCCGATGTACAGTACATTCTTTCTGTACCAATCCGACCCAAAGCTGAATGGAAATAGCTGTGTCCGTCTGTCCGTTCATCTGTCGTATGAAACCAAAATATGTAAACTAAAAATAAACTTCTGTAGAACTCTTTGGAGGTTACTCATAATAAAATCATTTTAAATGGTAGCCCCATAAATGTTTCCCCAAACTTTTTGGTTATATATAGCTTTAATACAAGCGTACTCCAAGCTTTAAATTTGTTATATGAAAGACCAGATGTGCTGCTTAAATCTGAAATTTAAACAAGTTTTTATTATCGGGAGTGTCGGGATGAGATCAATACGCCGTTCGGCACGCTAAGTTCCAGGTAATTTCTAGATCCCGTCCATCTCAACATTTTTCAATTGTTCCACGGGGTCCATGAGACCCGGTTCAATGCGCTCATCACTAATTTGATTATCATATTTACAAGCCGATATTATATTAATTCTCAGAGCATTTGTTACTATATTTTGTTGTTTGTGTAAGCAGCTTTGTTGTTGCTGTTGTTGTTGTTGCTGTTACTGTTGATCTTATTGTCATTTGTGACTTTATGCTTATCGAATACAATATTTTTTTTTTACGTTAACAATTACAGCTGTCAAATATTTATTTACATATTTACTTTTTCTTCATTTTCATTCATGCATTTAGTCAGTCAGTCAGTTTGTCAGTTAGCGCCTTCTAATTGAAATATCTAACAAAATCTTATTGGTTTTTCAATAAGTTTTTGGTAAATATTGTCTGAATTATTTATTTAAATAATTAAATTGATAATTTTTGTATGTTGGCTGTGTTGTTTTTTTTTCATGCATGGCACAGCTGCCTCAGTTATATTGCTTCATTTTTGGGGGTTGTATTTGTGAATTTAATATTTGCCCTTATAATCTTCTGTCTACAGACTTCAGCAAATTGTGCGCGAAAATGTTGATTAGAGCAATTTATCAAATTTTAAATAGTGCGGGTCACACTTTAAGCAGTTTTGCTTTGCTTTGCTTTTATTTGATTTGATTTGATTTTTTTTTTGTATTTTATGTATTTTCTTTTTTTATTTGCTCAATAAATAGGCGTGTGTCGGCTGCACTCATAGAGTATATTATATTTTTTTAATAGTCATAATTTATAGTTGTGCACGTTTTTCGATTTGCAAGTTTTCTGTGATGCATAGCAAGTTTTATTTGCATTTTAAATAAGCTTGAAAATTTCTTGGAAATGGTCAGGTTGAAGTACTTTAATATACATTTAATGTGTTTCGAAATAAGGGGAATGTACCAATTTATGAAAAAACTATTCAGTTGTTTCTTGAGAAGGCTAGCACATTAAAATTTTTAGTTTTTAGATTTTTGTTTATTATTAAAACAAATTCTAAAAGTTTAGACACAGTATTGGTTTCAAATTTAAAGCTTAACATATAGAAATTCAAACAATATTCTAAAATAATAGATAAGTTTGTGTGGGGCCTATGCCTAAAAATGGGCGAGCCACCTTGGTTTTTATATGGAATGATATTAGAAGTGTTTTACCCAATTTTGAGTCAGTACATTCCTAAATACTTCCTTTTTTCGCAGCAAAAAATTAAAAAATGGGCGGTAAGTTTGAATAGAGGCTATACCTAAAAATGGGCATGGTACCTTGGCTTTGACATTGGATGACATTAGAAGTTTTTGGAGTGAATACATTCATAAATAATACTTGTTTCATACAAAAATTGCCGGTCATTCTGAACTCGATCCTTGTCGTTCCCGAGAAAAGCTTAAGTTTAAAATTTCAGTTAAATATCTCCAGTAGACTCCGAGTTAATAGCGTCGAAATAAACAGATAGATGGACAGACGGACATGGCTAGATCGACTCGTCTCATCGAGCTGATCAAGAATATATGTATATACTTTATGGGGTCTCCGATGCTTCCTTAAATGCGTTACAAACTTTTATATATGATGACGCCGATGGAGCCTTGAAGTTTTTTATGTAGATTTACTAAAATATCGATAAAAAGAAATATTTATTATTGTTATAAAAATATTTCGCTTCTAATTGGATCATTAAATACGAGTATTAACCGATAAAAAATTCATGCAACAATTCTGGAGTATGAGTATGGAAAATATAAATGCATTAGAAACTAGGGTAATTGCAACTAGGGTAATTTTAACAATATTAGTTTAAATAACACCAAGTGTTTCCCCAAAAACTGTCTTCATGATCTTTAGGGCTGATAGAACCATCTTGATTATCTTTGGTGCAGACTTCCCGGAGAAGTACTGCTTTGTCTGCTGCTTGGCCTTTGATGTGCTACAATAGTCAAATGATTTCGCTTATATGGACAATAGCGGAAAGCTTTTTCTCATGACGAAAAATTCATATAAAATGTGATGTAAATCTTTTTTTAAAATTATTTTGACGTTAAATTAATATTTAAAAGTAAATCGTCAGAATAAAAAACACTCATAGCTTATTGAATATACTTATTATAGCTTCATTATTCGTAGAAGATTCCCCTTCCCCGCTAAAAAGTGCGCTCTTGATCCGTCCTTGGATGAAATGCCTATGGACTCAGGCTCAGCCATCTCACGCAACTTCATTCTGAAGTCTGTTCTACGAATTTTATCGGGTATTTCTGTCATATCGAAAACTTTTTGCGCATATCGTTCATTTAGTTTTTATTTATCAGATAAGATGAAAAAAATAGATACATAATATTTATTATAAACTTATACAACTATTTTCAAAAAATCAAAGATAATGATTTCAGGAAAAAAAAATTCAATTTAAATAGATAAAAGCTAAGTATTCTGGTCCTTTTATACTAAAGAAAACCTTTTTAGTATCTGCGTCCATTTATCCATCCGTACGCCCGTCATAAAATAATCCATTCGGTTAAGCTGGCTTCTTATTTTGATAAGGGACTAGATCAGAATATAAACATCTATTATTTAGTTGTCATCGAAATAATACCGTTTCTACCGAGTACTCATCAAAATAAAAAGGCAGCTTTAGTTAGGTCAGTGATGTGACGTCATTGTAGTTAACAACATAAGAATGGGTTGCACACATACTAACACTGAAACAATATGCAATCCAGTATATATTTTTATATGGATATATGGTATATATCCATAAGCATAAAAAGTTTTATTTTTAATTCGATAAGGTTCTTACAGTACCGCAAGCACAGCATCGTTTTATTATCGGGTTTGTGACTTCCGATTCGAAGTGCTTTCGTTTCGTTTCGATTCGATTCGTTCTAGTTTATTTAATTTTATTTCGCATAACTCGCTTAGTCGCTCGGTTGACTTTGAATGCTAAACTTCGCGCAGCAATAATTAGCAAAAAAAAAATCGAAGAAAAAAAATGTCAAATTTTCAATGAATTCATTCTTCGTAAATAGTGAAACGCTCTATCTTAAGACTTTTTGTAAACGAAACTAATTCATTTATTGTTTTGATTGATGAACTGGATTTTGCATTGCGTCGTATGCGATATGAATTCTTTTTTTTTTTTTTGGTGTGCGAAATATGTACGCATTCCGGTATTTTCTCAAATCGGTTCGTGCACTGATAAGAATTTTTTAAAACTCTTCAAACATTTATTTGAAGTTCGATAAACTTATCGCGTCTTGTAATTTGTAATTGGTGCGTTTGTTTGCAATATTTTGTGCGGTTTTAATTATTTACATACAAGTCAAGGGCGTGTGAAGTCCAAGGTTCTTAAAAGTTCTTAGTAAAACAATAGATATGAAATCAAATATGGTTGTACTCCGTAGATCAGATTGATCGATTCATATTTGAATTTGAATGGTAATTCATAATTATTTCATTCACAATTTGACGCATGTGCTGTGCAGTTCGCGTAAAGTGCGATGTTTTAATAAATGATTTTTTTTAAGTACAAAAATTACAAGTGTAAGTGTTGAAATAGAAATAATCCTGTGAAATTTCATAAAATAATAAAATTTAAATAAATCCAAAAATAAATAAGCCTCGAAATCGGAGTTCATTTTACTGAGAAAAACTTAGTTTATCTCATAAATAAAAGTAAAAAAAAACTTAAAGTGCAAAAAAGATGTGCTGCTAAATGTGAATAAAATGCGAAACACCAACAAATATTTTTTTAAAATATATTTTGAAAAAAATCCTACTTTCTGAATATTATTTTAAAGTCGTCAGCGATATCGAGTCTTTAGTTTATGGAATGTTTGATTTTGAACAACGCAAGCAAACAACTTACGTGAAATTATAACAACCTTCGATATAAACTTACATTCGATATTTAAGGCACCTAATCGCCATCTACAGCCTTGTAATTTAGATAGTGTTTGTGATATATAAAATGTATATGGTAAATTTTAATTGGTATAGAAATAAAGAAACTTATAATATTACTATTATTTGTCTAGAACAGGACAGTTTAATTCGATTAAATTGCTTATATTTTTGTAAAGAGTATTAAAAATAATTTCTTTTCAAACTGACCAATATTGAAAAAAAAAATGAAAATTGACCATGCGACTAGATCGTAATTTGTGGTGAGCACAGCGTCTATTTATTTGGAACTAAATATAGATGTATAAAATATTGGGAGTTTGTTTGGATAATCGCAATGGAACGATTTTTTTTTTTATTTCCAGACACGTTACGTTACGAAAATAGGTTCGCCGAGATAAATTCTGCGTCTGGAGGAATGATTTTTAAAGAGCAAACAATATAAAGAATAAAAAAAATAAGAATATATCTGCAAAATCGGGTACCTCCTTTTCAAACAAAAAACGCCACCCGCTTATTTTTCCACACCCCTGATAAATATTTTTTGCTTGTGTATTAGTTCAGACAAATTTCTCACGAATGTTGCTTTTGAGGTTCACCAAAGAACCTCAGCATAAAGTACCGCTTTTCAGAACCTCGATTTTCAAAACTTTTAATATACCAAAAAGTTAGTTACAATGGCTCAATGATCCATGCAAAAATAAGATGAGGAAATATCTGAGGTCAAAAGGGGACTGTGCATAAGAAAGCTTTGCGTGAAACCCGGAAAAAATTTACGGATCTAATATATTCTTAATCTGTTATGACAATAGTAATAAATATAGTCAAATTCGTCTGTGGGCATTTCCGCCTGCATGCTTTATTTGCTCATATTTTTGAGGAATTAAGCTGAAGAATACGTTTTTATCGGTTTAAATGTTAAAACCAAAATGCCCACAGCCAATTTTTTGGCATTACTCTCATAATAAATCTTCAAAAGTTTTTTATTTACGAGTTGTGCTGATGTCCAACAAAGTGAATAGGGTTCTCGCATGACGAATATATACAGGCTGCCATAAATACCAGTCAGTATTAATGGCATCCTGTATATAGTTGTTAAAGTATTGTATATAGGCGGGTCTACTGTGTACCTTGTGGTACAATTTATTTGTAATTAAATTGAAAACGCTCCTTGGTCTAAAAATGTCTCGATCTACATTTTTTTTTGTCGATTTAAATTATATTTTATTAAACAAGAAAAAACGTTAACTTCGGTAGAACCGAAGCTTAAATACCCGCCACACGAATCTTAAAAGAGTTTATGAGTAATCATCAGTGGTCACCCAAGTTTACACACAATATTAATTTAAAATTTTGAACTAAAAATACAGATATGTATAACAACATATTTCTCGAAAATATCTGGAAATGGGCGGCAAGTTTATATAGAAGAAAAACCTAAAAATGGGCGTGGCACCATGATATTGGAAGAGTTTTTATTCAATATGGAGTAAATTCATGAATAAATAATAACCATTTTCATACAAAAATTCGAAAATGGGCGGAAATTTCGTATGGGGGGCTATGCCAAAAAATGGGCGTGGCACATCTGATTTGACATTGGATGACATTAGAAGTATTTTTAACCAAATTTGAGTGAATATATGCATAAATAATTAGTATTTTTTTACAAAAAATCGGAAAAAACGGAAAGTTTATATGGGGGCTATGCCTAAAAGAGGGCGTGGCATTTTGGTTTTGACACTGGATGATAAAAGAAATGTTTTTACCCAATTGGGAGCGAATACATTCATAAATAATAAGTATTTTTATACAAAAATCGGAAAAAACGGAAAGTTTGTATGGGGGCTATACCTAAAAAAGGGCGTGGCACTCTAATTCTCGAACTCATAATAGTCGTTGCCGAGAATAGCTTAAGTTCCAAATTTCAGCTTAATATCTTTATATCTTCAACAAAAAAGATGCCTAGAAATATACAGACAGACAGACAGACGGACATGGATAGATCGATTCGTCTTGTCGAGCTGATCAAGAATATATATACTTTATGGGGTCTACGACGTCTCCTTTAATGCGTTACAAACTATCAGACAAAATGAATATACCCTTCACACTATGTGTGGCGGGTATAAAAAGTTTAAAATGTGGCAGTGAGATTATATGGTGTCACTTTTAAAAACGAATATGATGAATTGATTTAAGTTTATAATCAACTAATGATAATAGATACTTTATAATTCTATTTAAGGAAATAAAAGTATTTAGTTTAACTGTATCTATTTACTCTTCAAAGTCTATAATTTAATACGTTCGACAGTAAGCTTGATGAACAGTCGGTCTTACAGATGAACGAAAATATAGATTGCATCGATTTTTGATGTTCTAAGAATTCTTTCACGCTTATATCTTTCTCTTGTACTCATTTCCTTATAGGTTCTCATAGTTCTTGTCAAGTTTTATCTACGCAACGTAACGAACTTCACTGCTAATTCCAACCGAACCTTCTATGCTTACGTAGATGCATACATAAAGGTGTAACGCTCCACAAAGATACACAAAACAATACAAAACAACAACAAATTGAAGCGCGTGAATTTGCAATAAACGACATTTAACAACCACAACAACGGGAGTGTTAATTTGAGGCATGCCCTATAACAAAACAGTTATCAGATCAGATATCGAACGCATGAGCACAGCACAGCACAATATACAAAAAATCATAAAACAAAAAAAAAAATTAATAATTAAACAAAAATTATATACTAATTCGCAAGTGATAATTTATTTATGAAATGACAACGGCTTTATTTTTTGTCTTTCTCTTGATTTCATTCTATCGAGAAAATATTATAACTCTAGTTTCTGCTTTAGCTAAAAATATCTTATCGAGCTTAGGGTGTCTTCTGTGTTGTTGACTTATGTTGACTTTGTATATACAAAAGTACGTGAAGTTTCCTTACAACTGTGCAAATAAAAATAAAGCTTATACAATTAATATTATTGTATAAAAAATTTAATGTCTCACTCTTATTTACTTGCAGTTTTTTTTTTTTGCGTTATTTCCTATTTAGTTCTTTATTTTTTTATTTAATTGTATATAATATTGTAGATACATTTATATTTATATGTATTTACAATTGTGTATCTATTTTTTTCTTTTATAATTTTTGTTCATACATTGCAATATCGAACTGAACCGTTTATAATTAATTTTATTTACACAATTTCAGAAACGTAACTGATAAATTTTGTGGTTCATAAAATATCAATTCACAGCGATTTGCTTTGCTTTTATAGAGGAGACGACTCATGTGAGTGATGAAGTTTTTTTTTTTTTTTTTTTTTGTTTGTACACGTCACACCTACGGCGAATGGGTATTTTCGGTTTGAAGTGAATTTTGCAACGCATTAAAGGAGGCATCGCAGACCTTAAAAATAATATATATTTTTGATTAGCTTTACGAGACGATGTAGTTAGGTCCGCGATATATTAGTTCAGTTTTGAAGATATTCAGCTCTCTAGGCACTGTCTACTTTGTATGTTAAAATCAATTATCTACTCCTACTTTAAGGGTAAGGGCTCATATAAACCTATATCATATTCTTCAGTTTTTATGTGAACTAGAGCTATTGGCTAAATTTGGTACAAATGCTTCTTATATCAATTGTAAAATTTTAAACCATATTTTTAATTTTTATTTAATTTTTTTTACCCGCTACACATAGTCACACACATAGTGTAAAACGGGTATTCTCATTTTGTCAGAAAGTTTGTAACACATTAAAGGAGACATCGCAGACCTTATACAGCACGACGAGACGAGCCGATCTAGATATATCAGACCGTCTGTCTGAATTTCTGAGTTTTATTCGCTTCAAGATATTAGTATGAAATTTGAAAACTAAGTTTTTCTCAGCACTAAGCAGTAAAATTGCATAGCTCCAATATAATACTTCCGTCTTATTTTGTATTTTATATGAAAATACATAATGTTTTTCTTTTTTCTGGTTTTTAGGAGCCACGACTTTTTTTTAAGTATAGCCCCCATACAAAGTTACCGTCCATATTCGATTTAATACAAAATTTATATTATAAGGATTTAGGTAAAACTACTTCTAGTGTCATGCTATGTATACACTTTTACATTAAAATTTGACACATTTGCTTGTTATATGAACCCTAAAATGGTGTCTTAGGCTGGGTTGTACTGGATCTTGGAACCCTACCCATGTCCTTTACGAAATACTATCTACTACATAATCTATTCAAATATTCGTGTCAAGGGAATTTGAACTTCGATCCTACCGAAATAAATGTTTTTTTTTTTTTGTTTTACTTTAATTTTTATACCCGCCACACATAGTGTGAAGGCCATGTCCATATCTGTCTGTTCGTCCGTCCGTCTGTTTATTTTTACGCATTCTTTGTGGTGAAGATAATGGATTTTAAGATGCCACACCCATTTTTATGTATATTTTTGTATGAAAATAGTTTTTATTTATAAATGTATTCACTCTAAATTGGGTGAAAATAATTCTAAATCAAGGTGCCACGCCCATTTCCGGGTATAGCCCTCATTGAAACATCACGGTTTTTTCGTATATTTGTATGAATGTAGGTATTATTTATAAATGTATTTATTACAAATTGGGTAAAAACACTTCTTATGACATTCAATATTAAAACCACGATGCCTCGATGTTTTTAAAATATATTTACTTTAAATTTAATACAAATGCTGATTATATGGACGGCATCATAATAATATACTTTGAATCAGTTCTTCGAACCCACACTCACCCTCCTTGTAAAAAATTAAATACGTCAAATATTCTGTGACGGGTATTTAAGCTGCGGTTTTATTGAAGTTATAGTTTTTCGTTGTACATATTTTTTTTTTATAAATTTTCTTATTTTCATTAAAATAAATTTTAAATTTTAATTTAAAATTATTTTATTTTATTTTTTACTGACTTTAGATAAAAAACAATATTATCGCATTTAAACGCATATTCAAGAAACGCTATTACGGTCTGTTCTAAATCTGTGATTATTCAATGTTAAAAGTATTTCAAATATAAATTTTATAAAATTTATGATTATTGACCATACCATACATATGTATATAGACAAGATTTTGATATTGTCATTCTACACGAAGACACTAACTGATGACATTATCTGCAAAGTGTTGTCATTGCCAGCGTTTTTGGGCTTAGGTCTTCAATCAAAGATTTATGATTCTATGTCGCACAATTTTGCGGTTATATTTTTGAAGTGTTTTTACCTTAGAGACACAATTGGCATGAGTCGTATATCATGTTATGATATATTTATTACAAGATCAGTTCAGATCTTAAAGTTTTCATATTGTTGACACATGATGGGTATTAGGGTTGACGGTGATAAGAAATGCTTTGAAGTGTGCATGATTTAATATATTTTGTACGGAATTGTCTAATTACGGATATGAAACATCTAAAAGATTTTTTATAAACAAATTTATGATGTCATAATGTGAAATAATTATTTTTACAAATTTTAGCTTGTGTAATATTTTATTTTCTTAGAATTAATTAATATTTGTCAAGGTTTTTCAAAGCATACAGATTTTTCGAGAAACGGGGGCTATTCTTCTGGAATTTTGTATTTACTCACGTTGATGAGCTAGACACTTGAAATTTAAACTGAAGATGGATCTTAGGAACAAAATCAATAGCAGAGATTACGCGTAATTCTCGGCCAAACTCCATGAAAAATGATCAGACTATTCAAGTTTTATGACCCATACAAAAAAGTTTAACATTTAAATAAAAAACATTTTAACAAAAATTTAAAGATAAGAAAGTGTTACAAAGTTTATCCAAAAATCGGGGAATTACAATTGACATTATTAATGGAGCAATTAATTGAAGTGTGCCAAGATAATAAAATTGTTGGTGAAATTCGCGACATGTCTTTGACTATATAAGTCAAGAACCTAAACTCAGTTGTATAAATATTTATAGTGTTTCTTAGAATTGAGTACCAAAGAACCACTAAAAAAATAAAAATATAAATATGTATTTGCTGTCAAATTGTATGTACAATAATTCCAAGTGACTGACTCATGACAGAGTACGCGCCACTGTTTGATTTATAACTCGAATTTGTTAAAACAAAATTAATTTATGTTTTTTTTTTTAAGCTGTTATCAGATAAAAAGTATCGTTTACGAGAATGATTGCTTACTAAACGTAATTTTTCTTTTAAATTCTTTTTTTTTAGATTTCAACAAGAGTCACTGCCTTCTAAGAGAAAGCGAACACTAACAAAAAAAAAAAAACAAATATAATAATAAAAGTTACGCCCGTATTGGCGAAACTGCGTGCAACTTATGCACGAATTCCGTAAAAGCATAAAGACACTGAAAAGAAAAGTTAAACAATTCGTAATCATAGGGCTCTCAAAGCACAACTTGTCTTATTCACAGTTAAAGCAATATATAGCAACAATGGTGCTGCCTTTTGGACTTGGACCCGATGGTCATAATCTGGATGCCATACATAATGCAGATACGGCACCCAGTGCACCGCCTGCGCGTTATGCGCCACCACAGTTTTCCCGCGGCCAGACAAATATTTATACCGGTGTGCCGATTATACCTAATCCGTATATTGAATTCATAGTGGTCAATGGTGATGATCGTTATATGATACGCTGCGAATGTAAATTGGTTTTGGAGAGCAGCGTCGAACTGGCGAAATTAATACGCGCCGGTCCAAATAGCGGACGCAAGGGTGATAATCATTTTCAGATCTCAAATGTTGACAAAGATGATTTCGAATTAATTATACGTTATATGGAACGACGTTTCATACGCTATCGCGATCACAAACATTTGCTCAAGTTACTGGAGTTGGCCGATCGTTTCAATGTTCCCGATTTGGTAAGTTGAAAACAAAAACGCTACTATAATTAAAAACTTAATAAACGATATACAAAGTTTTAAACAGCTTACTTTGCCATATGAATTATTCATTTTATGAGATCCAGTGACGTAGATAACGTTTCATAATTCCATTGAGAACTCCAGTAAGCCATAATTCCAAGTATGACTCTATCTTTTATAGTCTCCGAAATCGGGTTATTCTTAGGATACATAGGCAGAAGTACACACAGACGGACTTAGTTATATCGACTCGGAAGAAAATATTTGTCGCTGGAAAAAAAATCCAAAGAAGTTCACCGTTTAATCTGTACAATTGGTGTGCTGTCATGGTTCCAAAATTAGTCTACCGCTTCTAAATGGAATACTTCCTTTTTAAACACACTTAAAAATGAATCTCAAATTAAAATTTTGATTGCTGCATCGGAACATGAGCTTCAAATACGTCAATCCTGTTTCGAGGTCCCCATTAGGATTTAAGTCAAAATCATCCAAAATCCAGTTTTAGTACTACAACGTTTGAAAGTTGCGGTTAAAATATCCAAATAATTGCTCTTAGATTTTAGGATATTCCAAAAATACTAAGTCAGTCGGTCTCCATGTACGAATTAAGAATTAAAACCAGCACTTAACTAATATATTTTTAAATTTCAGATAACTTATTGCATACGCGAACTTGATCTTAATATAACTGCATACACAGTACTGGATATCTTCAAAGCATTATGGTTCTATCAAAATATTGCCTTAACCAATCAGCATCAGACAGTAATCACAGCGCAGGATTACACAAATTCCAAAAAAGAAATCCAAACCAAAGAAAGAAGTTAACAGCAATACGAATGCCAATAATTCAAATAATGGAGGAGGAGCAACAACAGAAAATGCACAACTTATACCGAATCCAAATCCATTTACCACCGAAGACTATGGCGTAGCACTGCTACACAATTCATTGCAATTGATTGATATGCATGCGACACTGGTGCTCTTCATGGATGATATCAATGAGTTGCGCTTTGAGGAACTTGAGACTATAGTGAAACGTGATACATTACAGATACCAACAGAGATGACACTCTTCGATTGTCTGGCCGATTGGAGTGTAGCTGAATGTCGACGCAAAGGGCTTGAGGCAACACAGGAAAATCGACGACGCGTATTGGGACCGCTTTGTCTGATGCCACGTTATCTACGCTTGAGTCGTGATGAATTTCGCAAATGTTGCGATCGTATTGAGCTCTTAAATCCCACAGAAATCTCATTAGTCGCTGAGGTGCTGGATGGTAAGCTAAATTAAAAGATAAATTAAATAATATTTAATAATTATTATTCTTTTTCATAGGCAAAAAACCAAAAGTATTAGCGCCGAACAAAATGAATTGCTAGAAAAATGGCGTACACCACGCGCTAAATATGCCAAAATGCCAGTACACCTCAGCGATCGCACGGTTGCAACCAATTATCCAAAAAAGATGCGTCAATGGAATGAGGAACGTCCTAACGATGAGAGTTGCTGGGAAAAGGCGGGTATGAACTGTTTGCGTGTTTTTGCTTGTATATTTGACTGAAATAGTCTTATTCGGCGCATTGCAGTCGCAGTCGATGGTTGGCGTTGTCGCAAGGCAGCTGCTGCGCATAGTACGATGGACTTGAAGCATTAACGAATATTAACGCTTATGAAACGTAGTCATTTATAAATTGTGTATTTACTAAAAAATAATATTTAAATTATAATATAAGCGAGTTAAGTTTAATGGAATTTAATATATAAAAAAAAAAAAGAACTATGCATAGATACATTCGAAACGTTTGTGCTTGGCAGCGACAACATTTTTAATAAAAAAAAAAAAAACGCATTGCAGTTAAATGTTGTAAACACAATCAAATCGTTTTTAGAAAAATTAATTTTGTTGCTATAGAAAAAAAAAAAAAAAAACACTAATTAAATTTAAAACCAAATATTGCCGGCAATTAAAACAAAATTATCTGCGTATAGATTAAGCGATTAGTTTAATTATTATAGCTAAATAAATACAAAATAACTTAAAGTATAGTACAAGATAATTAGGCCTATTAGCTTTTATGAAAGAAATCAATTGTTTCCACTTTTATTTAACGAGTATATTTAATCTTATCAATACGAGTATCTTTGGCTTTCAAGAGTATATTAAACAAAAAAAAAAAATTAAATGAAACAAATATCGGTAGCACCGAAAACTTAAAACACTTCGCAAAAAAAGAAAAAAGAAAATTATAGCCTACAGACAAAATTAAACAAGAATTTTCTAACATTTCACTACCAATTTAAATTGTATCTCGACTATGATATACCATGCACCTAACCTGAGAGAAAAACGATGTTCGAAAACTATATTTGCCTATCTTAAATTGTAAATTGTGAGCTGCAAGTACTGAGAAACTTGATTTTTGTATAAGAAACAAGAGCAATTGTTCTTTATATCAAGAAAATTTGTTCTTTATATCATTTGTTCTTTATATTAAGAACAATCGTTCTTTGTATCAAGAGCCAACGCTCTTTAAATGAAAAGCAATCGTTCTTTGTATTAAGAACATTTACTCTTTATATTAAGAACAATTGTTCATTGTATCAAGAATCAATGCTCTTAATATGAAGAGCAATCGTTCTTTATATCAAGAACATTTGTTCTTTATATTAAGAACAATCGTTTTTTGCATCAAAAACAACGCACTTTGTATCAAGAGCTTTTGTTCTTTATTTGAAGCGCAATCGTTCTTCGTATCAATAACTTTCGTTCTTTTTATTAAAAAACAATCGCTCTTTGTATCAAGAACCATCGTTCTTAAATCAAGAACAATCCATTTTTGTAACAGCATTAAAAACCTTTTTTTGTCAAATTAAATCAGACTTTTGACCAGGGTTGCAAACCTGTTTTTAACATTATCGGTTTTTTTATTGTACTCGTTTTAAAGGTTTCTCCGAACTGTGAGCCGTATTAATTATATCCAAAAAATAAAGAAGGGTTTGGATATAAAGTTCTCGAACCATCGGTTCAAAGATATAACGAAACGCTGAATCAAACTGCTGCCAATTTTTTAGTGGTTTGCAGTTTTCTTTTTTGACAACCGATGTTCTTGATATAGCTATAAAGTTCATTGCTTTTTTTTCCCCCGTGTAGTTTTAGTACATTCTATATTTTGACTTGTATAAACTTATCAAAATTACTCATACTGAAGAGTATAATAATAATTAATAATAAAATCGATCAATATTTACTTAATTAAGTGAACAATGTAATAATATTTCAGCATATACATATACAGAAGCCATTGTTTATATAAAAATACTCGTAAATAGCTTAAATCTTTTAGCGCAAAAAATATTATTAAAAGAATTTTTAAATGAGAATGAACACACACAAATTTTTAATTGTTATGCATAGCAGAATTGATATATCGCGAGAGAAATATTTAAAAAAATATATACTATAAATACAATATCGAAAAAAAAAAAACTATTTGTTAATTATTGAAAGCATATTTATTTATTAGAATCTGTTGCAGTTGTTTCATTTTATATTGATTGTTTAAATATAGAAATTGGCTTAAAGCATTTTATTAGAGTTAATTATAAGAATTATTATAGCACATAAAATTATGTTGTATTAAATGTTTAAAGTGTAGTAAAATCGATTTATAGTACCTTTGAAGGCATTTTCTTAGTAAGTAGTTAAATATTATCAAATAATTAATAAAACCTTGTTTACACGATCATATATATGTGACATATTTTAAATATATGTCACAGTAAATGTCTGAAAAAATTAAAATAGGACTGGTTCTGTTTCTAGTTAGTCTTGAAGTTGATGGCATAATGACGAAGTATGAAGTTTTAAAATTTTCGGTAAATAATATATGTTCGTGTAAACAAGGCGTAATAAATAAATTAGTAAAAAATGAAATTAAAAATAAATCCACATAAAAAATTGATAAATTCTATACATCATGAATAAAAATATTTACGTATGGAAATACATAAATAAACATGCATATATATTGTATAAATAAACATACACACAAACAAACATACATACATAAATACGTCATAAACATTTTTTAGTGCATTTAAAATAAATTTTTACTAAAATATAAAACGAATAAATTAAATTGTTTTATTTAATTTTTTTAAAATTATTTTACTCAATACATGATATAACAAATGAATTTATATGTTTATACTTACAATCAATGAGTATGAATTCATTGGAAGTCATAGTTATTCAGGATGCTGTGGCTATTACAGGAGCAAATGCAACATATCCAGATCATTGGTGTCGAGTATACTCGTATAGTCAAGCAAGTCTTAATTCAATTGACTCCTGCTTGATCAAATTTAGTGCTACTGATGGTTCAGCAAAGTAACACACAATTCAGTGACCCATGGTACAGCATAATGGGCAATAGTAGTGCAGACGAGTTTGCTAAGGGAACGAGACAGCCGTAATACGTTGGCTGATACACAAGTTGCTCATAAAAGTAAAAATCGTTGTAGCGGCAAACAAAAAGTGGAAAATATGTTCAAGCGTAAGAAAATGGCAAAAAGGAAGTGAGGACACCCTCTTTTAAAACTTGCTGAATATACCAGGCTGATAATGAAAAGGAGTTTAGTGAACATCGATATTGCAATTGCCATGTCCTGTATAAATACTTCATAAAAGATCTTTCGTTTCATTGTGATTTGTGTGAAAACGTCGAAATTTTGGTAGGATTTCTACTTCACGGTTTTCCTAAGAGTGGCAGACTTCTCGTCTTAACTATCCGTCAATTAAAGTTTTAAGAAAATTAAATACATAATTTAGTAACAACTATATGACCATCAGTAGCATAGATGGATTGTTTGGTCGAATTGAATAAATTTAAATAATGTCATAAAAATATGCCAACGATGTTGCACAATTCCCCACATTTTTTTTAGTAGGAACGTACTAGAACGTTCTGTATAATAGAAAATTTAAAAAAATATATGTCCAGATTAAATAAAACAAAAATATATATTTTTTATTACAGTTTTGTCCCAAAAACAAAACCAGTTGCAGAACTCGCCATTCTTCACTAGAATTTTAAGAGTATTGCATGTATCAACGACAAAGATTGTTTTATTACGGTCTCCTCTATTAGAAATTCGAAAGCAATAGAGAACCTCCAATAAATATTTTCTTGCTTCGTTTAATAACTTCATTTATACAATTTTTCTAAGAAAATTTCCTAAATTTCTTAAGAACACTTTTAAACCAATTACTTAAGAACCGTTTATCATTTTTTAACAAAAAGTTTTTTTAAAAGTTTTTAAAAGCTTTAAAAAGCTTTTCGGTCTGTTTGTTTTTTTTTTATAGAACAGTTAAGGCTGCGTTATCATTATATTTTTATGGTTTTAAAATGTACTAAGTTTAGAGTAGCAGTGCGAGTAACAGTAACAGTCCGAGTAACAGTCCGAATAACAGTAACAATCCTGTAATACAAGCCATAATTGCTGTTCTGTTACGCGTTAAATTAATAAAAATAAAATATTATGCTAAAAAAGCTAGACGTTTTGAAATTTTTGCTTGGCAGCAATGTTACTCCATTACACCTATTTCTAGGTCTGCATATAATCCAGGCGAATGCATTGAAAAAATGTATAACTTGGGTGTATGGTTTTCTCATTGCTGATATCGGGTTTGAATCGAACGAGTTGAAAATTAGCAATATTCATACAAATTGTGCGCTTTTGTAGTGCAATTCTTTATTTTACATTAAAACAGAATAACTTTAAAATATGTTAAACCTGTTAAAACTTAAAAAAGAAACATAGATAAAATTTTAGACCGTTCAGATCGGTGTCACGCCCATTTTTAGGCGAAGCTACTATACAAATCTACCGCCCATTTTAACAATTTTGTATGAAAATATGTATTTTTCATCCATTTACTCACTACGAATTGGGTAAATACACTTTTTATGTCATCCAATGTCAAAAAAGAAAAAAATCTGTGCGACTCCAAATCATACAAACTTACCGAATATTTTTTTAATTTTTGTATGATAATACGAATGTATTAATTCAAAATTTAGTACAATCACATTTAATTTCATCCGAAGTACACACCACCGTTATGACTCGGATTGAGCGTATACGAGGTGTGTTCAAACATAATCGCGAATTATGAATTTTCGCGGGTTACGTATATTCGAATTTCGATTTTTTTGTGGCGTTATGTTGGTACTCATGCCTCTCACTTATGCCGACAAGCTCGGCCATTTTGAATGTTCACTTAATTGTTGACAACTGCTTTGCTTGCACGTGTTTTGGATCGTCTTCGATTTTTACCTATTCAAAAAAAATGGATCAAAGAACTGTATCAAATTTTTTTTTCCTGAATGGAATAAATGGAATAAAAATGTTGAAGAAGGCCTATGGGGACTGAGCTCTACCAAAATCAACAACATTTGATTGGTATAAATTGTTAAAAGAAGGTTGCGAACGTGTTGAAGACGAAGAGCTCCCTGATCAACCATCGACCTCAACGGACGATGCTCACATCAAAAAGTAAATGAATTAGTGCTTGCACACCGTCGATTAACTATGAGAGACATTACTGATGAAATTGGCGTATCGAAAGGATGAATAAATACAATTTTGAAGGATGTTTTGGGCCTCAAACGTGTCAAGTCTCGGTTTTCGTGACTTTTTTGCCAAAAATCTAACCAATATCGTTCCGCAACCACCGTATTCGCTTGATTTGGCGCCGTGTGACTTCTGGCTATTCCCAAAACTCAAGAGACCACTCCGGGGAACGCGTTTCGAGTCGATTGAGGAGATAAAAGCTCAATCGAAGAAGGCGCTGATGGCTATACCGGAAAGGGACTATTTGGCATGTTTCGAGGATTGGAAAAAACGTTGGCATAGGTGTATTTTATCGGGAGGGGATTACTTTAAAGTGGACAAAATAGATATTCATGAATAAATAAATAATTAAAAAAAAAAAAAAACACAAAATATGCGATACTTTTTGAACACACCTCGTATACCGTATAGCCCTATACAAACTTATTTTCCATTTTTTGATATTTTCAAGAAAATTTTGTTTATGTTAATGTTTAATGTTTAGCTTAAAATTTGATACAAATATTGTGTATAAACCTGAGTTGTATCAGAGCATTGATCCCCAAGCATCGAATATAGAAGTTCTATTTAAACCGTAGATGATCACATATAAACTATTTAAAGATTCGTACGAAGGATGTTTAAGCGGATGTTTAAAAAATGAACGTAAGCTATTATTTTAGGGTAGAGTGCGGCGACTTGTGCCACTACCGCCATTATTCACACTTTTCATGAGCATCCGACACTTGTGCACACGTCCCAGAAGTTCTACACGTCCCAGAAGTTCTAAGGACTATTGCCTTTAAAGTTGTTAAATCCGTTTAAAATCGTTAAAAGTTTGAAAAAGAACATTTATAAAAAAAAGTGCTATTTTCTACTATTAACAGTCGTCGCACAGAAAATCCAACATTTTCGAAAACAAGTTTAAAATTTGCAAAATTTTTAAAAACTGCTTAGCAGTTTCTTCGGCAATAAGATAAACTACAAATAAAATGTTTAACATTACAACAATACGCATTTTTGAGAAAGTTATTCTCCAAAAACATATTCCGTCAAACAACTCCCCACTTTATTCTAGTAAGTAAAATTGTTTTTCTGTTTTATTATGGAAAAACAACTGGATATTATATCTTTCTGTATACATGGAACTAAAATATTTCGAGTCAATAATTTTAACAGCAGACGGAAATTAAATTACTCAATTTTACATTGTAAATGTACGGAACTGCAGTACATACTTCATTTAGTAAAGAAAAAAAAAAAACATGGAAGCGCATATCCTGCCAAAGACAAGCAATAGAGAAATTATAAAAGTGCAAAAAGGAAGCAAAAATTAGCAGACCACAAAATAACTAAACTGATTACCCACTAAAAATAAATAAAGAAAAAAAAAAGAAACTGGCATCAAAAATGGAAATGTGAGGAGTTTTGATTTGCAGTTTTGATGGTAGCAGCAGTAGTAGCAGCAGCGGCAGCAGCAATAACAACAAAGCACAACAGCAACAAAGGACAACAACAAGGGACATTTTGCATAACGCTTTGTAAATTTATGATTTTAGTTCTCGCTTGCTTTTCATTATCATTTTTAGCAATTTCTTTTACAGGGAATTGCAGCATTTTACTTAAAAAAAAAAAAATTTTATACAATTTTTTTCACTTCTTTTTTTTTAAGTTACCTCGTTGCTCCTTGTTCTTGCTTGTCTGAGGCTGCCGCCATTGCCGTTGCTTGTTAACCTTTTGAAGTTTTTTTTTTATGTCTATATATGTATGTACATATGTATATGTGTGTGTGTGTATGTATAAGTCAATGTGTGTGTTTGTCGTTTTACAAGTACACTATTGCGCTGCATAGCGCCCTGGAGTCAAATTTCCGTAAAAGTTATGCAGTCGCGTCCGTATAGTAAATTTTTGCTTAGTAAAGTAAATTGCTCTGCTTTTTTTTTTTTTTTTTTGGTCAAATTTAATGTGGGCGGGCGTTCGAATGTAGATAGTCAGACAAATTGCTAAGGAACGAGTGAATGGGTCTAATTTATATATATACATAATTATTTTTATGAAACATGCATTTTGTGCTGTTGCTGCTGTCTTTGTTGAAGACAAGAAAAAAAATCTGTAGAAAAAAATGGTAAAAGTGAATTAGTGCGCAACGTTCTGGAAGCATAAAAAAGACAAAAATAATGTAAAACAGACAAATGTCGGGAAAAAAAGCCACCATCACTGCATTACTAATGAAAATATGCAGGTACACCTAATTTTTGTATACGCTTCCAACAAATTACGCAACACTCCGACAGAAAGTTTAATTTAAATTCATAATTTTAAAACTTCTAATTTCAATTGTTGCATCTGAAATAAAAACGTAGTTTAACAAAATGATGAAGATTTAATATGCTGGGTTTTTTTAAGGTCTCTAAAATAGGCATTGGTTTCAGTGATAACTTCATCATTCAGCCAAATTTCTAAAACTAAGCAATTTAATAGTCTGACTGTACACACAGAGGCGGATCGAGAACAATCTCTTGGGGAGCTGCTCTGTTAAAGACGAAGACACAAGAATTATAAAATGTGGAACTATTCAAAATATTAAATCAAATTAAAAATTAGGTAATTAACACTCTTTCTTTGCTTTTCAGAGCAACATGCTTTTTGGAGGAAACGTTCCCCTCCTTTGGAACCACTAATGGACATCATAAAACTGTTGCCATAACTTTACGACAAACTAGATTTGTTCTTCTTTGGTGCATGTTCACTCGAAGAATTCAACTGCCTTTGACTATTTCTTGCGATTTGATGTTTTGTAATGGATGGGATGCACTTTATGATCATGACTACGGAATGGTAAAAAATCTCATTCGGATTGCGGTTTTACATGGCCAAAAACTCGTTTAAAGTGTACAAAATAAAATAATAAATGATTGGATATTCCTATATGGCAAGTTATGAAGAGAAACATTGTTCTCCGGTTAAAAAATATTAATTTTCCATGTTTCTACATTAAATCTACGAAAAAGAGATTTTTTGCCATGTAAAACACATGGGAATCTTCAAGGGCTTGGTGGCACCATTAAATATTATCTGATTAAACAAAATAAAAAACTACGGGTCTTCTTATTTTTGATATAGAACAATCATAGAGGGTGGGAAAATATAATTTTTTTTTTTTTTGGAGCACCCTAAGGAAGACCCAATAAAGTATATATATTCTTGATCTGCACCAATAGGAGAGCCGTGAAAACGATTATCTCGGAGACTATAAGAGTTAGGGCCACCATATTTGAAAATTACACTCTCGTGAGCCGTCAAGTGGTCACTTAAATACGGTTTTTCTCAAGACGCATTTTAAGGGGTAGCCCTCATATTTAAGTCAAATTTGCACCGTTTTGTTCGCAAACTTGTTGCCATTTAAAAGGCAACTTCTATTTACAAAAAACTCAGAATTAACGCAAAAAAATCTTTTGGATCGCATTAACGCTTGTGATACGCTGCTGAAACGGAACGAACTCGACCCATTTTTAAAGCGGATGGTGACTGGAGATGAAAAGTGGATAACTTACGATAACGTCCAGCGAAAAAGGTCATGGTTGAAGCGCGGCGAGCCGACCCAATCCATCGCCAAGCCCGGATTGACGGCCAGGAAAGGTTTTGCTGTGTGTGTGCTGAGATTGGAAGGGAATCATCCACTATGAGCTGCTCAACTATGGCCAGACGCTTAATTCGATCATCTACTGCGAGCAACTCGACCGTTTGAAGCTGGCGATTGACCAGAAGTGGCCAGAATTGGCCAACAGAAACGGGTGTAGTGTTCCACCAGGACAAGGCTCTGCCTTACACATCTTTGATGAACCGCAAGAAGCTACGGAAGCTCGGATAGGATGTCCTATCGCACCCACCGTATAGTTCGGACCTTGCACCAAGTGATTACCATCTATTCCGGACCATGACTTAAATCGCATAATTCTAAGTATGTTAAATAAAGCGTCAAAATTTGATCACAGATACGACATTACTTAAAGAACAACCCAGTATATCATGTTCTTGAAATTTTTTTCTAAATGAATATACTATGTTTTTTTCCAATATACATATTATTTACTGAATCTTCTCTAATTTAGAGACTAACAATAATTTTTGAAATCTTATAACTAAACGCTACACATTAAGCCTTAAGTCTGTGGGTATGACGGCCCTATCGAATATCACTGGGCTGGGAGGTCATTTTTGCCTGAGTCGGGTTTATGTGGCTTGTCGTACAAGAGATTTTGCAAGTGGGTTTGGGTGAGGTAGAGTTTATCGATATAGTTGAGTGTTATACGATTTATTTCAGATTTCACAAGTGGGATGCCAAGGTCATCGTGAATGTTTTCATTTCGTATGTAACCTAACCTAACCTAATATTTTTGATTGGGATCTTTGGATTAATTCCATATACTATGTAACGCAGAAAATTTTATATTTACTCCAAATTGGGTAAAAATACTTCTTATGTCATCCAATATCAAATCCAAGGTGCCAATCCAATCCAAGATGTATAGCCCCATACAAACCAAGCGCCCATTTTTGAGTTTCTGTATGAAAATAGTTCATATTTATGAATAAATTCACTGCAATCTGGGTAAAATCACATCTACTGTCATCCTATGAATATACTTCTGATATGACAAGGATCGAGCCACTATAGCAACAGACCCCATTAAAAGTCACCATCGATCTGCGTTTTTTGCTTAATATTTTATATAAACGCTTCTTTTTTGAGACCCAACATAAGTTGCCCCAACCAACCGCTTTGCGCATTATTATCTAATTCACTGCTGTTCATATATGAATTATTTAAAGTTTCGTGTGACGGGTATTTGATCTTCGGATCTTTCTATGTTTTTCTTTTTTAAATTAACCAAATTAAAAGTTTAAATTATATTCTCGACTTTATGTAAAATTTTTATAAAAACCTAATTGTTTTCATAAACTCACACAATAAAAAATAGAAAAAAAATTGCTTGAAATAAAATTAAATGCGTTAACCGTTTAGTTTGCACTTCATGGTTTGCTAGCAACAGTGCGTATGAGTTATATATATGAAATCTATTAAAAAAAATTTAGAACATTTTAGTGAAAGTTGACCGAGTTTGGCTTTTTTAGTTAATATGGCATAAAAAAAAAGAAAAATATTAGCTAAAAGCTAAAGCGCGTTTCATTTTGTCAGTGCAATAAAAATATTGCACAAAGTTGGTGCATTATTTGCAAGACTTCTCTTTGTGCAGAGATGCAAAGATATCAAAAAAATACAAAGACAGTCTACAGCTCAAGGCGCATGAAAAGCTACCAAGGACGAATGCTGAGGCTGTTCTTGTTGTTGTATTTTAAATTTAAGTTCCTTGCTGTGTAAAAAAATGTACCTTAAGCGGATATTACTTTATAAGCGGCATAAAAAATGAGCGCTGAATGGAAAAAAATGAAATGAAATAAAAATAATATTATATATAAAAACTACTTGCCACCAAAATCGAGTCTTGTGCTTGTGCTGTGCTGTGCGGTGCTGCGTGCATATAAAATACTTAAAAACGGAAGCAATCAGCGAAATTTATTATGCTGAAGTCTTCATCTACTTTCTTGCTTTTGCTTTTGCGCACACTGGTCTACTTTATCTTTAGCTGCTGCTGCTGCACAAGTTAACTGAACTGATGAAGTGCGAAACTGAAAGACAGCCGCCGCTTATGTTGCTGCTGCTGCTGCATACGGCTACTGCCGCCATTGCCACAACAACAGATTTAACCAAAATAAATGAAGTTGTACTTGTAGTGGCGCAAAAGTCGCATTGAATTGAAATCCGAACGGAAGTTCTGCGCGCAAAAATGGTGGTTAGAAAGACAACAGCAACTGCAAAAGCAACTACAATTCGAGGACAGCAACAACAACAATAATGTAGCAGCTGCTGCTGTCGTTGTCGTTGTTCTCGAACTTGTTTATGTTGTTGTTGTTGTTATTGTTACTCACGCCTTTGGCTTAAAGTTATTGCTGCTGCTGTTTTTTATTGCCATTATTCCATGCTGCTTTTAGTTTAAATCGCTTAAATCACTGAAAAATCAGTTGAAAACACTTTCTGCTAGCGAAAAGAACAGAAAAAAAGGCAAAAACAAATAAACTCTTGCAAAGTAACACAAATAAAACACAAGAAAATCCACAGATACAGATACACAAATATATACACGAATATATTTGTATATAAACTAACCTAAAGCCTGTTTTGTTTTTGTTTTTGTTTTGCTTAAGCTGCAACCATTGAAATGCAAATGCTACAAAATCAGGAAATGAAAACAACAAAGCGCTTAAATGCAATATTTGGCTTATTTTAAATATGCCATTTAGCATATTTTATTTCTTTGTGTATATATTTTTATACGCTTTACACATTTAAAACAATTTAAAATGTATTCATTTTGACATTGAGTTTGAAGCCCAAAAAATTTTTAAGATCACGAAATTTATAAATATTTGTTGATAGTTTTGAACTATACAAGCTGATCTACCAAGGCCCGTCTTTTTGAATTTTTAAAATAAGATTTCACACCACAGTATCTCTAATGCACTTGTTTCGGCAACCCCCTAACATATTTGTTATTCTGTGCTTAGCATTAAAGGTTATTGTCAAGTCTAGCGTTTTAGTATTTAATATCAGTTTTGGTAGATTAAGCTGGATTTTAAGAACAGAGGAGTTATTTCAGTAAAAAATATTTTAAAGGAATTAGTTAAGTAAAAAAAAAATATGTTGAAGCTGTTAATCTTATAAATCATTTCTATAACGTTTTTTTTATACCTGTTACACTAGTGTAAACAGGTATATTCAGTTTGTCGGAAAGTTTGTAACGCATTAAAGGAGGCATCGTAGACCCTATAAAGTATATATATTCTTGATCACCTCGACGAGACGAATCGATTTAGCCATGTCCGTCTGTCTGTCCGTCTGTCCGTCCGTCCGTCTGTCCGTCTGTCCGTCTGTCTGTGTGTTGCTGCGCGGTTTATTCGCTCAGTTTTAAAGATATTGGGCTGAAATTTTAAACTTAAGCTTTTCTAGGTCCTGTGTAGTTTCTATGTTAAAATCAATGTGCCACGCCCACTTTTAGATATGGCTCCCATAGAAAAGAATAACATTTTGTCAAGTTCTTAAAAGAAAAAAATTTATTTATAAAGCAAATGGCTTCAAATATGGTACAAATGCTTCGTATATTAAGCCAAATCTTCAGTTTAAAATTGGTCTAATTTGGACCGCGAATTCCTAAATTTTTAAAAATATATATTTAATTTGTTTAATATTTTGAAATAAAATTTAATACAAATGCTGCACACGAAGGTCTATCCACGTCAAATGTTGTGTAACAGGTATATAAACTTCGGTCCAACCGAAGTTAACTTTTTTCTTGTTTTTGTATCAGATCGACATAATAATTCATCAAAATTAATTATAAAAGCGTCATTTAAATGGGTATCTTTCCCTCTTTGTGACGAAAAGAACTTTATAATTTGGTGAGTGAAGGTAAGGAGTGAACATAGTTTTTTACTTTTCTCTAAAACTGTGAAGAATGAACCACGGTTAACGATTTCTCTAGAAAAGTTGAACTGTCACCTAAAATTGTTTGAGTTTCCAAATGAACGCTTCAAAATAATTTTTTTTTTTTTTGGTGGTCCAATAATACATGGAAAAAAATTATAACATAATTTTTATGCTCCTACCCCCTAGGATTAATTTTTAATGGTGTTAATTATAATGGTTAATTTATAATAATGTCGCCAAGCCTCTGAAGTTTCTCGTGCATTATTCATGGGAAAAATAATACTTTTTCGTAGATTTGATGTAGAATCCTTGAAAAAAAATATTTGTTAATCGGATAACGAAGTTTCTCTTCATAAATGGTCATAGAAGAACATTCAATCATTTATTATTGAATTTTTGAATATTCAGTCAGGCTTCCATTTTCGAAATCACTAAAATTTTGTAATTTAATTTTCAAATAAATTCTTATAATCTTATAATTCTCAACTAGTTTTAGTATAACTGTATAGTTTCTGCATTATAGGATGTAAGAATTCAACAAGGGACATGAAAAATGAACTTTAAAAACAAGAAAAAAGTTAACTTCGGTTGGACCGAAGTTTATACTATATACCTGTTACACATCATTTGACGTTGATAGACCTTCGTGTGCAGCATTTGTATTAAATTTTATTTCAAAATACTAAACAAATTAAATATACTCTTAAAAATTTAGGAACTCGCGGTCCGATTTGGACCAATTTTAAACTGAAGATTTTGGCATGGTATAAGAAACATTTTAACCATATTTGAAGCCATTCGCTTTATAAATACATTTTTTTCATATAAGAACTTGAAAAAATGTTGTACTTTTGTATGGGAGCTATACCTAAAAGTGGGCGTGGCACATTGATTTTAACATAGAAACTACACAGGACCTAGAAAAGCTTAAGTTTAAAATTTCAGCCCAAAATCTTTAAAACTGAGCGAATAAATCGCGCAGCAACACACAGACAGACGGACAGACGGACGGACGGACAGACGGACAGACGGACAGACAGACGGACATGGCTAAATCGATTCGTCTCGTCGAGGTGATCAAGAATATATATACTTTATAGGGTCTACGATGCCTCCTTTAATGCGTTACAAACTTTCCGACAAACTGAATATACCTGTTTACACTAGTGTAACAGGTATAATAATGTAATAATAGATAATAAGAATTTATTTAAAAAGTATCTTATTTATTTTAAAAATGGGAGCCTGGTTGATTGACTTTTTTTGCAGGAACTTTGAAAAATTATCGGTTTTCGTTTTTTCGTAATTTTACATTTTAGGAATTTTTTGAGTGATATTTTCCCACGGATCAAAACTCAAGAGCCACGATGTGGGAAGTGTCCACTCTCTGAAGCTATGAATTGACACATTCTTCAGGCTTTCTGACTACTGCAGCGTTTATCAGACAGAGGGCATCTTCTCAGATCTTATAAAAGTATTCTTGAACATGTATTTCTGATTTCTGATAGTCAAACGGATCTTAAAGCGCCGGACTCCCACATTAATAAATCTAAATCCATTACTGAGTGTTACATATCTCTTAACAGTAATGTAACTGCAAAGCAAACAAATTGCGGGTACCAGGACCCATATAATTGCAGGAATGGACATGGTTGGCAAACCATGGTTGGCTACCAACTTGCTGGTTGATTATAAAATAAAAAACTCTACTTACTGCAAATAGAACATGGTCCAATTTAACAACTTGCGGCCAATCCAAAATGAATAGGACAGTTATTTACTCGCTGATAAAGCACCGTGACCAGCACGGCAGATACCGTCACATAAGCACTCTTGCTAGTAGGCAAGATCCCCTCTGAACATCTTCCATGTCATTGTCCAGTTCTAAGTAGAAAAAGGTTCGAACATTTGGAAAAGATCTTAGAAGACCTGTCGCAGGTAACAACGATCGAAGACGACATAATGGTAGTAGCTTATGGCTCTAGGTCGCTGAGCTGTATTTCTAGGCCTCTTTTGGAATTAGTATTATAGTACGCGTTTGATCACTTGGCCACCTAATCCTAAGAATCCAAATCAATACTCATATTCGAAAATGGTGTTAAAAAATATGAAGAAGCAATAAGAAAAAAAGTTCGATTAGACATAAATATGTGGAAGCCAATTTATAAATTTACCATTCAATTTAAGATAAATAATGTAAATTCCGATTTTTAGTTTATTTAACTACTTATCTGCCAGCATGCAAGCACAAAGAGTATTATAGCTTCAGTTTTATTGTAATTAACAATTTCTCATGCTTGTTGTTCAAATTAAATTTTTTTTGTGCTGATTTGTTAATTAGTTGAAGTAATGCAAATATAGAAAAATGTAATGTTTGAATAATTACAATTTAAGCAGATTTGCATTTTAATAATTGAAAATTTAAATTAAATTTCTCAAATGTCGCCATTTTTTTTTTTTAAATTTAACTTTTGGTTTTTATGCAACTTTTTTAATAAAATAAAAAAAAGTTTATTATTAATTTTGTAATGTGCACGCTGCAAAATATTATCTATGAATATTTTTTTAATTAATTATTACGCTAAAACTGTTTGCTATTAAAATTTATATGACGCGCGCAAACTGTCAAAGATAATGTTTGTTCATTTGCTGTTTATTGCTTACGCATTTTAATAGCATTCTTATCGATCGCTTAACTAGAAATGTTATTTGCTAATTAAACATAATTTGTGTTATTGCTTTAAAAAAAAAACAATCTAAATTCCGTTTAGTTCCTGTTGCAAATTAAACAATGAATGCCTTGAAGCATGCGGCAAACATAGCCAATAGCCAGTTACTAACCTCGTCAAGGATTATATTTTATAAAAAAAAAATAAAGAACCGCTGACAGTCACTTTGGCTTGTTTTGCTTGAAAAGGACTTGTCTGGCATTTATGCAACTCATACCAAAAATTATCGCTTGATTGCTTAGCTATTAAGCCATTTACCTTTGCTTTGACATGAACTTGTAAGGCATTCACTTACTTTATGCTATCACTGTGGCTGATACTTTAACACTTCCTTTATTCACTCATATTCTTATTTATGATTTTTTTTGCTATGTTTATGGTGTTTTCTTTGTTAAGAAAATCAGTTCATTTCCGTTAGCGCCTTTGGTTATGCTATACTTTTTTTTCCTTCTTTGAGCTACTTAACAATAGCTTCGCATTTACGTTAATTGTAGCGAAGAAAAAAGGAAAACGAAAGAAAAATAAAATAAAGAAAAGTGAAGTTAGACGTAAACAAGGAAGACGTTAATTTATTTGGTAACAAAGTTTAAATACTTATCTTAGTAATTTTCGTAATAAGGTAAACACGAAGTTGAAAAAACTTCGGCCTTAACCAGATAATTTTGGTACCGAGTAGAATATAGCCATTGCCTTCTTGGCTCATTTTCCCAATATTATATTTCCAATTGAATTTGAGTCGAGAACTTGAGCCACATAATTGGCCAAACAAAACTGTTTAATTTTCTTGACTAATAATTTAGTGAGTATAAGGTGTGGATCTATATATCATCAACTCGTTCTTTTATCACTCGATTCTGGTTCGCGAGTCTGTTTTTGGACCATTTAAAAAAATTTTTATTTCAAAAGGGAAAGACATATTTGATTGGACATTTCTTTTATTCAATTACAAGTTAAGAAAAAACATTTTCTCAATAAGTTATCGGCCTTCAAAGTACGTGGTCCAGAAAAAAAGGTATGGTGCTGGCGGCCACGATTCCGGGTCTCCGGGTTGTTTGAAATGAAAAGTATAAATGGGGTTATAATCTGTATAGACGTTATTCTTGTCTGAACCTGAAAAAATTTTTGCGATTTTTTGTAGACAAAATGGCGGCCATTTAGAAAAAAAATTTTTGTTGGTCATTTTTTTTTTTGGGTTTTCTGTATAAAAAAAGTAACAAAAAATTTTTTAAAATTATGATTGAGGTTCGGAGAGAATGGTGACGATTCTGCGTCACTTACTGTTTAATAAAAATCGCTAAGTGTAACTGGCGCAATCGTGGCCGCCAGTTCGAAAAACGTGGTTTCGAGATAAACGCGATTAAAGTTTGAAAGTTATTTTTTTGCATACAAAAAAAGTAAAATAAAAATATAAGATAGTTTTAGTCACAGTTTAAGAAACTCGACAATTTTGCATCGATTGCACTTGGTGTCATCAAAATCGGTTCAGTAGAACCCGAGAAAATTGACTCAAAATGGCAAAAAAAAAACGTGATTTTGAAAAAAATCAAAAAACTAAATTTGGTAAGAAACCGATTTTTTAATGAAATTTTTATAGGAATCGAATATATAAGTAAGCAGTTTTGAAATTTTGACAATTCTACATCGATTGCACTTAATTTTATCAAAATCGGTTCAGTAGAATATTCGAATTTCCTAAAAACCCTTTCAGGACTATATTCTCAATTATCCAAGTTATAAAATATTGAAAAAAAAAAAAAAAAAAAAAAAAAATTTTTCCCAACCAAGAATACCCCCGCATACTATATTTCTTCCTGATGACAAATGTACAAAACAAAAAGAGATATGAGCTACATCAAATTGTTACAAACTTTCCGATAAACTAATTATACTCATTTCACACTATATATGTGTATGTGCTATATGCACGCCATAGGAAAGCAATGAGGAGCACTTAAGTTTGTTTTGAAAATTAAATCCTGTTTATGAGATTTTATAGCTAAGTTAAACTCTAAGCATAGAAAGATGAGCGTCAGTTATACATAAACACTTATACATACATACATAAATATATGTACACACATATATATGTGTATGTATAAAGCCTCTTTGCCTGCTGCCTAAATGGTTTGCCTTAGACTGCTTTACGTTGTAATGGTGCGTAATTGACGTAGTAATGAGATTTGTTAAAGGGATTGTTTGAAATAATTTCTAATTACAGCAACTAATTGGATTTGTTTGAACTTTAAGATGTGTGTTTGTATTTTGCATGTGTGTGTGTGTTTGTTTTCGTATGTATACATTTTCATGTATTATGAAAAATTATGTCATAATTTTCTAAAATTATTATTATTCTTATTATTATTGTGAAACCTAAAAGTATGCAATGAAAATATTTCTAGCATAATTTAAAGTTTTCAAGCCTAATAAAAGATTGTACGAGTACAAACAAATTATTGTGCGAGTAATATTTTATTTTATTTTTATTTTTTTATTTATTAGTTATGCTGAAAAACGCCTATGTTCCAACGCACTGGGTCATTTACTTCGGAAATATTTTGCAGATTTTTGTTAATGCGCTCATTTTAGTACAACATAAAAGCTTTTGCTCTTCGGCGAGAGTGAGAAAAATTTAAAAAATGTTTTACTCTCATGCAGCATCCAGCAAACGAATGCTCATCGTTTTTATACGCGACAAAACTACACAAAACTCAGAGGCAGCAAATCTCTTCTTAGATACTATTCTGCAATGGCGACAAAGATTCATGTGCCGCCTTTAGTAACTATTACAACGCGTTGCCGAATGGTTGTTAACTACGGAAAAAAAAAAAACAAAATTTGAAAAATTTTTTTCAATACGTTGCCAACATTTGTTTGGGCGGTTGTGTTTTACATTGAAGTTGAGATATTTAAGCTATTGAGCAGAATTCAATGTTTTGTGGGTATCGAGTGTATTGAAGCAATAAACATTGCGTATACGAGACGTGCAAATTAAAGTATTTTAAAAAGTTTAAAATTTAATAAATGCACTATTTTTGTGCTTAAATAAATTGAATAATTGAATTTAAATAAAAAAAAAATTATACGAGTTAAGTGCTTTTAAGAAGTTATAAAAAAATATAAATATGCAAAAAAATAAGTTAAAAATATATAATTAAGCTAATTAAAAAAGATGCCAGAAGCATATTTTAAAATTGATGAAAAAATAGTGTCAGTATATTAACTGCTATTAATATTTTATTATTATTTTTTTTTTGTAACTTGTCTGTCTGTCTGTCAGCAACAGAGTGTATTTCAGTTCCTGTAAACCAAAAAACGTACAACGTAACAACAAAAAATAAAAAAGAACAACAGTGTGTACAATATAAATAACCACAATAACAATAACAACAACAACAATCAATCAACTAAAATAACAACAAAAGGCAACAGACAGCAACGTACCGCATAACAAATTGCCAATCTGAAGTTGATTTTACATAGCTTCATTGAGTCGCGTGTGTATTCTGTTTGTTGTGTGGTTGTGTAAACGCTTTAATAAATTTATAAATATTATATAAGCCAAAAATAAACCAAAAAATTTAAAAAGAAATTTTAATTTTAACTACTTTAAAAGAGTATTTCAACTTGCGCCTGTTTGTATGCAATAAAAAAATTCTATCTTTAAATAATTTTATAACAAAAATGTTGTTGCTCAACTATAAAAAAAAGCTATAAGCTTCTTAAATTAATTATTTAAATGTTAAATAAAGTAAATTAAAAACAACAACAAAATTATTCCTTCATTACCGTCCCCCGTACACTTCTTTCTACGTTTAAAGTAAAATGCCAGCAAAAATGCAATTAAGTTTGCAATATTTCACATTTCTTATGTGTTTGTTAAGCGCCAGCATAATACTGAATTCCAACGAAGCGCAAACAACAATGCAAACGGAGAAGATACCATTAGGTAAGTTTTTAGTTGGAATTTAGTTAAAATTACAATTGCTATTGCAGCAGGAAAATGCAATGCAATGACTTGCCACGCCGCTGCACGTTTTTATCTTTTTGTTATAGCAAACATTTTTTTTATTATTACATTATGTCTATTTGGCACCAATGTGTGTGCACACATTAAAATGTCACCAGTGTAATGTGAAACTAAAGATATTTTAACTTTAGTATGCAGGTAATGCTGCGAGAGTTGCTATAGAATGTTTTTATAGGAATATTTTTTATTGGATCATTTCATATGTTAGATAAAAATAGAAAAGAAATTATTGAATTATATAACAAAGAGCGTGGTTTCCTAAAAATCATTATCATTAGTAAATGTACTAAGCCAGGTGGCAGCATATGTCAGTAAAAACCAGATAAAAACAAAATAAAAATAATAATTAAAAAATAAAAATTTCGAATAAAAAAAGAATTGGAATAATTGGACAATGAGTGTGTCAAGGCCATTCATCAGATTGGCAGTATAAATTGACAACGTTTTGATAAATTGAAATTATGACTGTCTCAAGGTCCATAATCGAAAGTTGTTTTAAAAAAAATGAGACAAAACATTTATTAAACAAACAAAACATGTAACCATGATTAAAGCCGAGTGCTAGTATATCTATAAAATCAGTTATAATAACAAAAAGTACTGAAATCGCATGTCTAAAAAAACCGAAGCTAAAATACACTTCCATACAAGACATATAACAAATTTAAACAGAATTCTCCGTATTAGAAGTGCTTTGGCATAAGCAAAATAATAATTTTAAAGCTATTTTTGAATAATATAAATTTTCAAATTTTTAAAAAAAAGACAGAAAATAGTTTCTTAAAAAGAAAAAAGTGTCATAGATTAGGGAACATTTCATAAAAGCCTATGTATCAGAAAAAATATATACTGCAGAAAGTTTACAAAAACAATTTATATAGAATGCGTTTGAATAAATTTCTGCAGCTCCATACTTGCAGACATTTTTACTGATAAACTGTAGAAACAGTGTGGCTGTGAAGTAAATTTTTTTTGAGATTCAAACCTTGGTTATATAATTTATTAATTAAAAAAAAAAATAAATATCGATACCTACAGGACTTGAACCTGTTCTATCCGGACACAAATTTTTATTCTTAACATTTATGCTGTCAAGAGTTCGAAAAAGTGAAAATTACTTTAAAACAAATATGATTGCATAAATTTCTACAGGTTCATTCGAAAATGGGTGCTCATAATAACTTAGGAGAAATTTCTTCTGATATAAAGTTTACTCGTTAATTAAAATTTAAAAAAGTACAACTTTTGTCGAGTTTATTTTCAAAGAGAGCTAATTTCATGACCACCCAAAAACCGTCTTCATTAAGAATTAAATTTATGAAAATTATGCTTAAAAATAATATAACGTCTATAACTGTGAAGTGAAGAACATAGAAGAAATTCAAACTTACACAAATAGTAACTTTAGGCATCGGTCAGTTCTCTTTACATTTTTTTAAAGCTCCTTAAAATTACTCAACTAAATCACAAATTCACAAAATTAAATGAAAATAAGAAACACATTACATTCGGTAAAATCAAAGCTCAAATTAACGTCACATACAAATTTAAAAGATTTTGTTTAGCCATGAGTGGCGTAGTTAATTTTTAGCGTTGTGGTGGTAGGAGAAGTTTTGGGTTTAATAATCCAACTAAAGTTAAATTTTATATACTATGTTGCGGTTTATTTAAGAAACAATTTTAATTTGTGTTGTCGGGGACTACGTGATATAGTAGTCCGATCTTGAAATTAATTACAAAAAAAATGTATATATATATTCACAATGGTATTCTGTTATCATGGCTCCATAGTTTAAATAAAGATCAGAAAATGTTTTAATAGTAATGCGATAGAGGTGGAGAACTATCAAAAGCACTATCGGCACTATCGATGGTTTGGCTAACTATCAGTCTATCGATTGACCAATTTCTCGATAGTGTGCGACAGTGTCATCGATAGTTTGGTTTACACATCACTAAAATTAATTTTTGAACGTTTATTACTTTGTGGCGTCACTTAGGCATGTGATTTTAGAATTGATAAAAAAATTGTTTTTACGCATAATTAATATACACAAAAATACAAATAAAATATAGAGAATGTCACTTAAAATCGTACACATCAAAAATTTTTATTACTTGGAGGAGAAAACCATTTTTTAAATTTATGTTAAAAAGATATTAGAAACATCTATTTTTTATATTTAGTTGGACCATTTATTGCATTTAAAAGTGTTTTAATTCTTTTTGGCACCGAATCTATCAACTTTTTATATGTTTTATATGACACTATTTTTTTGCACTACTCAGAAAGAAACTTTTTTAAGGACACACTTGTATGGAATCGTTTTTTAAATTTTGGATCATGGTGTTTTTCACCAAGCAATGAAAAATGTTGAGATGTACATTTCAGTGTACATTTCAGTGACATTCATCGTACATATATAATTTACTTGGTGGATCGGTCTGTCGTAGACTATCGATAGTTTTAAAACAACAATCGATGACTATCGATGGTTTTAAGAAAACTTTCGTCGACTGTATATAATTCTACACTTCTATAACGCGAATATGATTATTACTGAAAAGAGTCGACTTTATTTTGTGTTTATTAGTTAGGCCCCATATATGACGGGTATAAAACGAGAACAAGTAAATATTCAAATAAATAAATAAATAACAAGTAAACTCGACTTTGACTTTCCTTCCTATATGAACCTTTTAGTTTTGTTACATCTTTGTAACATTTTTTGTTGTGAAAATATTTTTTAGATTTTCTAAGGATTTATTTAAGCATAAATTTGTATGTGAGCTACAAATTTGAAATAATATTTCCACATTGAGAATAATGTAGTTTAATTGGGCTTAATATAAAAATAATCCAGGCAGCATTGAGTCTTCCTATGATAAGTAATTAAAAAATCTTTACAAATAAAATGTCCAAAGTTTGAGTTATATTTTTGTAGAAGGGCTTATACCTAATAAATATTTGATTTTATATAAATTAAAGCATTTTGTTGAGACTAAATTTAGATTTCCTAGATAAAGTTAAAAAAAATGGGTGTAAAGGGGGCTTCTTCTTAAAATTTTGTTTTTTTAAAATTTTTAAAAACCTAATATTCTAGTTTTGTGGCTCTATCTTTTATATTCTCCGGGATTTTCGGTTTCATACAGTAGGCAGACGAACATAGCTAGATCGACTCAGCTTTTGATTATCGGCTTATGCCTGTGAAATATATTTGATTACATTTGTCTTATGGGTATAGCTCCATACGCCCCAAACAGTCATATTATTCTAAGTAATCGGACGAACAGAATTATCAAATGAACTCAAGATTCGGCTTAATATAAAAAACATAGGTCTAGGTTGTATAATTAATTGATTTAATTGCCACAAGTGATTCTCTTTTCAAGATTCATATTATTTATTTTATTTAATAAAATAAAATATACATACGATTTCATTATTGTTTATTTTTCATTTTTTATGTATGTAGACCGCAAAGAATTTTTGTATTTTTTTTTTTCTGAAATATAAACAACAATTTCAAGCAACATTTTGCTGCATTGCATGCATTTAAACATTTTCACTTTATATTTTCAGGCGCCATTTTTGAACAGGGAACCGATGATGTGCAATCAGCCTTCAAGTATGCAATGCTCAATCACAATTTAAATGTTACGTCCCGTCGTTTCGAGTTGCAGGCGTATGTTGATGTCATCAATACGGCGGATGCGTTCAAATTATCACGCTTGAGTAGGTGCCCAAAAGAACAAAAAAAAAAAAAAAAAAACTATATGCAACAAAAAAATAATGACAATGTTGTTGTTGTTGTTGTTATTGTTGTTGTTGCATGTAGTACGTAGTAAAACATGATATAGAAAAATAGAAGAAAAAAAAATAAAATGTCATTTACAACAAAAACAACAGAATGAGTGCAACAGTAAAAAAGGGTATACCACTTTAGCGGAAACGGAAACACGCGCGAGTTGCTTTAATTATGCGCATTTTTTATTGAAAATTGGTTTTATCGCTGCCAAAGGCAAGTGGCAGGGCAGCGATGTCAGTGCCAGCGCCAGCGCAAATGCCGAATTTAATTGCTCCATTTTGTCAACTAAAAAAGTTTTTTTTTTGAATATATTTTCTATTGACGCCCACATTACACTGCACAACGCTCGCTCGCATTTTTCTTTTTTTTCTACATTTGTGACATTATTTCTTTTTCTCTTTCGCTCTTTCTCCCAATCTCCATCTCTTTCTCATTGTATTACTTGCAACAATTTATTGCCGCCATTTGAAGTCTGCAATCAATTTTCGCGTGGCGTCTACTCAATGTTGGGCGCCGTTTCGCCGGACTCATTCGATACGCTGCACTCATATTCGAACACATTTCAGATGCCATTTGTGACGCCATGGTTTCCGGAAAAAGTGAGTATTGATTTGTAATTGTAGTGAATATACAATATAAATTTTTGCTGGTACTGTGTAGTAGCAATAAATTAATTAAAATTGAGTTTCACAAAACTAAAAAAAAAAACTTTATCGTTTTTTGCTGCACATTTTTACATTTTTATGTCATACATCATGTCACATTGCTGCTGCTACGATTGCTGCTGCATTTGATTAACTACATTTAAGCATTTAGAAAAATCCATTACCCAAGTTTCTGTCTCTGTCTGTCTGTCTGTCCGCATGTCTGTCTAAATCAACTAAATCAAAGTGAGCCAACAAGCGACTCGCACAAATCATCATAATTGCAATTTGAAGAATATTTACTGCCGAAGAAGACGACGTAGTCAACTAAAGTTGAGTTGAGTTGAGCAACAACGTCAATGCAAACGACTCATTCATTGTTGTCGCTCATTGTTGTTTTGCTGCTGCTGCTCTCCTCTGTACGCAGACACACTTCAGAAACGTTGCGAAAAACAGACGAAAAAAAAAAACAAAGAAAGAAAGAAAGAAAAAAAATTTATGACGCGCTCTTGGCCTCTTTTATTTCAATCACTATAAATCAGGATGCTGCGTCTAACAAAGCAAACATAGCGTCATATAACAATATCTCAGCTCATAGCTATACTGCGTTAACCGGAACCGGATGTACATACTACTACTATACGAGCTGTTGTTGTTGTTGTTATTGTTGCTGCTGCCTTCATTATTATTGCTTTTGCCTTTGTTTGTATTTGTTTGCTTGTTTCTAACATTCAATCGCTCGTTCTCATTCATTTGCTTTTGTTTTGTTTATTCGTTTTTTTTTTTCTGTTTTGAGTTTATGTTTTCATAACTCGTACATTGCTTTGTCTATTTTCATTTATTTTCACTTACTACATACACTGCTCGTCACTTGAATAGCGCCCCCGGAGAGTTTGACTTTTAAGCTTCATTATTCTTGAACCAATTATGCGATTGACGTCGTTCATTTTTTTAAATTAAATTTTTCGTTTAATTCTTAAAACGACTGCGGGAAAACCTTTTGCACGTGGAAGGCCAACAAGTACAGTTAAGGAAGGACCTAAGTTTGAAGGGACATAAGAATGCTAGATCGCTCATCGAAACGTCCAAAATGTCTCAGTCTACTCGATCGAAGTGCAGGACACACACAGAGAAAGTGTTCCAACGTTTCCGGGCTCTTCTGCAGGTATTGTTATAAGGGATACGTAGTCTAGCCGCGTGTTCCCCGATGGGTTAATGTCCATTGATGGCTGCTGTCAGTTTCGCAAGGTCTTTGCGGGGGTTTAACAGTAGTGTTCTGGTTCGTTTTGGGTCAATCGAAGGCCAAATAAGCTTAGCTTTCCTGCACCTGTTCATATTTTGTCATTTATAATTGCTTAAAGAGGTAAAGTGATTCCTAATGTGGGCGACCCTAGCACTCATTGGAATCTGAACCGCGACTGGCTAAGATTCACCCGATAAACCCCGTCTAGCCAGCGTGTCAGCTTGCTCGTTTCCGGGAATATCACTATGCCCTGGGACCCATGAGAGGCAAAGGCGATTTAGTTTGGTTTTTACATTCCCTTACTAATTTAGATTTGGTAATGTGAGCATCCAGCGCTTTGATGACAGCTTGACTATCTGAGAAAATTAAAACCGATCTGTCCCGAATCTCCAGCTGACCCAGTAGCTTGCACGCTACTAGTACAGCATGCACTTCCACTTAGAACACACTGCAGAGATCCGGCAGTCGAAAGAACTCTTCCCCTGTCAAGTCCTCCGAGTATACCCCAGATCCCACACCGCAATCCATCTTGGACCCGTCGGTGTACAACGTCTTCACTCCCCAGTAGCCCCGCCATTCAGTCTTGCCGTGAAGGAATTGTGGTTTTAAAGGATTTATTAATGTCCGAAGTTTCGGAAAAGAAGTCATTGGGGCCACTTAAATCCGTCGGAATTTTGGATAAAACACCGCTGTGACCATATCTTAGTGAGAACCACAAGTCTTGTTTTTTTTAGTCGAAGTGCGCTGATCGAAGCCATCTGCTTGATGAATAAGTCAATAGGTAACAGGTTTATCATTGCATTTAGGGCCTCTGAGAGACAGGTTTTAATTGCCCTAGTGGCCTAATTGGATATTGTAGTTGTTTTTAAGAGCCGGCCACCAGGACAAGGCTCCATAACATAGGACCATTTTCGGTGAGACCGGTAGGACCCATCTGTTACTGAATAGTCTGGAACACGAGTAGAAAGCAATTGTTGCCATCTTCACTCTTTCCGGGATGTTATCTATCCAGCTTAGTTTGGGATCTAGGATAAGACCCGCATACATGGGCCTAAAGTCAATCGCATAATCGGTTCAACAATAATGAAGCTTAAAAGTCAAATTTTATGGGGGGCGTTATTCATGTGACGAGCAGTGTATGTACATATGTATGCATCTATATCTCATATGTATGTATGTTTGTATTTTAGGTACTCACGCCCTCTTCGGGTTTGCTCGATTTTGCCATCAGTATGCGTCCCGATTATCATCGAGCGATTATTGATACCATACAATACTATGAATGGCGTAGCATTATTTATCTCTACGATTCACACGATGGTAAGTTTGATTCTGTTGTTGTTTTTCATGTTTTTTTTTTTTTTTTCTTGTTATTTAAGTATCTAGAAAATGAACGCATATGTAAATTAATTGTATGTGTATATGTATCTGCTTATCTGTGAATTTTTTTTCGTTTACAGATTTGTTACTTTATTAAGCATTTTTCCAACGAAAAATACATATTTATTATTCTATTTATTTTGTGTTTTTTTTTTTTTGTTTGCTTTTATATTTACATATTAAGTAAATAATATAAAAATGACAGCCGTCGTTGTTTATTGCCGCTGTTGGCCTGTTTCTATGTTGATTGTGTCTGCGTGTTAATGAAGCTAGACTGATTAATGACGATAATATATAGCATAAAAATGATATAGTGCAGAGGACAGCTTATGTGTTTCTTTATAAGTTTAAAAGTTTTAGTAAAATATATAAAAATAAAAAAAAATAAAATATGAATAGATAAATAGTTTGTTCATGCAGTGTAAGCTGTAACTTTTAAAATTCAGAAGTATTTTACATATTTTAAAGTGTTTTATTTTATAATAAAAAGTAAAAAAAATAAAAAAATTTATGTAGATATTTTGAGAAGACCTCAATTACTCTAAACTATGTAATATGCAGAGTGGCTGTTGAAAATTACAGCATTAGGGATCTTAAAATTTTTTTTTTTTTAAATTCACCTTCTTCTTAAAATATAAAGTCTTTTGTCACGAAGTTTATTTTCGATAGGCTCCGAAACTAACTTTGGACCAGCTTAAAAGCATATATATCGTTTTGAAATAACGAGCAATGTGTGTGGCTCCCATAAAATCGATATGGAAACTGTGTTTTTTGAAATATTTGAACTCGGCGTACAAGTAAAAAAAAAATTAGTGGTGCGAGTGAAAAATAGTTTTGCAAATAATTGAATTAGACAAATGAAATTTGATATATGTATGTACATGATGTAAGGATCAGGAAGAATATGATCCATTGAACAAATGGGCGAAGGGCGAGGTTACTTTTTTTGGCAGCATTTGAGCAAAGAAATTGAGTGTGTAAAGTATTACGAACGGGAGTGTTGCGACGATCGTGGCCCAATAAAAGCAATACACAAAAAAAATAAATATCATATTTTAAAATTGTTTGTTTTTGGACACTGTTTTTACTGTGTACCTCAAGGCAGTGTTCTGAGTTCAAATCTATATACTGATAAAATGCCAGTGCCGGCTAGTAGTCATATGCTGCTTGCTTCATTCGCTGATGACACTGTGATTCCTGACTTTGATTACCTTCAAGAGTTTAAGAACCAGTCGCTACAATGGCCTACCAGTTAGGAACATTAAAATTAATAACCAAAAATTTGTACATTGTACATTCACGCTGAAACAATGCAACTGCTTCCCAGGTTTTCTTAACAATGCACCTATGCATTAGGCGAACTTTGTAAAATATCTAGGAATAATACTTAAAAATAAAACAATTAACAGTAAAAATAACAAAATTAACGTATACAAAATAGTAAAAATATTTTTATGTCCGCTATGGACTTTGAAACCGTCCAACCGAAGTGTCCCAAACTGGTCTCATTTGAAAGGGAATAATGTAAGGATGATTCAAGACCACTGTATGTATGTTTTGCCTTTACAGCTTATGGTTATAGTCCTTTGCCCCACTTGATACCAATTCTGGATCCCGATCTTCCGGACGTCCTCCAGAACCTGATCCTTACAACGCAGCGGTGGTCTTCCCCGCTGTCGTGCCCCCTCTGATTTCGTCCACGTTTTTATCATGTACCGTTCTCGCCGGAGCGTCTTCATTCATTCGAAGCACGTGTCCAGCCCAGTGCAATCGTTGTGTGGTGTGCGGGCTGTCAAGAATACCACCACGGCAGACTCAGCTTGAAGTAAGAGGCTTCTAAAGAGACAACCCTCAGGATGAGGTTGGTTTCGCAGGGTGCTGGTCCCTCAACCGGAAAACCTAAAACCAATTAATTACACGAACCATGGATAAGACGGCTAGAAGAAACAAAACTACTCCAGGTGGCAGACACACGAGTGAAAATCCACCCGCGGTGAACTCTGCGGCAGAGGCATGGATTCTGGAGGCCCCATCTACTGTCAAATCTGCTACTCATCCTAACAAACCCCGAAAAAGATTTAAGGAACACGATTCAAGACCACTAATATTAATATATTAAGAGAATTCAGTTCATATATAAAGTCGATTCTCGACTTTTCCTATAATTTTTTTTGCATTATATTTTTTTTGTATGTTTTTATACTGGCTCCTACACAAAGTACAAAAATGTCACCAAAAAGTGGTGCCATTGCAAAACAAAACAGCAGATTTGAAACAAAAAAACAGATTAGAGAACGGAAAAGTGCGTTCAAAGACAAATTTGCTTAGAGAGCGGCAGTCAAGAGCAGTACAAACACCAAAACAACGTAAAGCATACGCCGTGTATCCGCTAGTATGTTGTATTTGGGCTTGTAATCCTTGAGACTTTCAAGCTGCACAAAAATATGCAAACCCATTTAACAATGTCTTTGTCTTCTTTCAATTTTTGAATAATTTTTTTTTTGAAAATGTTATAAGCGATTCTAAAGGTTTGTAATATTTAATTGGAATCTTGTAAGCCAAGATTAAAAATTTATGACGAAATGTCTGCAGTGATTGTCTGCTTTTATTTCAATATCAAAAGTTATTGAAAACTGCTTTAAAAATATCTTAAATATTGTATAATCATAGTCACTCTTCTTTTGTTCGATTGTCCTTTTCTTTATTTTATTCTGTCTCATCGCTATTTCGTATGAATTCCTGTTGAACGCTGAGTAATTTCCGTTTTCGTTAGCGCAGTTGTTCGTGCAGAAACAGGCGATAAAGATATTATACAGTACAATCCGATGTACTCCGTATACGAAAAATTATACAATACAATAAAATTACGCATACGACCAGTTGAAGTCATTGCTTTTTCATTTCCAAATATTTTATTCGACTCTATTTCTTTTTTTTCTTTTTTTTTTTTTGTTAACATTTTTACTCGCATACATTGTTTCCATAAAAAAGAAAAAGAAGAAGTTGCTATATATTGTATAAATGCTATTGTTTCCATATATAGAAGTAGTAAGTGATTTTTCGTGCATATACGAGTATTCTCTGATGCTGCTGCGCTGCTAAATGAGTTCACACGCTGTCGGACGCCACAAGTTCTACTCGTTTATCCTTTGTACCCCTTCAGCATGTCCCTTCACTTAAGTTCTTGTCTTGTTTTTGTTTCCGTTTCAGCGTTGATGTACCATGTGTTAATGATTCCCATTTTTCGAAAAGACTATGTGTGTGTATGTGTGTGTGTGTGTGTGTGGAATAAAATTTATGACTTACTCAACTGTTTTTGCTGTATGGTTTCATGTTATATTCTTATACAATACATTTGTGTTGAATCTTGGGAAGAGGAAATGAAAAGAGTTACGAAACTAGGCCGTCATTGTTGCCTACTGCTACTGCTTTTGGTTTTGCTGTTGCTGCCGCCGATGGCTATGACTGCCGGATACAAGTTGTTTTTCACAACTTTTTTTTTTTTTTTTTATTTTTTGGCTTTGGCTTTTTATTTTTTTTATTTTTGGCTTTTTATAAAAAGCATTTTTCCCTTATTCACTCGCGCCAATAATTTTCATTTACATTGTTAACGAAATATTTGTGCTGTGCGAAAAAATTACAATATAAATGTAACTGAATGACTCTGTAGTATACAAATAAATGAGAGTAAGTGACTTTATGTACGAATTACAATGGTAAAAGTACCATGACTTTGTCCGCAGTGTTTCGATTTGTTTTTATTAAAAAAAAAAAAAAAAAGGCAGTATTTTTTGAAACAAATTGCATAGTTTTTAGTATAGATTAGGAAATCATGTTTAAAATATCACTTTACAGCCACACAGTATTTATAAATGTATACAAAATATTAAAATTGTTTCTATGTCCGTTATGGACTTCGAAACCATCTAACCGATGTATTCCAAACCGATTTCATTTGAAAGGGAATAATGCAAGGATGACCTAAGACCAATAAAACAATGTATTATTGAGTCGAATTAAGACTATTCGAAATTCTTTTTTTTTTACTTAATTTTATTTTTCGTTTGGGTTTATGCCGCCTAAAATCGGAAAACTCTTGAATATTTCTCCAGGACTTTAAGTTTCCAGTTTTAAATTTTTTAACTATTTTTTATATAAATATATTATTATTTTTTTATTTTAATATTTGCATATAAACAGTCGGAACCTTTGTTATTTTTTTATAAAAACTCCAAATTTCGGGAGTCAAATTCAGAAATATTCAAAATAGTTCAGATGAAATATTGTCTTTCAACGATAAGAAATAAAAAGTGTTCGTTCCAAAAACTAAAATTTGGGGTATTTAATAATTGTTAGATCTATAAGTTTACAAACAAGTTGACTTTGTCAAGGGGTTTGGGTTCTCTTGGATCTATTTACACGTATTTTGGGCCGTAGATTACAAAAATTGAAAAAAAAAAATTCTTAAGGATCGTTCCCGAGATATCCTTTAAAAACCTATTTTTTGGAACTTTTTTCTATACTATATATCTAGAGAACGGATAGTTCTACTTGTGAATACCAATTGAATACTTTTGGTATAACAATATATGGCATTTTTCATACTTTTTTGAAAAAAATGTAAAATAAATTATTTTTCAAATTCCGAAATTATGGTTATTTCATTACAAAAACATAATGCATAAGATTTTCTAAATCGGACTTAAAGTGTGTAAGTTAGAGAGCATGTTTTATATAAGGGGTACCCCTCTAGATATATAGTAATAACGGAAAAGTTCCAAAAAACAATCTCAAGAACGATCCTTAAGAAAAACTTTTCGTGGCCATTTTTGGAATCTACGATCCAAAGTACATGGGAATAGATCTATGAGAATCCAGAACCTATTTGGCTGTAAACTAGTGTTATAGATTATTATAAACATTATCCTTATTCAATTAAGAGTTCATAAATTAAGGGTCAAAGAAGTTTACATAAAAATAAAATGAAAAAATTTGCGATACGATTGTATGAGACTTCCCCCTTAAAATGGGGCTAAAAAAAACTAGTTATAAGTTAATTCGTGACGTTTCGGATATCTATGCTTCAAAGACGAAGCATAAAATTCATAAAAATAAAAAAATTCTTGAAAAAACTCAAAATTTAAGTTCGGTTTATATGGGGAATATGTGAATTAGTGGTCCAACCACAGCCATGGTGTCAAAATTTTAAACAAACCGTTTCATGAGCAGAATAAGTGTGCAAATTTGGGGTAACGGTAACTGTAATTTAACTAGGGTTGAAACACGTTTTACGTTTTTGAAAATGTGACGAAACTTTGAATGCGACTATAGTGTAAAGACGGCATATATTTCGTTTAGGTTTTCTTTTCTTTTTGTCTGTTAACAAATTTGTAAACACTTTTCAGTTTTGCATAATGTTGGCTGCCTTAATTGAACATTCAGTCAAGTCAAACATTTTAAAATATGAAAACATTTTGAATGTTTGCGCTTCAATTTTGTTATTTTTGGGCGTTCATGTTACAACCGCTTTTTGTCGAATTGTTTGCAGCGCAACTGTATGGTTTTTTTTTTGGAGACAAATTGGTAGCATATACATTTTTTTTTGCTCGAATGAATATTAAAACTCAACTAGCTTGTTATTATTATTATTTCGCTGTGTGTATTGAAGTTGAAGCTTTTGATGTTTTTGCCACAAACTGAACTGTGTAAATAAAGCGCAGAGGTTTGGCAAAAAAAAATCAATGACAACGGAAACACTCAATAAAATATCAAAAACCAATGCAAACTCCGGCCTACATGTGTACTCGTATGTGCAGTAACAGCCCCTGTGCAGGAATGTATTGAATATGGTGCGTCTTTTTTTTGGCGGCTTTTGTCATTTTATTGAATTGTCATAAAAATAAAATGGTAACGGCAGTGCATATGGCAGCACTTCCGTTTCCGTTTAAACATTACAATATGGCGCTGCTTGTTATTGTTGTTGTTGCTTATTGTTAGTGTAAAAGAAAAAATTAAATAAATAAATTTTTGTTTTTTTGGGCGCAACAAATTGCGTGTAAAAATGTTTAAAAATTTCACAACAACAACAAAAATGCTGACAATATTTTTGCATGTTTTCATTGCACACATTTTTTTGATTTTATTCGTTTAAAATGTTGACGATGTTGTTTGCATTTCTGTCTGTCTGTCTGTCTGTATCTTTGTATAACATAATTTTTCGCTTTAAATTTCTTACAAAAATATACTAAATAAAATTTTATGCTTATAGGTCTACTGCGATTGCAACAAATCTATCAAGAACTCAAGCCCGGAAATGAAACATTTCGCGTACAAATGGTCAAACGTATTGCCAACGTTTCAATGGCCATTGACTTTCTACATACGCTGGAGCATTTGGGTCGTTTTACGCGAAAGCATATTGTACTCGATTGTCCAGCGGAAATGGCAAAAGAGATCATAGTACAACATGTGCGCGATATACGTTTGGGCCGTAGAACCTATCATTATCTGCTTAGTGGATTGGTAAGTGGGTTTCATTGGGTTGGAGCTATGCAAGTCAAGCAAAAAAAGCCGAAAAGAAAAAAAGAAAAGGAAAAAACAAAAATGGCAACAAAAATGAAAGAAAACAAGTTGGCACAGTTGGCTTTTAATAAGCAATTATTACTTGTGTCCGCAACAACAGATACACTTCCGGACGCGCGCAGCTGGCAGGCCGCTCACACACATACACAGATAACCTGAATTTCATGTGCACACCATTTTGAATTGGCTTTACATTGATTTTCGTTTTTTTCATCTTGTTTTTCATTTTGTTTTTACTCCATTTTGCACGCAGGTTATGGACAATCACTGGCCAAACGATGTCATCGAATTCGGTGCCATCAATATCACAGGCTTTCGTATTGTCGACACTAATCGACGCGCTGTTCATGATTTTCATGACAGCCGGAAACGTTTGGAACCTTCAACATCCGCCAATGCGGCTGGCATGGGTGTCATTTCAGTAAGTCTCACAACTAGTCGACGACTATCTCTTTTCAACGTCCATTAATTTTGTTCACTCTAAGCACTAAATGTACTCACCACCTTCTCCTTCTTCTTCCGCTTCTCCACTCTACTTTTACACACAGGCACAGGCTGCGCTCATGTACGATGCTGTGTTCGTTCTAGTTGAGGCATTTAATAAAATACTTCGCAAGAAACCTGACCAGTTTCGTTACAACAACATGCAACGTCGCAGTCAGTCACTAATGACAGCCGCCGCCTCGACAATGGCTTTAAACGGCTCCATGGGAGCGCAAACAAGTGGCACTGGTACAATCAGTGCTGGTGGTGGTATTGGCATGGGTGGTGGTGCTGGTGATAATAGTGCACGTTTATTGGATTGTAATACTTCAAAGGGTTGGGTGAATCCTTGGGAACATGGTGAAAAAATATCGCGCTATCTGCGCAAGGTAAGCAACTTAAAATAGAGCAACTTTATTGTCGACGTCGTGGATGGCATCGTTGACAAGCCGTGTGCCTCATGCTGAGTGCTTTTTGCGCCAAGCGATATTAAAGTTGCATGCTTCAATTTTCACGCTACATTCTCAAATTTACAGGTCGAGCTCGACGGTCTAACGGGTGAAATACGTTTCGACGATGATGGTCGTCGCATAAATTACTCGTTACAGATTGTCGAGATGTCGGTGAATAGCACACTGCAGCAGGTTGCCGAATGGAGTGATGATGGTGGTCTGCTGCCTTTACATGGCAAATATGCACCGCCTGCAGCACGCAGCGCTAGCAGCAGCGGTGAAATTGCCAAAAACCACACCTTTATTGTGACCAGCGTACTCGAGGAGCCGTATCTCATGCACAAACTATCACAAACGTATGCTGAACAGTATTCGGGTGCATCGGTTGCGGCGTCTGCGTTGAATGGCAACGAGCGTTTCGAAGGTTACTGCAAGGATTTGGCAGATCTAATAGCGACAAAGTTGGGCATAAGTTGTGAGTAGTTGCAATGTAGTTGAATGTTAACGAGACAAAAAGTTGTAAACGCTGTGCTCGTTTCGTTTCGTTCATGCAGATGAGTTACGTTTGGTGCAGGATGGCAGCTATGGTTCAGAAAATCTAAATGTACGCGGTGGCTGGGATGGCATGGTCGGTGAGCTGGTGCGGAAGGTGAGTGTGTGTGTTTGCGTCTGTGTTTGAGTTTAGTTTGTCAACCAACAGCGTTGACTTGACTTCATTTTTTTTTTTGTTTTCTACTTTAACAATGTTTGTTGTTACACACAGGAAGCGGATATTGCTATTGCAGCGATGACTATAACAGCAGAGCGTGAACGCGTGATTGACTTTAGTAAACCTTTTATGTCGTTGGGCATATCTATTATGATTAAGAAACCAGTGAAGCAGACACCGGGCGTATTTAGTTTCTTGAATCCACTTTCGAAGGAGATATGGGTGCGTATTTAATTGTTTTATGTCTACACAGAGAGAGAGGGGAAAAATTTCGAAAAATATAAAATTAATAAAAATAAAAATTGAAGCACGCTCCTCTAAAAATTACTCTTATCATATTACTTCTTTTACATTCACTGTATCAAAACTATTGTTTTTTTTTTCAAGAGCAATCGTTCTTTTTATAATAATCGATCGTCTTCAAAACACGTATGAACAGTCTCTTTTTATCAAGAACTATTGCTTTTTATCGTATTTTGCCTATCGGTCTTTGTATCAAGAACAATATCTTTTTATATCAGAAATTATTGCTCTATGTATCAAGAACTATCACTATTTGCATTAGGAACTTTGGCTCTTTGTTACAAGAACAGTTGCTCATTGTATCAAGAACTATTCCTCTATGTATCAATTACTATCGCTCTTTGCGTCACGAACTATCGCTCTTTGCATCAGGAACCATCACTCTTTGTATTGAGGACTATTGCTCTCTGAATCAAGAACAATTGCTCTATGTATTAAAAACTATAGCTGTTTGTATCAAGAAGCATGACTCTTTGTAACAAGAACAATTGCTCATTATATCAAGAACAATTGCTCTCTTTATCAAGAACAATTCCTCTATGTATCAAGAACTATCACTCTTTGCATCTTAAACTATGGCTTTATGAATCAGGAACCACCACTTTTTGTATCGAGAACTATTGTTCTCTGTATCAAGAACAATTGCTTTCTGTACCAAGAAATTTAGCTAGTTGCATCAGAACTATGGCTCTTTGTATTAAGAACAATTGCTTATTGTATCAAGAACTATTGCTCTTTGTATCAAGAAGTATTGCTCTCTGTATCAAGAACAAATGCTCTCTGTATCAAGAACTATTCTTCTATGTAACTGGAACTATTGCTCTTTGCATCAAGAATAATTGCTCATTATGTCAAGTACAATCGCTCTCTGTATCAAGAACTATTCTTTTATGTAACAGAAACCATCGTTCTTTGCATCAGGATCTATTACTTTTAATTTCAATAATTATTGGTCTTTGTATTAAGAAAAATTCCACATTGTATCAAAAACTATCGTTCTTTGTGTCAGAAATTATTACTCTTTATATCAAGAACTATATTTTTATACATATTAAGTTATTCAACTTTAAAGTAGTTCTTCAAATCTATAAACACAATTTTCGTATTTTTTTCTCGATGTGTACGATAATTATAATAATAACGATTTTCTTTGCGTTTATGTAATTCCTCAAGGTGAGCGTCATACTAAGTTATCTTGGTGTAAGCTTTGTGCTTTACTTTGTGACACGTTTTCCACCTTTCGATTGGCGTATAGTAAGGAAACGTGGTTGTAAGTATTTAGTTATATATGTGTGTGCTTTAACACTTAATCCATCTTTAAACAATTTTTTTTATTTTAACTCTTGATTAACATTTTTCTTGTCTTGCAACATAAAAGTCGATCAATCAGCTACGGCCAATCAGCAAACAACAACGGGCATCATTAGCGGCACACCGCAGTCAACCGCATTGAATGAACAAATTGCCACAGCTACAGGCGTTACTACAGCTACTGGCGTTATGGGTTTAGTCTCGACCACAAGTGAAGTGGCTGCTGCTGTAGGCAGTGGCGGCGCTATTCCTGGCTGCAGCAGCAGCTCAAATGATTTCAGCATGTTGAACTCATTTTGGTATTCACTGGCAGCTTTCATGCAACAGGGTTGCGATTTGACACCACCCTCCATATCCGGACGTATTGCGGCTGCCGTTTGGTGGTTCTTTACGCTCATACTCATCTCTTCGTATACCGCTAATCTTGCTGCTTTTCTGACTGTTGAACGTATGGTAGCACCGATTAAGTCGCCCGAAGATTTGGCAATGCAGACAGACGTACAATATGGCACACTCTTATACGGTTCCACATGGGATTTCTTTAGGGTAACTATCTTCATTTTCTGCATTGTCAATATATTCCTTTTAATCGTTTTACTTTTTGCAGCGTTCACAAATTGGCTTACACAACAAAATGTGGGAGTATATGAATTCGAATCCGCATCTATCGGTGCATGCCTACGATGAGGGTATACGTCGTGTACGCACCTCGAAGGGCAAATATGCGCTGCTTGTGGAATCACCAAAGAATGAATATGTAAATGCACGTGCCCCATGCGATACCATTAAAGTAGGACGCAATATCGATACGAAAGGTTTTGGTATTGCAACACCAATTGGATCACCGTTGCGGTAAGTTTACTTAAATCTCGACGTTGTATAACTTTTACTCATTTACTCATTTTTTTTGCACAGGCATAAAATAAATTTGGCTGTGCTATCGCTTAAGGAAAACGGCGAGCTGCTTAAGTTACGCAATAAATGGTGGTTCGATAATACCGAATGTAATCTGAAGCTTGACAGCCAAGAGGCTACGGCACACAATGAACTCTCGCTGAGCAACGTGGCTGGCATATTTTATATACTTATAGGTGGTCTATTACTCTCCGTTTTCGTGGCTATCTGTGAGTTCTGTTGTCGCAAAAAAACATCCACTGCATCTTCAATGACATCATCAATGGCTTCACTTAAGGCACAAGCAAATGGTGGCGGTATGTTGAGCGCCATGGCAACTTCTACATATCAGCGTGATTCTTTATCGGATGCCATAATGCATTCACAGGCAAAATTGGCTGCTATGCAGCATGCAAATAGTGAATATGATGAGCGACTTGTTGGTGTTGAGGTGTGTATCTGTGTGTGTGTTTTGTTTGAAGTATTCATATTTCATCTTTTATATTTTACAGCTTGCATCCAATGTACGCTATCAGTACAGCATGTGAATGCAACATTAGACGTACTAAAATATAATGCATAGCATCCTATATTCGACGACTGTTCCATTTTTAAGTTAAAATGCTCAAATCGCAAAAAAGAAATTTTATTTGTAAATATAAAATATAATTAAATTAGAAACATGAATACGTGTTATAGTATGGTACATATAAATAGCATAATTAATTCGAGGCATTTAATTGTAAATTAAAATAATTAAAAAAAAAAAAAGAATTAGTTATTAAAAAATATACGTTATGCGTATCAATATGCAAACTAAGCAAAAATATGCTAAATATTAAAAAAAAAAAAATAAAAAAACTGCAGCAAAAGTGTTGATTGAAGAAGTTGTAAATAAATATTTTTGATAAATGTATACAAAATGCTCGAATTACATGTCAGATAAAAAAATAAAATATAATAATTAAATCAATAAATGATTAAATAAAATGTGAAAAATATATAAATTAATTTAATTTAATAAATTAAATTTTTTTGTTTAAACTTATTAAAGCGTAATATGCCGCAAGTAAGTTTTTCATGGCAACATAAAATAAAATAATTATTATTATTAGCAGCAAACGCGGCGTATGCGTAACGAAACCTGAAATAACACGCAACATGCAAAGTTTTCAAGTTGCACACACACAAACACACGCACACACGCATATACGCCTAAGCATAAGCGTATGCACAGCTGCAAAGCCGCTTTGGTGACTCAAAGTTTTATCAAAGCAGCCAAAAACGCTGACTTCGCTGTTTGCAGACTTAACGCTGCCTGAAATAAAAACAAACAGCAGCAGCAGCAGTATGCAAGTATGCACATCATATTATGTATATGTGTGTAGTGTTTATGTGTGTGTATGTAAAAAAAAAAGTGCAATAACATGAGCAACATTAACAAGAACAACAACAACGACGACGACGACTGAAACATAGACGTCGACTGCGGCTGCGGCGCAAACATAAGCGGCTTTTATTTGTAAAGTTTACTTTTTACGCGGTTTACTTGATTTGCAGTTGGCTAAGTTAATGCGCCAGCAAAAGGTTGCGGTTCTGGGCGCCTATTGTTATGCTATACATTTTATAGTACGTGCATTAAAAACATACACAAGACTATGTTAACAAAAGTTTTGGTAGACTTTTTGTTGTTGTTTCACATAAAGTTTCACTGAAGTGTATTTTAAAAAAAATGTTTTTAATTTATAGTTTAGCTATTTTGAATAATTATTTTACTTAAATAATACGTAAAATTAAAAACTTTGGTAAATCAAAATTTTTGTACAAAATTTGTTGTACGCTTTTCAAAACTAAGAGACTATGGTAGTGTCACATGCTTGTGTGCAATGCACAATTTTTTTGAGCAGGTATTATCCGTTTGACATAAAGTCCTCAGAAAATGATCAGTAATTGACCATCAAGAGCAGATCAGTAACTGTCTTACATGTTTCAGTCAGTGACTGTCGCACAGTCTTTTCAATGGTTCACATCACAACTGATGCAGAGACGAATCAATGCTGGTAAGCAACTGTCCCACGCTGTTGCAGAGAATCTACAATTGAGAGACTGACAAGTTAGCACATTACCTTGTTTTTTTACACCATGGATTCCGAACGACTAGGCAATCTGTGAACATTTTTTTTAAAAAGAGGTCTCATTGGGTTGACTTAGCAACAGCCCTGACTTGTCAATGACTAGCCGAGTGGCCTAGTCAAAAAAAAAAGTCACTCCAGTCAATTGATCCGAGCCAGTATGGCTGGGATCTTTACTCATCTTAGTACAGAGTGCGCCATCTGTTGGAATAGCATGTGAATCTTGAATGTAGATAAATTGGACCGTTTTCGTGCATTTTGCATCACAATTTTCAGCGCATATTGGCTTTGAGCTGAGCTTTGGTCTGCGGCATCTCGATGTAAACTTTGCTCTTCAAATACCCCCACAAAAAAGAAATACGACGGCGACAAATCGGGTGAGCGCGGTAGCCAGTCGAAATTTGTAAAATTGTGCGCAGTAGCGTCCATTATTTCGCTGTGCTATAGCACGATTTATCGGTGTTAGTTGATTCATGGCACAAAATAGATTGAAATGGAGCTTCGACCATATCATCAATGACGTCAGTATATCAACAAAAAAAAAAAAATAGTATCGTAATTCAAAATTCATATGCTATCGATTGTGATCAAGGACTATCAAATATTATACAGCTGATTGTAGGCGTTGGCAGTACGAGTATGTATGGCTTCGCACCAGCGGTAGTAATTCACTGCGAATCGATACCAACTTGGGATACCGATCTTGCGGATGTCTTTTAAGATATGGTCCTCCTAACGCAGCGGTACACATCGTATTTGCCGCGTCCTTCCGATTTGATTCATCGTCTTGCTCATAAACTTTTCTTGCCGGAGCCTCTGTATGCATCCGACAAAGGTGACCAGCCGAAGACAGCCTTTTGTATTGGATGTTCTTGACTATGTCGATGTCAGTATATAGCTCTAACTGGACCAACGATTCTACGAAGTATTTTCCTCTCAAATACGCCCAACGCCGATGCATCCGATTCCGTCATGACATACGCTTCTGAGCCATACATCAGGACAGACATTATCAGCGTCTTGTAGAGTTTAATTTTTGTTTCTCTGGCTAGAACTATACTTCGCATTTGCTTACCGAGACCAAAATAGCCACGGTTGGTAGTCGAAGTTTTCTACAGCCACAAAGCTGAAATTTTCTGTCCTCAAAGACCGCCGTGTAGATTGTCAGCGAGCGGATACCAAGTGCTTCGTTTTGCTATCGTTCACGGTTCAACCATGGGACGGGACTTGCCCTGCACTGCACGACAATTTTTGCCGATTGTGTCAATGTCGTCGACATACGCGAGGAGCATAGTTTCTTTGTAGAAAATATTATTAATATTGTTTAAAAGGGTATTCCATCAGAAGATTGAAAAAGTCGCACGAGAATGCATCACCCTTTCTGAAGCCTCTATCAAATATTAGTTAAACTTATTAATTTCGATTAAATATAAATGTTCAAATTGAATTACTCTGTTCTAAGTTTTCATATTTGAGCGATTAGAGTCAATAACGATTTTACTCGTTGATGTTGTCGGCCTGAAGATTGAATTAAAACCACTAATAAAGCCATTCATATACCTGTGTGTGTGTTTGTGTGTAAAAGAATTTTCGAACCATTATTTTTTTCGATACTGCAAAGCTTACTGCAACACTGACTGTGTTATATTCCATTCATTCCAAAGGTCGTTACAGCACATTGGTTATTTTTTTTACAAAAAGTATCTCAACCGCAAATTGAAGCCACATTTGTTTTATTTTCGTTTTTTTTTTTTTTTTTTTAATCCTAAATTTTTTTCATATTGGTTTTTGTATTCTTTTGTATATTCTAAATTAAATAATAAAAAAAAAAGAATTCAATTTAATTAGTAGAGCAATCAAATAAAACAAAATTGATTTTGTGTAAGCAATTATTACAACTGATATTAAAATGTAGCATTGGAAGAGTGTTGGCTGTTTTTGTTGTTGTTGTTGTTGTTGTAGTTTTTTTTGTTATTATTTTTGTAATTGCTATAACTAACAAACAAAATTACTAGCTTTAGGCGGTTTACATTGACAATTTGAAAATAAACGCTAACGATCGAAAAAAAAAAAAAAATAATAAAAAAAAAACGTTTTGAAATTATTTTGAAAGATTTTAATTTTAATTTTCAATTTTAATTGATTTACATCAAATAAACAAATTGCAATTAAATTGTTTCATTATTTAAATGCATTTGCATTTAATGGAATTAAAAAATTAAAAACAAAAACAAAAAACAGCGAAATAAGTAAGGTCAACAGAGCGTATACGTAATCTAAGCAAATTGCTTTATAATAAAACAATTGAATGAGCAAATAAAATATTTAAAAGCATTTTAAAAATAAAGAAACGAGAGTTGCTCGTCAAATCCGGTCGTTTTATTGTCCTCAATTCCAATGTCTTGGTATCGCCATCGTGAATGAGGTGCCTTCGAGCATAGGGTTTCATAGTCTCGTAGAAAAATTTGAGTATCATGCAAATTGGGAATAGCTTCGAAGCGGTATCGTTCGTTATCTTGCTAGAAACAGTCTTTGAATAATTTCGATTTTACTATGAATATGCAACCATATTCAGGTATTTTAAGGTCTTGGGAATGGACTAAAAGAAGGAAATTGGGTGCCGATTGAATTAAAGCCGAGTGACGTTGGAAGGCGATTTTTCCGTGGTAAACAGCTACTTGAACGGCAGAAAAGGGCAGGGTATTTTCGCAAAAGGGTTTTTTGAAAAGTGGGCTCATTACGATAACCTCAAGAGCAAAAAGTCATGGGTTATGCCCGACCAGCTACCAACATTCTTCGCAAAGCCGAATATTCATCGCATGAAGCTTACACTCTGTGGCGTGATCTACTACGAGCTGCTCACCCCTAATGAAACGATTATGAAGGAAAAATTTTGGATCCAACTTATGCGTTGGAGCAAAACCGGTTAATACCTACTTGAAAACGCTAGAATGGGAAGTCCAGCCACACCCGCTGTAATCTCCAGACATCGCTACCTTCAACTAGCAACTCTTTAGGTCGATGAGTCATGGCCTAGTTGAGCAGTAGTTCACTTGTAATCGTCTGCGAGATTAAAAAGAATATTCGGCAAGTTCCAGAAATTTTCGTTTGTGGATTTTCGGATTTGTTTCTTCTAGCTGTTTTATCCATAGTTCGTGTGTTCTATTGGTTTCAAGTTGTTCTCCGATGGAGGGGACCAAGAAACCAACCTCATCCTGAGGATTTGTCTCTTTAGACGCCTTTTACGTCAAGCTGAGATGTGGTGGTTTTCTTGACAGCCCGCGCATACCACACGAGTGTGTTTAGGAGTTACTTTTAAAAGAATATAAAATTAGTGTAAACGGGTGCTAAGGTGCATTTATCCTTATAGAGAATATATCACAAAATAATATCATCCCTCGTATAAAAAATTATTTAGAATATTCGGTATTTTTTTTTGCAACATTTTAAACTTTTTCTAAACTAAAATAATAAAAAAAAAGAAAATCATTTTAAAATTGTGGCTCAAAACGAAACGAAAAATCACAACTGATGCCACAAATCACGCGCAAAGTCAAAGTTTTGAAGCTTATGCATGTAGAAATATATTCATTCAAAAAGCTTCACTTCGAAGGATAAACAGAAAGTTGCTGCTACCGAACGCTTCATGTCATGCAGCAATCCGTTACCGCATGCGATCTACTTAAAATTTCACAACTAAGTCATATCCTGCTGCGCTGAGTATATCTGTCTGTGTGCTGCGTGTTAAGTTGCATCAAATAGAAGCGGCAGCAGCACCATCAGCAGCAGCGTGATATGTTTCACTGGCATTTGATGGTGATTTTCAAAAAGCAAAAAGGATTTTATACTTATTTTTGACGTTTTGTGCGCTCTCTTTGCAATGCAATGAAATGAAATGAACAAACATAAAAAAAATAAATAAGTAAAAAAAATCAGAATGCTTAAATCGATTTTTCAATAAAATTCTTCATTCTTATACGAGATGTGGTTTTTTTTTTCTGACTTAAATACAAAACTTTTTCCGTAAATTTTCATATTTATTTATATTGTCAATCCTAAAAATAAAAAAATAAATAAAAATACAAAACAATGCAAGTATTTTACGCATGCTGCGCAAGCTTTGCAAATAAATAAATAAAAATAAATAAATAAATATCTTATTCGTATGCAGACAAGCGAAATCTGATTTTCCGATACGCATGAAAAACCTAAAAACAGACTTTGTCGTGTCAAACTCATCGAGTAAGTCAAAAGGCGTTGCCACCATACAAAAAAAAAAGCGATAAGTATAAAATCATTTTACGAAGCATTACAAGTAAGTATTAAAGCCATTTTTGATTTGCAAATGATGCGTACGTGCAAGTTTTTATCAAGTTTCATAAAAATTTGTGAATGCTTTGAATTGAGATGAATGAATTTACCAATTGACTTCTTCAGTACACTTTTATGTTGCATATTCCGTCGGCGCTCACATATTAGAATCACTTTATTTTTTAGGTAATTCTAATATCTGAAATATGTATTCTAATTTCTGAAGGTTTTTTTTTTGTATATAAAATGTAAATAAAAAATAAATTGAGTAAACTTACTCCAAAAAGTTACAATAAAACAATTGTTTATACCCTGTACCCAAATGGTAAAGGATATATTAAGACAGAAGGTGGCTAGACAGACACCAAAAGTATATATATTCTTGATCGGTATAGAAATGGGAGTCTGTCTGTCCGTATGCCCGTCTGTCCGTCCTTCATGCTGTCTGCCGTATGAAAACGATTATCTTGGATACTATAAGAGATAGAGCTACCAGAATTGATTCTCCTAAGCCGTCAAGTGTGCACTCACAAACGGTTTTTTTCTAGGCCCATTTTAAGGGTATCCCTCATACAAATCTGGCACCCATACAAATTTACCCCATTAGTTAGGTTTTTGTATGAAAATCCAATACAATAATGTATGGAACTAAGAAAGGACTTAGCTTAAGGAACATAAAGTTTGGGTAGAGGGTATCTTGCTGTCGAGCATACTCGACTTTAGCGTTCTTTCTTGTTTTTGATACTTCTATAGTGTTTCCCAGTAAAGAGGATAGGATTTTGACAGTTGATAGCTGCTATCATGGATTTCAGAAATCTGACATACTCGTATGATGATTCTGGTTCCGTACTTTTTTAAAAAATGATGAAGAGCGCATAGTTCCGTGAATGGCGACTGTTCTCGTGCAGTGTTGACTGACTATTTCTTTTCAAAATTAAATTGATGGTGATGACATTCTCTTTCAACAAATTGGTGCAACATGCCATACGGCCTACGTTTGAAGGATTTATTGCGTGAACATTTCGATAATATCGCTAAACTACATAGTAGCCCTAACAACTGGACACAAAGAAAACCCTTGTACTATTTACTTTGGGGCTACTTTAAATCTAAAGTTTCCACAAAAAAACCAGCAACATTTTCTAAGCTTGTAGCCAAAAAATGGAAGGATCGTATAAACCAGTGCAAGAAAAGTTGTGGTACTCACCTAAACGTTATTTTCATGTGTTTATTTCCATTTTAAATCCTCTCGTTCTTATAGGAAAACCCTTTATTAATAAAAATAAGAAAACAAAAGGTTACAATCTTATTTTAATTAAAACTAATTAATTAATTAAAAAAACATACATTCTGTAAAGTAAGTACAAAAACAAATTTTTCAATATAAACATTGAAATGTATTGTGTCGCCTTTAAAATAGGCTCCGTTTGAGCCGATACATCGGTATCAGCAGCTAACCCAATCCATAACCCGCTTATTGTCCGCCGGAGGTATGGCCTTCAACTTCTTCGGCGAATTTTATTTGAAGTCTAATAATCATCGTTATACCCGCCACACATAGTGTGAAGGGTATTATCAGTTTGTCGGAAAGTTTGTAACGCATTTAAGGAGGCATCGGAGACCCCATAAAGTATATTATTGATCAGCTTGAAGAGACGAATCGATTTAGCCATGTCCGTCTGTCTATCTATCCGTCCATCTGTTCGCCTGTCCGTCTGTTGCAATGCGTTTTTCTCGGAAAGTTTTAAAGATATTGACCTGAAACTTTAAACTTAAGCTTTTTGTGTTTCTAGGCAGTTTGTATGTCAGAATCAAGGTGCCACTCCCACTTTTAGATATAGCCCCCATACAAACTTACCATTTTTTTCGATTTTTTTTGTATGAAAATAGTTATTATATATGAATGTTTTGACTACAAATCGGGTAAAAACACTTTTAATCCAATATCAGAAGAAAGGTGCCACGCCCATTTTTAGATATAGCCCCCATGCAAACTTGCCATATTTTTCCAATTTTTGTATGAAAATTGTTATTATTTGTAAATGTATTTACTACAAATATGGATAAAAGCAGTTTAATGACATCCAATTTCAAAAGAAAGGTGATACGCCCATTTTTTGATATGGCCCCATACAAACCAAGCTCCCATTTTTCAGATTTTGTATGAAAATAGTAAAATCACTTCTACTGTTATCCTATGAATATGCTTCCGATAGGACAAGGATCGAGCCACTATAACAAATAGTTCCATACAAACTCAGCTTCCATTTTTTATTTTTTCAAGAAAATGAATAAAGTTTCGTTTGGCGGGTATTTAAGTTTCGGTCCTTCCGAAGTTAACGTTCTTGCTTGTTTCTGAGTTCATATTGTAGATCCGTCATCGAACACATCCAGTATTCCCTTCTGAATGACTTTTGCACGAAAAATGTTATGGAGAATGTCTAAATATACCAAAATATGTACACGCATATCAAATTTTACACAGATATAAACCAAAAAAGTACATCAATGCTACGAAAAAACAACGAATGGGAATTCCCTTTTTACTATAATTCTGGTAAAAAAAAAAAAAACAAAACGAAATTGAAGATTTTCTGTGCCTTAAAATAAGAAAACAAATTCACGGTCGAAAATTTAAATTTTCAATTTTAAAAAATTTAAACCAAGACATTAACGAGTCAAAATTTGTTATAACCGCGAACAAAGTCGTGCTGAGCTGTTTGCTGTCGTATAAAATACCACATATGTCAACTAAAAATATTCACATTATCTTTATTTATTTATATCAAATAAAACAATTTCAAAACTATAAATCACTCTCTAATGGAAATTTATTTAATTTCTTCATAATATAAAAATTCTTTATAAACGCAAAAAAGCAATTTACGATTTGTAAAGGAAAATTATTATCTTTTTTTGAATTTTGCTGCTGCAAACAAATTTAATTTTTATTAAAATCAATTCAATTTCTTATTAGTTTAGCTTCTGTATAAATAAATGTCCGAAATAAACTGAATACTGAATAAATAGAGAAATTACTTTCAATAGCTTATTTTATTTATTACATTTTTCTTCTACTTCAATAAATGCTTAGCCTAAATTTTTCTAAAACGAATTGCTTTCGGCATCTATGAGACCAATTTTTTGTATTGCATTTCTTCTCTTTCACTCCTTTTCTATTTTCTTGCTCTAACATTTCATTAGCTGCATTTGAACTTTTTATTAAATCTAATAAAGTCAAGACAAAGTGACTATGAATTTTAATATGCACATTGTAGGAATTTTAATAAATATTACATTGCTCTATTTAAAAATAAAAATATATATTTATATAAATTGTTCAAATATTAAGTAATAAAAAATCTTGTTCACATATTTGTTAAGATCTTCATTACATTTCATGAATATATGAATTTTATATGGCAATGCATACAATGCAATGAATATCGAAAGTAAAAACAAGAAACAGCAAATAACACATTTTTTAATAAGAACAAGAGAAAAGGTGTAGTTTAAGAAAGCCAAATTTTTAATACTCTTTGATAGAAGCTAAATATATAGATGATAGACAGATTGATAGACCGAGAGAGAAAGAGAGAGAGGGGGGTAATGGAACTATCCGAACTGTAATTTTTCGAAAGGTCTGCAAAATTCCCCTCCGCAGCGTCTTTGCTTTTCTCGCGTGAGCTGAATTTTTTATTGATGAGGCATCTCTTTAAGTTTGGGAAGAGATAATAGTCCGAGAGAGTCAAATCGGGCGAATACGGTGAATGTGGAAGCAATTGGAGTCCTAAATCACACTCTTTCAAAGTGCGGCAGGATAGCATATGCAGAATCTCGCACCTTCACTTTCCGGTCAGCCAACACCATTTCATGTATTATTTTGACATTGTCCTCTGTAACCGCATCGGAGGGCCTACCGCTTCGCACTATCCGTAGTGGAGTTGCGACCACAACAAAACTCTCGAAACCAATAATCTGACTGAGCATTAGCCCCATTATATTTATCCAACTTTTCTTTTGTTTACTTCGCCGTTTTGCCTCTCAAAAAATAATGTTTTATGAGAGAACGAAAATCCGTTTTTGTCCATACCCAAGGGCAGCATCGCACTGAAATTTGACATGTCTGCCTAGATATGAAACGGACTACAAGACACAATCACAATTTTTGCAGTAGCAGCACATTTTGGCGGTCAGGGAGCTAAATTTTTACCACACCTAGTACATTTTGTAAAATAGGTACCCGGAAATTTTTATTTAGCCTCATCTGTTATTTAGAGTATTTATATTTGTTGTCAAAGTGAATCAACCCGGGGAATTTTAACATGGATAAAATTGTGGAGCAAAAGGCGCACCATTCGGCTGATTGTCTAGACTCCAGTTATGATGCGTTTCATGAGGCAGGAGTATCATTGGCTCGAGAAAGCATGTCTTCAGCGACTAATAGTTTTTTTTTTCATTCATTTTGGAGTGAATATTTCTGAAAAATGATAGTCATTATCTAAAATATCAAAATTTTGATATATCAGATCAATCAATATTCAAACCAGTGCAAATAATTCGTGTAGAAACAAATAGACGGATATTTTATATGGGTTCTTTTCAAGTTCATTTAACATATTATCTTATACATACCACATTATCTTATACTTGAGCTGCAAACTATCAATAATCTCGAACTATCGACAGTAAAAAAATTATCGATACTATCGATGTATGAATGCCTAAAAGAGATCTTAGTAGAGGGCTTTTTGATGCAAGATTTGTATTCAAACATCTCAAAAATCGTCGAACCTTAACGTGCTCGATATCGAATTTTAAAACTTTAGGAGCGTTTTTCTAGAAAACTTCATTTAAGATATAATAGTTCCTTTTATTATTATGCAAAAATAAATAATAAAGCGTAAGTATCCGAGTTTGATTGAGTACATTGCTTGAGCCCAAAAGGTGTGCTGCTGAGTGGTGTTTTCGATGTACAAATATGTTGCATTAAGACAGACGCGGACATAGAGCATCGAACTGGCTATATTAAAAAAATCGAATCAAACTGATCAATGAACATTTGATAACAAACTTCGTATAAAATTGTATATACCATTTACTTAATGTACAATATGAACATATGTACAGATGTGTAGTGTATAAAAAGCAAAGCACACAGTTTTCGGTAATACTTTTTTTTAAATATTTTTATTGTATTTATGTATATGCATACACATCTATATAGCATTGAGATACGAGCATAGAGCAAGGACTTCAATTTACATTGATATGAATGAGTTACGGAAACGACGAAAATACATCAAAATGCAATTTTTTTACTTTACTTTGGTTAATCAAAAAAATTGGCATTTCTCTACATTTGCTCGCGCTATTCATTCGCTCACTTTAGTTTAAATATGTGCTCCCTCGAACATATCAGCATAGCATACCATATCATACCTATCTACTCTATAGATACTTTTATAAATTGCAATCGTTGATGTGTAAATTTATTCGACTTTTGAGATTTTTCTACTTTTTAAACACACGCCACGCACATAGTGTGAAAGGGTATATTAAGTTTGTCAGAAAATTTGGAACGCATCAAAGAAGTAATCGGAGAACCACTAAAATATATAAATTCTTGATCAGCTCGACGAGATTCGATTTAGCTATGTCCGTCTTTCCGTCCATCTGTCTGTCCGTCTGTATCTCTGTCCGTCTGTCTTTAGATACACGTTTCATTTGCTCAGTTTTAAAGATATTGAGATGAAATTCAAAACTTATGCCCATTTAAGGGCATAGCCCCATACAAATTTTTGAGATTTTTTTATAAAAAATGATTTATTTATTAAGCAATGTGTGTCAAATACAGTAAAAACATTTATAATAGCATCCCATGTTTATAGATGGACCCATAGTTGAGGTGGGTCCACTATAGCATAGAGCCCCCATACAAATCTAGCTCCAATTTTTGAGTTTTTATACAAAAAATAATTTATTTTTGAAGCGATTTGTTTAAAATACGATAAAAACACTTCTAATAATAACCCATGATTAAAAGAACCCATGGTTGAGGTGGGTCCACTATAGCATACAGCACCCATACAAATTTACCGCCAATTTTTGAGTTTTTATATGAAATATGCGTTATTTATGAAATTATTTATGTCAAATATGGTAAAAACGCTTCGAATAGCAACTCCTTTTCAAGAAAAGGATTCATGTTTGAGGGAGGACCACAATAGCACATAGTCCACATACAAAACTACCTCCCATTTTCGAAAAATGGGTTATTTATGAAGCGATTTGTGACAAATATGATCAAAATACTTCTTGAGCAATCCATGTTCTCTGTTAGATACATGATTGAAGTAGGATATAGCCCTCCAGTAGCATATAGCCCCATACATATAGCTCCCACACATATAGCTCATAGCCCTGGGGTATTGGCCCCGAAATAGGTAGCACGGTAGAGTGTGATGTCCCACCAGAGATAGAATTCTGGTACCACGAGCAGCCAGAAGAACCTGGCTCGTTTGGGTACAGCCCAAGCTCGCGGGTAGAGTTTTATCGCTCGATCGTGGCGTTGCGATTCAAGCAGGCCTGACTAATTAAAAATATATCAGACAGGCACCGAGGATTTAAGATAGTCCTCACACTTCGCCAAGGTGGGAAGTACATGTTCCATTAACAGCATGGCTTCGAACTTGGTACCAGATGAGTACGCTCTCTGGAACTCAGGTTGGCATTCACCAACCCCTAATGGTACCTAGGGGTCCCGTGGGCTCAAGTCGACAAAGGCACAGTACATTTTCATTTAAAAAAAACTTAATGTGATTATCGTATGATGAGTATTGAAGCTTCGGTTCCACCGAAGTTAACGTTTTTCCTTGTTTGATATTTTTTGAAGTGAAATGAATTTGACTGCAAACATGATGCATGAGTTTTATTAAAATGTTTAAACAAAAGAAAGTAATAATAAATTGTTTTTTATTATAAAACTTACGTTCTAAAAAGAAAAAAAAATTTTTAAACATGTAACTAAATAGTAAGCCTAATCAAAGCCTTTTAATTAACAAAATTTGATACAATAATCGAATGGCCACTAAAATAATTATGCAACAGAACGTGATTTTGAATTTGTGGTTTTTCCATAAACTACGTAATTAGAATGCCATAATAAATCTGATTACGCTTATACGTTAGCGTAAGTGAAACTGAACTTCGTTAGAAATTCTTCTCTATGAAATTATCTAATTTCTGTTGTGGTTCAATTTAATTTTAAAACAATGGCTGCGGTTCGAAATCCTGACGTTGCGATGCAGTAAATGTTGTGGGTGGAAAGGTAAGCAGCCTTAGTATACAAAAAAAAAATAAATAAATAAAAACGTCAACAATTTACACCATTAATGGCTAAGGCAATGGTTTCCTAGCCTCATTCTTCTGTAATTTATTTATTTTTATTTTTATTGGCTTATATAGTAAAGTGAAGTACATACCTCGCAAATGGTCATAGCTGTAAAAGGCACAAAATAAGCAAAAACTGCGAAAAATATTTCAAGTGTTTAAACTAGAGTAAAGTAGCGCAAAGTGGCGCTCGTTGTTGTTGCCGACATAGCCAAGTTAAACTCTGAGTTCTGTTCTCTTAGTTTGGCAGGATGGCAGGCAAGCAAGCAGCTGCAGCAGTAACTGTAGCGCGTCATAAATTGTCGTCGAAAATTTTTAAGCATTACGTTTTTTTGACATTTACGAAAGCAGCAAACGTTATTTGCAGTAATATTTTCTCTAAAATAAACAAAATTTTTTTTTTTTTTTTGGAATTGAAATATTGCAGTGAGTTGTATTTTTTTTTTTTTTTTTTTTTTGCAATATATCTTTTTTTTTTTTAATATATAGTTACGTATATAATTATTATTATATTCTATACAAACATAGTACATGCACCAAAATTCCTGTTGTTTTTGTTGCTTCTTTAAGTCTCTTTACATAAAAATTTTGAAATCCAAAATCGGTCCAGCCATTCTCGAGATATGATTTTTTATAATATATTGGGTTGTTCAATAAGTAATGTCGTATTTTTTTCAATAGATGGCGACTCTTTAACATATCTTAGGTTGTACTAATCGCATCGGGGCGATTAAAGAGGACAACCAGAGCTACAAGGACACCCAGACTGTGTTGTGATCATATGTTTCAGTCTCAAGTTATAGCGCGCCAAAGATGGAGTCCACCAAGCAAAAAAATTCGCCATATTTTATGTTTTTACTACCTGAGAGGTAGTACCGTTGCTGTAACGATTCGCTCAGCACAGCGTTGGTTCAATCGATTTCGTTCTTGTGTAGTGGATGTCAAAGATGTACCCCGTACTGGTAGGCCAATCCTCGTAGAAACCGATAAAATAGTCGAAATAATCAAAGTGGGCCGCCATGTTAGCACTCGTTCGATAGGCCAGGAACTGGGTATAAGACATACAACCATTTGGAACCATTTGCAGAAGATGGGATTTCAAAAAAACTAGATGTATTGGTGCCACACGAATTAACGCAAAAAAAATCTTTTGGATCGCTTAAACGCTTGTGATACGCTGCTGAAACGGAACGAACTCGACCCATTTTTAAATCGGATGGTGACTGGAGATGAAAAGTGGATCACTTACGATAACGTCCAGCGGAAAAGGTCGTGGTTAATGCGCGGCGGGCGACCCAAACCATCGCCAAGCCCGGATTGACGGCCAGGATGGTTTTGCTATGTGTGTGGTGGGATTAGAAAGGAATCATCCACTATGAGCTGCTCAACTATGGCCAGACGCTTAATTCGGTCATCTACTTCGAGCAACTCGACCGTTTGAAGCAGTCGATTGACCAGAAGCGACCGGAATTGGCCAACAGGAAGGGTGTAGTGTTCCACCTGGACAACGCTCGGCCTCACACATCCTTGATGACCCGCAAGAAGCTACGGGAGCTCGGATAGGATGACCTATCGCACCCACCGTATAGTCTGGACCTGGCACCAAGTGATTACCATCTTATCCGGGCAATGCAAAACGCTCATAGTGGTACTACGTTGGCATCAAAAATGGCTTGCGAAAACTGGTTGTCTAAGTTTTTTTGCAAATAGGGAGGGGTGGTTTTTTAAGAGGGGCATAATGAAGTTGCTTAAAGATATTAAGCTGAAATTTGGAACTTAAGCTTATCTCTCCAACGACTAAATCAGGTATGAAAATGAAAGTGCCACGCCCAATTTTAGGAATAGCCCCCATAGAAAGTTTTCGCCCATTTTGTAATTTTTGTGTGAAAATTGCTATTATTCATGAATGTATTCACTTCAAACTAGGAAAAAACACTTCTAATATCATCCTTTCTTTACTATACCCCATTTTCTAATTTTTTGTCAATATTTACAATATTTAATTTTATTTAATTTTATTTAACTTTGTTTCTATCGGACTATTGATTCCAAGACATCGCTTATCTAAATTTTACCTAAGCCACTGATGATCATAAATAAACTAAGCCAAGATGTGGCCGAAGATAACGTTTTTCCTGGTTATTACTTAAGGGATTATATACAGTTAGGATTTTCAAAAAATCGATTTTTTTGCATTTTCTTAATATATCTGAGTATACACACACAAAATTTCAAGTTGATCCGACGAATATTTTCGAAGTTATAGAAGTTATATTAGTGAAGGCGCGCCGAGAGATCTCGCAGTGCTTTCAAGTGCTTTCAAAACTTTATACGCGTTTTTCTCGAAACGGTGTTTTCAAAGTCGGTGAGCAAGATTTCTCAGAAACGGCTGAACCGATCGGTCTGAAATTTTTACACAAGCTTCTTAACTTTATTTTTTAGTAATTAATCGAATGATTTCCCCATCCGATGAAAATTTCTTATTTTTTAAACAATTAAATAGCCGAATTTTGGTCAAAAATCAATAATTTTTGTCAATTTGTCAATAATTTTTTTTTTTTGCTAATTCCTTCGATTAATCACTAGATTATTTATTATATTAATGAAATCTATTTGGTTTTTGCATTTTAGATGATCCAGTCCAGAGATATCGTGCTCACCGCAAGAGGCCTTTTTTTTGCGGACCTCTGCAAAATTGGCAATATCAACGTTCCCGATAATTATTTTTGGCAATAAAAAATATGTGAATATAGTTTAAGGTTGTCATAATATACCTGCCATGTTTCAAATCAATAAACCAAATAAATTGCTTAGAAAAAGTTCTTGAAAAAATGCCTTTTTTTCGACCTCCTAACTGTATATAACCCCTTAAAATAAGAAGGAAAATTAGTCCGGATTACTTTTTTTTTTGCTAAACATAACTTAATTTGTGTATTTGTTGCATATGTAGCCACTTTACAAAGTGAACCATAAATTTAGAAATTTAATGAAAAGTTTACCAAGTTAGTAACTTTTAATACCTTTTAATAATGTAGCTAAAAATACTAATTACCGTGATGGGAAATAACTTCATTTTCATAAAAAATGGGTACATGTTTTCCTGTAATAAAGTCTACGCAACTGCATTGATTAATATGTCAAAAACAAACACGTTATTTTCGAATTTGTGAAACTCTGCATGCCTCATTACAAAAAAAAAAAAATAAAATAAATAAACACTACCTCAATTTTTGAGATAAATTTCAACAAATTATATAAGTTAATAACTTAAATTACAAACAAACAAACCAAGTGTATATGATATTTTAATATATATCATTATTGCTGTTAGTGAATTTCTAGTTGTTTTTCCTCGCTTAGAAAACTGAAAAAGTTTTCAGTTTATTATAGTTGTAATTGCTACATCTAACATAATTAGAATTTAAATTGTAAAAAAAAAACTTTTCATAAAAGTTAACAAAGTTCTCAAATGCACACACACACACATACAATACATATAATATATGAGTATGTGTATGTATGTATTATTTTACTTTTTATAAAGAAAAAAGTTATAAAACATTAGCAACATAATTTCCATTACACTTAAACAACTTCATTTCATTTATTCTACATCAAATGCAGGTGTTACATAGAATTTCTTTATGTGTATCTCACAGTTTTGTTTGCATGTATTTGTATTTTTGTTAAACCATTTAATGTATCTTTCAACCGCAAACCACATAAAAAGGGACAAATACAAAGTATGCAGATACAAATAATTAAGTGCACTAAACTTAACCAAAAAAAAAAAAAAATAAATAAATAAAATAAAAAGGCAGCTAATGTTCCATCAGTACAAATGCGCATTTAATTATTTTCTAGTTTTAAAATATTTGGTCATCTTTGTTTATTTTTGTTTGTAAATATTTCTATTTAATGCTTACTCTCAATTAACTTCTGTTGCAGTTTTCTAACTTTTAGCTTCCTCCACGTGTCTGTGTGAAAAACTTTTAAATTTTAAAAACAATTTTTTTTTTTTTTTTTTTTTTTTTTTTTTTTTGTTAGTAACTTTGTCTACAAAAAAATTTTGCTCTCTTAATACTTCTCATACTAAAAGCTAAAATATCTTTCACATCACAACGATTTAGCTTTGTTTGCTAAGCAACCGCATTGAAAAATATCTGCTAATAGAAATGTTTTATGAATATGTTGGTATGTGTGAGTGCAGGTTTCCACATAAGTTGCTTTAATATTTGATGTAAAATGTTCAAAAATAAAAAAAAAAAAAAATTGTAGAACTTTGCGGAAAGTTTTATAAATTGTAAAAATAGAATTGAAGCCACAAAAAAGTTATCCTAAATCTAAAAAAAAAAACTCTAAGCTCTTCTCATACTGATTGGTTTATTAGTACGAGGGGTAAGTGATATGTGATCAGTCCTACAAGTCAAAATATTTTAATTTAAATATATTCACTAACATTAAATGATATACTTGTTTGGAATTCATTGAATTAATTGAATAATAAAGGTAGCAATTGTAGCTTTTCAATGAAGTTTTATATCAGGTTGGAACTTACATGGTTTGTGACAAAACCTCGAGAATAATACGAAAAATTTTTTTTGGGAATATAAATATTTTTTGTTAATCAATCTGAAGTTAAACCGTTGATTTTGATTTATGATAGCTCTTATTCCATGTGAACGGCGAACTTAATATGAAATCAAAATGGAGTATACGAGTATAGTATGTTTTAAAATGTTCAGAGATCCTTTCTGTTTTTATGTTAAATTTCAAAAATTGAAAATGGCTGATCCAATATGACCGATGTTTATAAATAAAAACACTTTTTAAACACAAAAATGGTCCAATTTTTAGTTTCCGAACATTTTTCTTTATTATGCAGTGGCCTAGACTTCAGATTTAGGGCTCTAATTTTTAAAAAAGTAAGTCGCGAATATTCGTTGAAAACCAAAAATTCTTTCTGAATCTAAGGTATACATTATGCGAAACTTTACCTTAACTAGAGATAGTTAAAATTTAGAGATATCAATGTCATAAAAATATTTTTCCGACACCCGAGAAGTAAATTTGTACAAACGTTTGTATACTCTTGATTAGCATTGAAATCTAAGTCATCATAGCTAAATAGATAAGCAAATTCCGTTTATCCGTGCGTCGTTACGTCTTATAAAACCAAGTATCTTTGTGGCTTGAGGTATCAAATTGGAAACACTAAGTTAGACAAAAATGGGCAACAAGATCTTTTTTATTTTCAATATGATGGGTTAAATGGGTTAAAAAACTAAAAATCGCGTTCTTGGGTGTTTTTACAACCACTTTTTCTAGAACTAGACGTGCTAGGGACTTCAACTTTTCCTTAAATTATAGCTCGAATTTTACAATAACCATATTCAAAAATTTTAAATAAAAATGAACAATGTCGAGTAAAATGGAGTTAACCCTTTATGCTCCAGAGTTTTCGATTGAATTGCAAACACATACCTGTAAAATGAATATGTATACCATATATATGTTTTTATACCCGCCATACATAGTGAAGGGTATTATCAGTTTGTCGGAAAGTTTGTAACGCATTAAAGGAGGCATCGGAGACCCCATAAAGTATATATATTATTGATCAGCTCGACGAGACGAATCGATCTAGCTAGATTTTTTCTATGAAAATAGTTATTATTTATGTATGTATTTACTACAAATTGGGTAAAAACACTTTTAATCCAATATCAATCCATCCAATGTCAGAAGAAAGGTGCCACGCCCATTTTTAGAAATAGCCCCATACAAACTTACCATTTTTTTCATTTTTTTTTGTATGAAAATTGTTATTATTTGTTAATGTTTTTACTACAAATTGGGTAAAAACACTTCTAATGACATTCAATTTCAAAAGGAAAGGTACCACGCCCATTTTTTGTTATGGCCCCATACAAACCAAACTCCCATTTTTCAGATTTTGTTTAAATAGTTCTTGATTATGGATATATTCATTCCAATCTGTGTAAAATCACTTCTACTGTAATCCTATGAATATGCTACCGATATAACAAGGATCGGGCCACTATAACATATGCATACGCCATACAAACTCACCTTCCATTTTTTTCTTTTTCAAGAAAATGATTAAAGTTTCGTGTGGCGGGTTTTGAGCTTTCAGTGCTACCGAAGTTAACGTTTTAGCTTGTTTTTTTTTTATGAGATTGTTTTGCGATGAATTTTGTGTGTTGAACTCGTATAAAAAAAACATTGGACAACAGGCTCATATTGAAAATAAAAATGTAATTTTGGAGGCCTGTGTAATTAATTTCATCTTTTTGTTGCAATAAGAGATGGTGTATATGCAAGATAATAGATACTTTGAAATGTTGATAAACAACACGGAAAATACTTTCTTTGCGATAGAATAATAGTTTCCGAATTTATAATCTACATATATACTAATAAATGAAATATACTCATCACAATCTCAGAATAGATAGAATTGGGTATTTGAATTAATTTGTAATGTTTCGACTCCCACTATCTTAATTTTTTAGTTCTTGGTTTAAATGAGAACGATCCCCTGTCACAGTTTCAACACTCATCGCATTTCACTAGATACACAGCAAGATCTTAAATCCGGGCTATCTTGCGATTTGTGATGTATCTATATTCATCATCATTCTCCATATAATGAAAAAAAAAACAGTTGTGTGATGTTTCTAATATTTGAGACTAGCTTTTACTACTGGTGTCATCTCTTAGGAAACGATAAAAATTAATTCAAATTCATACTTAATATAAATTATTGAATTTAGAAATGCACTTTATAAAAAAAGTAAATCGTATTATGTATCAAACCACTCTCGCATAAATGTCTTTATGTCATAGAGGAAAAACACCATTAAATGAAAGTTACGCATACGACACATTGCATTTGTTCGAGTGAACTCATTGTCGAAAATTATTTTTGTCTGTGTATGAGTGTGCGTATGCGTTTCTACAAATGCGTTACAGCTGCAAATGTATTCGTGCATAAATTGTTGGCAAGCTTAAATTTTGGAACAATTAAAAATATAAAATAAAAATAAAATAGCGAAGAAACATAAGCAAAAACAAAATTAAAAGCAAACCGTTGTAACGTGTTCGTTCACGTTATAGTTTTAATATGAATGACATCATAAATATGCATGAACTTTTAACACTACACAACAACAAAAGCAGCAACAAGAACAACAACAACAAACGCGCAGGCAGCAAATTCAACGCAGCAAACGAATGAAAATACAAAAACAAATAAACAAACAAACAAACGAACAAGCGAACGAACCAACGAATACAGCGAATGTTCGCAGCCAGGCAGCGACATGGAAAACGCCTTTTATTCAAAAATATTGAATGCATTTGTAATTGTAACTGTGACTGTGTGTGCGTGTGCGTGTGTGTGTATGTGTATGAGTGAATGTAGTACAATATTTCTGGCATATATTCGTTTATATTTGAATATTGTCAACTGTTCATGTATTTGTGTGTGTGTGCGATAGTTACGCGTGCTTCTGTTGCGTCTGTCTGGTAACGTTTTCATTGTTCATACGCCGCGTTGGACATAATTGAAATGGTAAACAGAAGCAGCAAAAGCACAACAACAACAACTACAACGACGACAAGAAGAACAACAAAACGATTTCAGCATTTTTACTCAGCCATTTATTCATTCATTCATTCAGTTATTCGCTCCCTCGCTCGCTCGCTCGCTCACACACTCGTTAGCTCCCTCGCCTGCTCTTTTTGTGCATTGAATCGTTTTGTGCAATTGGGATTTTCGTTGCAATTGAATTTTCATAAAACGACATGCGACAACGAAAATGAGAAATTGGTTGAACTCTCAACCCAATTTGTTTAAAAATTACATATGTATGTACATACACATACATACATACGCATTGCTTTTTCAGATCATATAAATTTTTACTTTTATTTCTTTTATTTTCACTAAAAATAATATTACCTCATGTGAAATTTATTAAAATGGTAATGCAAGCATTTTATATTTGTAATGAGATGAAATAATCAAAAATATATTTATTTAAACATAGTTTCTAAGCCAAATGCTCTTTATATTAAAACTGTTGCAAAGTCTTTAGATTTGCATAAGCCAATTACTTGATCAGAACTCGAAATTTTTTTTTTTTTCATATTTATTAAAATTCAAAAGAGAAATCAAACGTCTGAAAAGAGTAAGAATCAATACCAGACATAACCGCATGGCATGCAGTTGAGCCATTTATCATCTAAGTTTACTAGGCAAAAACGTCTCTCTGAGATTCTATGGGCTGATACACAAGAATTTTTTAAGCAGCCATAAAGGTGCTCAAATGCGATTGAGTAAAATCAGAATTAATTCAAAATTTCATCAATTTAGACAGATGCTTCAACAAGGATGGACTTCACCACACCAATGATCAGATCAGAGAATTATTTTCTCATCGGTCGTCGCATAAAAAGTGAAATAATTGAGTAGTACAACTCAGAAAGAACTAACACACTTTTAATGCTGAGCATGATTCAGCTTAGAATACTGCTATGGCCACTGAAGTTCAAAAGGACAGCTTTCTACAATAAAATATTTTCTACACTTCAAAGGCTAACTTTAGGCATAACGATGCAAAATCATTGCAGCTTATTGTGCAGTGTTAGTTGGGATAAGTCGATCTAGCTTTGTCCGTCTGTATTTATGCGTTTCACTCGATGAGTTTTGAAGATATTAACCTGAAATTCAAAACTTAAGCTTTTCTCAGCTCTAATCAGTTCAAGTGTTTTAAGGTGTAGCCCCCATACAAACTTATCGCCCATCTTATAATTTTTTTATAAAAAATAGTAATAATTTATGTATGTATTCACTCCAAATGGGGTAAAAAACTTCATATGTCTTCCTATGTATACACTACCAATATTATATTAGTCGGGCAACTATAACATATAGCCTCCATAAAAACTTAAATCCCATTTTCTAATGTTTTTCAAGAAAATGTTTCTTATATCTGCTTTTAATTTCCCTCCATTATTGTGTCTAAACTTTGATTCTATCGGACTGTTGAATCCCACCCATACTTTTTCCAAATTTTACCTTAGCCACTGATGATAAACTATTCCAAGATTCGTGTGGCGGGTGTTTGAGCTTCGATTCCACCGAAGTTAAGGTTTTCCCTTGTTTTTTTATTCTATATTGTTGTTCAATAAGTAATGTCGTATCTGTGATCGATTTTTGATCGAATTTTGTATGTCTTATACCCAGTTCCTGGCCAATCGAACGAGTGCTATCATGCCGGTCCACTTGGATGATTTCGACTATTTTATCGGTTTTTACGAGGATTGGCCTAACAGTACGGGGTACATCTTTGACATCCACTACACCAGAACGAAATCGATTGAACTAAGGCTGTGCTGTGCGAATCGTTACAGCATCGGGCCCATAAACTTCACAATTGTTTTTCGGCCGCTTTCGTTGGATTTTTACTTCTCAGGTAGTAAAAACGTAAAATATGGCGAATTTCCTGCATTTTGGACTCCTTCTTTGGCGCGTTATAACTTGAGACTGAAACATATGATCACAACACAGTCAAAGAAACAATTGTAGCACAGGGTGTCCTTTTAAATCGTCGTACAGGATGACCCGATGCGATTAGTACAATCTAAGATATGTTAAAGAGTCGCCATTACTTAATGACCAACCCTATATATTATGGTGGTACCTATATAATATTATTATAATCTCTATAAGCTTTGTGAGTAGCTTAAACAAGATACCGCACAACTCAGCTTACAAATATATTTTTAGAACGTATACCGGTCTGTGTATATACAGTCATGTTCTCAATTTCACTTTCGAAAATTTGATTGAAAGTGGAAATAATAAAATTTAATCTTAACTAAAAGCGCTTCTAGATAAAAAAATTAAAAAAAAAAAAAAATGAAATATATAAAATTCATAGTATACATATTTGGATATCTAGAAGAATTTTTAGTTAGTAAGCAAATTTTATTATTTCCCATTTTGATCATCTTTTATTATTTTGCATACATTATCGATTTTTTTATATTTAAATTTTAAATAATTTTTAAGCTTAACAAGAAACTGTGTATCATTATTTACATTATCAAATAAAAGTCTTTGAGCACTCGTATAAAGCCATAATAAAAACACTCGTAAAATATATTGTAAAATGTATTTATAAAAAGCAAATGCAGCTAATAAAAAAAAAATACATTTTCAAGAGAAGTATTTCATATGAAAATATTTTATTTCGCAATTTAATTCTTTTACATTTTCATATTGTGCACAGGCAACTTGCAATCGTTTTCACATTAACAGCGTAAATCGTAGTGCATATGTATGAATATATCCTTAAATACGTATGTATTTTGTATCACTGTATGTGTAGGTACAACAAAGGCAACAGTTTACAGCACTAGCGGCAACCAAAACTTCTGGCAACAGTTGCCTTCCATGTTTTAAAATACTCGAATATATATTTTAATTCTATGCGTTTCGCTCGCTCGCTCGCACGCTCGCTTGTACGCTTGCAACGTTTCGATTCGTTTCGTCTAGTTTTGCTTCGTTTTGTGTATATATTTCTATAACGGCACTCGCCTCTACATCTCTCGATCTACTATTTTATTCTGTTCAGTACTTTACGCTACGAATGAATTTCCCAGCAGGGAAATATATTTTTCAATAGCGTCACACAGCGACGTGATTAATGCAAATAAAATATTTTTTGCAACTCTACGGTGCTTTGCTATGCTCTGCTCTGTAGTATCTGATGCTTGTGCCGAATGCAGTTGGATAAAATGAAGATACTGGAGTAAGAGAGTGAGCGTGAATTTAGGTGGCAAATACTATTGAGTTTAGATCTTAAATGGGCTTTATATGTTAAAGTGTAAAATGTAAAAAGCTTTAAGTTGAAAAATTTAAATTGTAATAAATGTAAAGTAGGTATTTAATTTAAAAATAATTGAATAAAAATGAATCACACATTTTGGAGTTTTTATATGGAAACTTGTACATAGGCTTCATCGATGGAATATAAGTTATAACCCACATAGAAGTCTAAAAGGTCCAAAAATAAAACGTTTAAATATATTTGTAGACTCAAAAAAAAAAAAATAAATATTTACCCGAAAAGTATGATCTCATTGACCAAAGGGATAGAGAACTAACCATGTATTTTTAACATCGGATAAATCAGACTTAAATATCCTAAGACGAGTTTAACCAGAGGCACTCTGGGGTACGCACAATTACTGGTCCAAATTTGAATCTAAGAGGGTTAAAAAATCCATTTTATCAGCAACAAAAAAATCTTGATATTGTCTTAGGATATTTGAAAAATATTTATTGTATTTTGACGAAGGTTTGAAAAAAGTTGAAGTCCGAATTGACCAGTTTTTCGGTCATTAAAAATAGTCTAATTAATATATCGGTAATCCCCTATGACGATAACTATTTATTGGCGCTCTGAATGCGTAAATAATTTGGTTCGCAAGAATTTCAAAATTGTTCAGTTATGCTGCGTGCCAATTCCCAAAAAAAACTTTTTCGAGAAAAACGCGTTAATAGTTTGGATATGTTATATCGATATGAAAAAATCTAAAATTCTGTGTTAAAAACTCTTTACCATTACTTTTAAGTCCGAGGCCCATAAAGCAACCCTTCCAAGATAGATTATTTCTGGTCTAGTTGCTTCCCGAAAGATTTAATGCTGCAGCGCGCCTCTTTCGCCGCATTAACCTGGAATCGCTCAGCTTGCTGTATGCGTTTCGCATCGGTTTCGAGGCAAAATTTTTAGACCTGGACACCAGTATTTTTTTTTAGAAAACCCATAATACGTAGAACTCTTGCCGGTCCAACGTTGAAGGTGTACACAGCCATGAATGATTTCGAAATTCCTCTTCAAAATGTTTCCAAAAGTTCACAAATATACCTGAACGACACCTGTGAGAATCTCTGCGAAATTTGAAACCCAACAGGTAATTACATCTACAGCAAATCTTTGCTCAACACAGGTAGTCGCTTTGTGGCGCTTGGGTGTCTTTCGAGAAATTCAAAATTTCGCTAAAAACATTTTTTTTCACGAATAAAAAGTTTTACCTTCTATTCTACAAGGTTCAAACTTCTTTTAAGCCAATAAAAAATCAATTTTTCGAGTGCTTTAATCTCTTAAGACACTTCTATGCATTAAAAACACTACTTTTAATTCTCCTGCAACTTTTTGTATGTGCAACAAACTTTTCAACTGAAATAAAGTTAATATTTTTCTAAATTTTCTTTACAATTTTATGTGCAAAACTTCAATTTAATCGTTTAAATATTCAAATATGCGCTATCAGAATATTGATTCTAAGCAAATATCTTTAAGTGTAAATCGAATTGCTGCACTTGACGTTTTTTTTTTAATCGAAATTTTATCAAAACATTGCTTAATGAAGTATGCATAGCTTACCATTTGAACATATTCATACAAACAAACAAACAATAATATAGACAAACGTTCAAACCAAAGTAAAATGTTAAAATAAAGCTTACATCCTTGACCTAAAATACGTGTACAAACGTTTGTGGATACAATTACACCTGCAAACGCCACAAGCATACAAACATACATATATAGAAAATATATGTGTATATGTAGGCGATTTCCCGTGGTACATTCATGCAATATTTCTGGTTAAGTTCAACGGTCATTTGCTGTGCAGTAATCTTTCTCTATTGGGATGTGAGATATACATACATATAAATACATATAGCAGCTAAAGGGAAATCGAATTGAAATTTATACAGCAATATTTATCACTGCCAGCTGCTTTTGGTGCTACTAAAAAAAATGTATTTTAATATGCTGCAATTTGAACGATAATATTGATAGACATTAGAGGTGAACACATTTAAAAATGTAGTTATCGAAATTTTTTGATACTCTTTAAATATTTAAAATATCGATATAACGAATCAAATACAAATAAAATTTTAACAATATACCAAAGAGATCTAAGACATAGTTTTGGAGATTTTATGTTTTATATCCACTTCATATTAACATTTACGATAGTTCAAATAATCGAAACGGTCTGAAAAATTAAGTTATCGAAAATAGCACCTTTCATATAATGATTTTAAATTCGCAGACGCCTCTTTTGATATCTTGATTTATCTTATCGGTTTTATTATTTGAGCAATTATAAACCGATATCTTAACGCGAACGTAAATTGAACTGTAGTGGAAACCAACATTGATATGGGCAGGTATCGATATTTATTTCTAGAACTAGAATTTAATATAAATCAAACTATTTTTTCATAAATTATATTTATGGCAACAAAAATTATCGATATATCTATTTTAAGTTCTAGCAGATTCCCGGCGTGTGCTACTACATTGTCCGGGCATTTCGGTTGCTCTTTTAGCTCTTTTCCGTTTCGCACCTTTTGCGTTTTTTTTTACAAAATGGGCTGGGGCTAACTTAAAAACATACTAAAAAATACCACTTTTTTAACTTACACAAAATATTTTGGGGAAAGCTGAACTCAACTGTTTATAATTTTGGTTTTTTGTTTATATTAAAAAAAAAACAAAACATTTTTTGCATGGAAAAATTAGAAAATCGACTTCTTAAATGAACCGATTATGCATTCGGCATTGCTTTAGAGGAATTTCAATTTACTTACATTGTTTACTTTCAAATGTAACCAGTTTGGGGCTCATCGGTTTGAGGGTTTCAAAGTAAATTGCGGACATAGAAACATTTTTTACTACTTTATATATATAGATGTATTTGGCGTGTATTAAAACTTTGTTTCTATGGAATAAAGATTATTTCTATACAAACATGTGTACATTTTCATACATGTTAGTTGGCTTTTTTCTCATTCATGTTTTTCCTTTTACATTCAGTTAGTCATATGAGCAGCAAACATATGCGAAACGTTGCCATCTAACTTGGCCCAGTTGTGCATTGATTTGACTGAGTAACGTACTTGAATTTTATATGCATAAAAAATTTCGAAAAGCAGGGAATGATACAATTGAATGATGAAGGTTGTGTGAATGTAGATGAGTAAAATTGTGCTGCATTTGGCTCGTTGCTTTCATTAATTACACACATGCACAAAGCTAAACCGAAATGGAATATTTTTGGAAAACAGAATTTTAACAGAAATTAAAATTGAAACACAGTACACAAACATTTTAGAAATTTAATATTTCGACGACCTTGTACATATTTTTTTTTTTTAATAATAATAAATATTGCAAAATAATCTATTTTATTACAATAAAAAATTCCAAAAACGTATATTTTAGCAAAATAAATTAATAAATTCCAATTATCTCAATTTCAACAACTTTTACCTATCGCCGCTATCTATCTTTGCCACTCAACGCAAAAAGTTTTTGTGCAAACAAAATGAAAAAGGAACGCAAATCATCTTGGAAAGCTTTAAGTTTTGCGTCAAACTCTTTCAATTAGTGACTTTCCTTTTACTTTAACCATTTTTCACCATTTTCAGTTTCTGCTTTTTTTGTGTATGTATGTATGTGCTCCTTGCTTGGTAGTTATGTCCTTTAGTATTTTAACTTAGATTGCACAAAAGAATGACTAATTGAAGCTGATGCTAAGCTTGTTAAGCTCAACTCCAACCTGATTTAAGTAACTTGATAAGACAAGAAATGTTAGCTTAAGAAGTGCTGGCGTAAATAACATTCTAGGCTATTAGGCTATTCAAGTATGTAAAAGCATTTCGTTTACTTTGAAGTTTACATTTGAAGTGCTACAAAGACATTTTTAAGTCTTTGCTTTAATTACATTTGTCATCGGTTGACATTTGTCACATTGAAATTATGATGCATGCTTTTCTAACAGAAAAATAATTAAGAACAATTATTTATGTCGTTGCTATTAAACTTTAGTAAATCTAAATATAGTGGTAACTTAATTCTTGCTCATACTCGCTAGCTGCACACCTCGTACTCAGTTCTTGCTACTTTTAACAATTTTGACCTCAATACTTGCACCTTTTTTTCCACAGGCGTTTCTGCAATGCAAATTTCTTTTGTTTGAATCTTATGTTTTAATGCGTGTAATGCATTTCTACAATAAAGTTCGGGAAAGTCCCGATAAAGTAAAAATTGTATGAAGTACGCAGATTATATAGCGAAATGAATTGAATTAAGTCAATTTAGCTCAAATGAAACATTAATTAGTTCATGTACAATCATCAATGACGTAGATTATATTGCGTAAATGGGTTGGGGTGGGGACAACTCAAGTTGGAGCTCGAATAATCCTCATACGATGTGTGTTCAAAAAGTATCGCGAATTTTGAATTTTCGCGGGTTACGTATATTCGAATTTCGATTTTTTTTGTGGCGTTATGTTGGTACTCATGTCTCTCACTTTTGCCAACAAGCTCGGCCATTTTGAATGTTCACTTAATTGTTGACAGCTGCTTTGCTTGCACGTGTTTTGGATCGTCTTCGATTTTTTACCTATTCAAAAAAATGGATCAAAGAACCAGTATCAAATTTTGTGTGAAAAACGAAATTAAGTGCGCGGATGCAGTCCGAATGTTGACTGTGGCATACGGAGAAGCTACCTGGACCGAAGCAACGTTTATCGGTGGTACAAAATGTTCTCAGAAGGCCGAGAAGATGTGAACGACGAAGAGCGCCCTGGTCGACCATCGACCTCAACGGACGATGCTCACATCCAAAAAATAAAAGAATTAGTGCTTGCACACCGTCGATTAACTATGAGAGACATTGCTAATGAAATTGGCGTATCGAAAGGATCAATTAATACCATTTGGAAGGATGTTTTGGGCCTCAAACGTGTCAGGTCTCGATTGGTACCAAAAATGGCGAATTTTCTTAAAAAAAAGCGTCTTTTCTTCTTGACTTTTTCGCCAAAAATGCAACTAATATCGTTCCGAAACCACCTTATTCTTTTCCTTTGGCTCCGTGTGACTTCTGGCTATTTCCAAAACTCAAAAGATCATTCCGAGGAAACCGTTTTTAGTCGATTAAAGACATTCAACGTGAATCGGCGCGTGCTCTGAAGGCTATACCGGAAGAAAGATTTTTTGCCACGCTTCGAGGCCTAGAAGAAGCGGTGGCATAAGCGTATTATATCGGAGGGGACTACTTTGAAGCGGACGAAATTGATGAGGAAGAATAAATAAAGATTTTTTGATTTATTCCATCCATTCCGACTACTTTTTGGACACAGTAGTACATATAAAAAACTATTTTTAGTTATAAATAAGAGATCAAAACTTGCACCGAGCCCGGTTTTCATTGCGAGCAAGAATCGAGTTTCTACCGTATTTTAAAAAAGCCAAAAATACAGCGACATCATTTCCAGTTGCGTAGGGTGGGTTTACGGTGCACGGTGCCATGTATGACTTTTCCACCCAGTAAATACTGAATGAAAAAAAAAAACAAGAAAAAAAGTTAACTTTGTTTAAACCGAAGCTTATATACCTGTTACACATGATTTGACGTGAATAGATCTTCGTGTGCAGCATTTGTATTAAATTTTATTTAAAAATACTAAACAAATTAAATATACTCTTAAAAATTTAGGAATTCGCGGTCCAATTTGGACCAATTTTAAACTGAAGATTTGGCATGGTATAAGAAACATTTTAACCATATTTGAAGCCATTCGCTTTATAAATACTTTTTTTTCTTATAAGAACTTGACAAAATGTTGTACTTTTGTATGGTAGCTATACCTAAAAGTGGGCGTGGCATATTGATTTTTACATAGAAAGTACATAGGACCTAGAAAAGCTTAAGTTTAGAATTTTAGCTTAATATCTTTAAAAATGAGCGAATAAATCGCGGAGTAACAAACGGACAGACGGACATGGCTAAATCGATTCGTCTCGTCGAGGTGATAAAGAATATATATACTTTAAAGGGTCTACGCTGCCTCCTTTAATGCGTTACAAACTTTCCGACAAACTGAATATACCTGTTTTACACTATGTGTAACAGGTATAAAAACACAAAAAAATAAACAGATATTAATTTCTTTTCATAAAATTAATAACTTAAACATACTTTTAATGAACTCATTAAGGCCAAAAATGAGCTGCAAGCCATTTTCAAGGCGATTTTTTCATATGCATAACTGTTTACCATGGACACAAACTGGTGTTAATTACTTAATACTAATTGTTGATCAGCGAAGCTCGCCTCTGATATGCAGATTTTTTTAAAACACACTTAATATATTAATAATATTTAATGTAGTATTTTTTAAAGTAGATAAAATACTGCTGAATAATCTCCACAATCTAATATGCAATTCGTTTTGCACAAAAAACTTTAAACTAAATAAAAAGAAACTACAAATGTTTTTTGACGACTTTTTATTTTGCTTATTTTTGTTCTTTTATTTTTTAAGAAGCAAAAATACAAAATGAAATAAAACAAAAAAAGCAAACTAAACTAAAATCTAGACGAGACAAGAGTTTAACAAAAGAAAAGTGAAAATCCAACGCATATAAAATGCGATTTCGTTTAGTTAAACTTAAGCAGAAGCTAAAGCACAGCAGCCAACAGCAGCAACAATATCAACAAAAGTCGAAGAAGAAAATAAAATCAAAAAAACAGCAGTCATGCTTTTCAATCTCAGCTGCTGAAAGCGAAATGCAACGTAGCACTTAGTGACGTTCTCGTGAGGAGAAGCATGAATCGAAACAAAAAAAAAAAAAAAAAAAAAAAAAAGAATAAAAATATCAAACGAGTGTGCATTGCATTGACTTGAAATACATAAGATGCAGTGAGGGGACAACAAAGAAAGTGTCATGTGGAGGATAAGTAGCGAAGCGTTGCGCAAAAGTCAAGGATCAGCGACATTTTGCTTTAAACATTGCTATTACTTTTTTTTATTTTTTGCTCTGTTAATGCTTTTATATGCTTTCATCAAATATTGAATTGTGTTCAGAGCGTAGAATTTATTATTTTTTTAAGTTATTATTTTATTTAAATAGTTTTTTAAAGGTTAAAAGTTTTAAAGTCTTTTTATGCGAATGCTCACGCCTAAAAGTATGCAACACTTAGTTTTATAATTACAGTTTCACGCCTTCTATACTGAAGTTCTTCATTGTAAATGTTTATAAAACAAAAAAAATTGCTCCTAATTTGTACCTACTCAATGTGTATGTAGCTCATGGCCTCTGTGTGCTTATCTGTGTCTGTGCTTATTGTTAAAAATTATAATACCGAAAATGAATAATGCCAAAAACAACAATAACAACAAAAGTAATAAAAACAACAAAAACAGCTGTTATGGCAACACAATGTCATTGTTTTTTGATCAAAAGATGCGCAGCTTCAGGTGACATAACAACGCTTGAAGGACATAATTTCAAGAGAAATAAAAAAAATAAGAAAAAAGTTCGCAGAAAAATAACAAAATAAAGAAAAATAAAACGAAAAGAAAAGAAAGAATGAAAGCGTAAAAATAACAATCATAAGATACAATACACATAATAAACCATTAAATTATATGGCGTATAATATAAAATAAAATAAAGCGAAAGAAAACAGAAAGAAAGTTGTTAAAGAAAAGTAAATCAAGGCAATAACGCAATGGACTCTCATGACATTTAAGTTGCCAATTGGTGTGCTTATATTTTTGCTATAATTATGTGCGAAGGTTAAACTTCATTCTATGTACTCAGTGCCTATGCTGCTATTCATTGCTATTCATTTGTTTCATTTCTTTGCATATACATATATATTTTTTTAATGTTCTCATAAAGAAAAGACTGTAAAAAAAACAAAGTAATAAAATAAGATGACCTTCATGGACGTTAGCATTTCAAGCACATTTCCGTAGACGTAGTTCTATTTGGTCCTTATAAAATTAGCATTTTTTTTTTTTAAATTTAAACGCGTTGGAGCGTTGCAAAGGAAGTTGAATATTTAAAATATTTCGATTTATTTTTGTGCTACGCTCAAGGGCAGTTAAATAATTGTGCGCCTACTCATATTTTTTTTATTATTAAAAAAAAAAAGACAGACATTGCTCTGCATACTTGAATCTATGTAAAAACAAGGAAAAGCTTTAACTTTGTTAGAACCGAAGTTTAAATACACGTCACGCGAATCTTTGAATAGTTTGTGTGATAGTTTATGTGAACAGTATATGACTGGGATGGATTGGGGGTCAATGGTCTGAGACAACCCAAGACAACAGATATACATTTTCAGAAACTCTTCAAACACGTAAACACTTTTTTAACCATGTTTCTAATGCGCCCAGTATTAATTCTCTACGTCTATCCATTCCAAAGAGTGCCTGGCTCCCATTAGGCCCCGTGTAAAAAATGCACCATATCATGTCTTAGTCAAAATATCTATTTTCGGTTCACAATTGAGTCCCAGGTCCAAATTTTAAAAATCAATTAAACTTGTCAAAAATATGTTCTAATCACCTCCACAGATCTGGCTTTTCCGGTTTTGTGGATCCCGGGCCAAAAACTTTCCTAATCACGTCTTAGTGCTCAACTAAAAACTAAAAAAAAAAATTGGTCAAAATATCTATTTTAGGTCCCAAATTTGGAAGTGTCTTGAATATACCTAAAATATTTTTTACTACCTTTCAAATGAGTCTAATATTAAGTCTCAAGGTCTTAACATCCCAGAGCTATGGCTGTTCCGGCTTCAAAGCCCCAATTATGCCCGGGTCATAAAATTTTCTTATCACGTCTAAGTGCTCAACTAAAATCTAAAAAAAAAAAAATTGCTCTAAAAATCTATTTTGGGGTCCAAATTTTTAAAAATCGCATGAATACGTCTAAAATGCTTTTTGAATATCTTCCAAATGAGCCTTATATTAAGTCTCTAGGTCTTACCATCCAAGAGTTATGGCTTTTCCGGTTTCAAGACCCTATTAGGCCCCTTCTCAAAATTTTCCAAAATCCATTCTTAGTGCTCACTTTCATCATAAAACGAATCAACAGTACAAATTTCAGTTTCCTATCTGCAGCCGTTTGGCCTCTAGTTGGTAGTGTATTCATAGGATGACAGTAGAAGTGTTTTTCTTCAACTTGGCGAGAAGTTTGTATGGAGGCTATGCCCAAAAATGGGCGTGGCACTTTCATTTTCGAAGTTGAACTTGTCGTTGCCGAGAAAAGCTTTAGTTTATAGTAAATATCTTTATAACTAAGCGAATGAATCGCAAAGCGAAAAAAAGACAGACATACAGACGGACAGACAGAAAGACGTACATGGCTAGATCGACTTCTCTCATTGAACTGATCCAGTATATATATACTTTATGGGGTCTACGATGTCTCCATTAATGCGTTGCATTCTTTCCGTCAAACTGATAATACCCGTTCACACTATGTGTAACATGTAGAAAAAAAATGCTGTCGTCGACGTCTGGTGTCTTTGTTTCACATTTAAAAAATATGATAAATGACAATTTTAACTTGTTTTACTACGATAATAATTTATACTCATATGCTTGAATCAACTTGTCTGGAAAAAAAACTGGTAAAACAAAGTTTATGCACACTAATAAAATGTTGAATATTGAGCTAGTCAATAAAAATTATAAAATTTTACTCGCATTACTCTTTAATTTTATTACAAAACTTTAAAGTAAATTACTGAAAAAGTAAACGGACAGACTTTATTTCACATGCAAAACAAAAAAAAAAACAATTGGGCTATATTCTTGAGAACATATCACATTAAATAAAACCGGAAGATACTGGGCGATCTGGTATATAAGTTTGGTTCGATAAAGCTTTCAGGAACGGCTTTAGATAAAATTTTGAGCAATAACATCTGGACTTATCGTGATCGTTTTTTTTCTCAATACTCTCTCTTTGGATTTAATTAAGGCCCTTGGTCTTAGGTAATTCTGCAAATATTGCTTTGGGACAATCATTGGGACAATCATTTGGAAAATAAGAGCAAAGACTGTGGAAAAAGTATCTATATTCCGCAAAGGGTGATGACAACTTAAGTTAGGGCTCAAAAAAGATTTTAAAAAAAATAAAAAAAATAAGATTATTTTGTATGGGGTATATGTTATAGAGGCCCGATCCGTGTCATATCGGTAAAATATTCATAGGATGACCGTAGAAGTGGTTTTACCCAGATTGGAGTAAATGTATTCATATGTAATATGGGGACTATAATTACGTTTATAAATAATATCTATTTTTATAAAAATAATCGAAAAAAGTGATAATTTTTATGGGGATATACAAAAAATGGGCGTGATACTTTGGTTCTGGCATACAAAAAAAACTTAAGTTTAAAATTTCAGGTCAACACAACACAGGCAACAAAAAGAACAGACAGATAGAAAGACGGATGGACATGGCTCAATCGATTCCTATCCTCGAGCTGATCAATAATATATATACCATATACTTCACAGTATTTGCGGCGGGTATAAAAATTGATACGTAGGGGGATTTCATATTTCCGCCATGTTTTTTGAGGTTAAAAAAAATTATGACGTGGTGGAGAAAAACAGACTTCAGATTTGTGTTCACCGACCCCAAAAACATATAAAAAAACATGATCTGGTCAAATGAACCTTTCATCAATTTTTTTCTGTGGTCCTGTGTAATTAAACAATTTCGATTAATTTCGATGATTAAATAAACTCAATTTTTTCCTCTTACTATAAACAATTTAATTGTATCAATCATTGAAGCTTCGGTTACAACAAAGCTACAAAAATATTTTTTACATCTTTTAATTTTTATTTTTACATTTTTCAAGAACAAATTTCTGCATCATGTTGATGGATGAATGATGAATAATGATTGCTCAATGTTGATTGTTTGCATGGTTTGGTATTTTTAGGAATTTGCGTTGTCAATTTTTCTCCGGGGAAATCATGTGGCACATTTGGTTTTAATAAAAAAAATTTTTTGGTTGACATATTTTGGTGTATGCTATAAATATAAAATAGCATAGTGGACTAAGCAAATAAATAAAATTAAAATATTGTAAAAATAGCGTCTCTTTTTTTAGATAAAATTGATATCGTAAAAACAAGAAAAAACTTTCACTTTTAATATTTAAAGCAAAAATCGCACAAAAAGTAAATCAAATGAAACCAGACCGTTCGATAACAAATGCAAACAAAATTTAATGCAGGTAAATCGAACTAAAAACAATAAAACCAAAACACAATATTGTTCTGGTATAGAGATATGTGTGTGTATGGGTTTATTTGTTCTTTTGTAGGTGAAAGTATAAAATGCTTTGTTCGAAAAGTGTTGAAAAAAAAAAAAATTAAAAAAAAAATAAAAAATGTAGGAAACATGAGCATTAAAGCTGAACGATATTTGTTGTTTGTATTTTCCAGTTTGACACCTTTTTGTAACTTTTATGCAGCACAGTGGTTTTTTTTGCTTACACCAACAAACACACACACAGATTCACACACTTAAGGACTCGCATAGGTGAAAGTGAATGACTGAACGTTACATTTATGCATGTGTGTATCCATGAGAGTGAATGTGGATCGTCTGGATGACTGCTTTATGCAGCACTAACACTATACAACATGCATATGGGTTGCTGCCAAGGTGTGCATTTCCGGTTTTGCGCACTTCAGCGCCCATGCTGTAAGCTTAAATGTAAAATAAATACTACTTTTGAGTGAAGTTTATATTACGCTTGGCTTGTGAACCAAACATACACACACACACACACACACATACAAATTTTCATCAGAGCACAATACACAAAAGTATTCAAGTATTGCAATGCTCCAATGCAATATTATATTGTATATGTGGATAGGTAGGTAGTTGGGTAGTTGGGATATCCTTTAAGCAGTTTTGCCCCTTTTGTTGCTGCTGCTACTGATTGAATCCTTTTTGTGCAGCAACAGTTTGGCAACGACGAAATTTCTAAAAAGAAAGCATGAAATAAAGAAAAAGAGAAAGAAGAGAAAGGAAGCATAAAGTTAGGCTTATATATTTGGCTACAGCAGCAGCAGCAGTTTCTCTCTGACTCAACTAATGTGCTTTTGCTCTTTGAAAATAAATCTGGTAAATTTAATTACGTGCTGTGCTGTGTGCTGACTGACGACTGAGCTGAGCTGCTACCGTAAAGTATTTTACAATTTTTATTTACTTTTACTTTTTTTTTGCTACAGGTGTGTGCAATGCAAGTGATTTATTTTCTGTGACATTTACAATATATGAAAAAACAAAAATATTTTTCCATTTTAAATTTTTTCTTTTATATTTTCTTTTACTGTTTGTTTACGAGAGTAGTTAAGTGTTTGTTTTTATCTTAGAACACTTTAATTCGTTTTAAGTTTTGATGAAAGTTAAACATATTTTTGGTTTAAATTAAGCACTTTTAATCACAGCAAACAAACATAAAATAGATAATGATGCAGTTATTTGCATTCCAAGTTATCAACCAATTTTTATGCCGATAAATTAGAGTCCCTGAATCAGCTCAAAGCCAACATATGCCGAGAAAAATCACATATTCTCACAGATATGCTACGATAGTGACGAAAAAGCTCAAATTCTAGGGTGACTATTGAGGACGAGCCTCTGTTCGATAGCATCTTTTCGTAAATGACCAAACAAATTGTACAGATCGAAGTAAAGTTTTATTCACTAAGAACATAGGAGACCAAAAACAGAGCATGATTCATGATTCTTTCGATAAATTGTTCCAATATAGAAGTCAATTTCAAAATTACTCTTTCAGAAAGCTCTTGTTCCTATTGTTAAAAAACTTAGACAACCAATTCCTAAGGCTTATCTTGAATCCAGTATATAAAAATATGGTAATAGTTTGGAATGTAAGATCGGTGTATTGAAACCTTCCATTCGAGCAGTTCTAGCTTCATGTGGTCAACATAGATGTGAGCGGTCTAGCGTTGTGCTGATGAAAGCGAATTCGAAAGCGAATGTGACGAGTAAACCGTTTGTTGACCTCAATAAATTAAAAATTGACTTAGGGTATTCACCCAGCTGGTATGGTCCAATGTTACCCTTCTCCAATTTCAGATCCCAATCATGCGGACGTCTTCCAAGATCTGGTCTTTGCAACGCAGCGGCGGTTGTCCTCCTAGTCGTGCCCCTCCGTATTCGTTCACGTTTTTTTTTTTTTGTACACTTGTCTCGCATCCATTCGAAACACTTAACAACCCAGTGCAATAGTTTACTTTTAATGCGCCTGACTATATCGATGTCACTATAAAACTGGTACAGCTCGCCATTCATGCGAACGATTTTACGAAGAATTTTCCTCTTAAACGTCCCCAACGCGGATTTGTCCGACGCTGTCATGACCCATGATTCTGAGCCATACATCAGGACTGGGAGAATCAACGTCTTGTAGAGTTTATTTTTGTTTTTCTGGATAATACTCTTCTTCGCATTTGCTTACCGAGACCAAAGTAGCATCGGTTAGCCAGAGTAATTCTTCGTCTGATATCCAAGCAGGTGTCATTGTTCTTGTTTGCCGCTGATCCCAAGTAGACGAAGTTTTCTATAACTATAACTTGAAGGGTAAACTCTGCATACTCACAGACTCTTCAGGGCTTATTGTTGTTCTGCGAGTTCGTCTTACTCTCGTTCACCGCTAGTCTCAATGAGCGAAAATTCTCTTCAAACTCATTAAGTCAACGTGTGGGCATTGGCGTAGTATTTACCACATCAGGAGATTGAAGAACAACAATGCCCTCTTGGTATCAAAGGGGTCGGAGAGATTTTTACCGACCCTGACAATGCTTTAATACAGAGGCGAACGATTTTTGCAGGGATACCAAGTTCGGTTAGTGTTTTGTAAAACTTATATATAGTATGCCGCACAGAATTTTATGTGAGATTGGTAGGAGACTTATACCGCGATAGTTTGCGCAGACAGTGGGTCTCCTTTCTTGACCTGCATTAACCAGTCCATATTTTGCATAAGAGTTGATGCATACATTGAATCAACTCTTCGCCGCCGGTCTTAAATAACTCTGCGGGTAATCCGTCTGCGCCTGTCGCTTTGTTATTTTTAAGCCTTTATAACCTTCGGTCAAACGCTTGATTCTTTGATAAAGTTTTCGAACCTCATTTCTGTCGCACATCATCTCAACTTCCTTCAGCTCACGCATTTCCGGGTCTTTAATTTTACGTTCGTCTCTCCGTTGTTCCCTATATCGCTCAACAACAGCTCGTGTTGCTTCCGCTTGCTGTGTTTGCTTATAGGCGATGTTCTTCTCTGCCGTAGCAAAGCGACAATCCTCATCGTACCAAGTTTGCCTCCGAGATTTTGCATAACCAATAATCACTTTAACCGCTGTTCTTAAAGAGTTGGAGACTTTTCTTTAAATTACCAATAAATTCACTATGAGATCTGCAAAGATATTTAAAACAAGCCCTCGTTGCGTAGATTTGTTTGCAATTTTTACACCATTATTTTAACGGAACATTCCCTTTTTGTAGATTGCAAAACGTACATCTTTTTTTTTTTTTTTTTTGTACGACTCGCAAAAGATACTCGTCGCACATTATATGTGGCTGTGCGCGTCGTCATCGTCATCAACAACATAAAAAATAAAACATAAAAAAAAAAAAAAAAAAAAAAAAAAAAAAAAAGACAACTACAGTTGCACGCTGTTGTCCTTCAGCAAGGATTGAATTGAAAGAAGAGAGTAAAGAGAAAAGAGATGGAAAAACCAGGAAGTGCACATAAAAAAATTGTTACATGCTGTGCGCATAAAAGTCGAAAGTGTTACTAAGACATAAAACATTTTACTGTAAGTGAAATTAAATGTGAGCATGACTTTGAAATGTGAATGCATTTTTTTTTGTTTGTTTTTTCTTATTTCTTCAGAATTTTTAAGTGTGGCATACATTTAAGCATTGCATTCAGTTTTATTTTCGTTGTTTTTTTTTTTTTATTTTATGATGCCATATTCCGTAGAGCTGTCATAATCACGGCGCATAAACTCATAGTCAACCATTTTGTGCGTAATTAAAGCAACACTAGAGCTAAGATGAAAACTGTTGCATATTTCAAGGCGTTTTTACTTGAGTTGAGAGATGCAATGCACTTAAACGCACCTCACATTGCAAATAAAATTTGCATTTTTAAGCAAAGCGAGACAAATAGACAGAGAGAAAGAGAGAGATACATATATAGCTTAATTTTAGTTTCGCTAAGAAGAACAAGAAGAAGCGCAACGTCTTAGCTAAGCAAATAAAGCATCAACTATTTGCAAAACACTTAACTCACTTTGAATCACAACACAAGGAGAAGATAAAGACATATAAGAGTAGCATGAAAAGTAAAATCCCGAGTTACATACTAAAAAGCAACGTTTAAATATGTATTTATGCAACCATAAGAAAGAGAAAGCGAAACGAAACGAGATAGATATATATACTATATGCATACTTGACTATATATCCGCTTAAGCAGTTTCCGTTTCCGCACACTGATTGCTCAAAGCGAAAATGCGGCGAAATACCTTGACCAAGTTGAATGCCACAGACGTGAGACGATGACGACGAAGACGAAGACGACAACGATGTGAATAACAAAGTAAACTCTAAACTAAAATAAATACATGGCATACGCTGTAAAAAACCTTGAAAAGACCCAAAATAAAAAAAATAGAAACTTTCAAATGTTAAAGGCAAACGAATTGCAAGTCAGCTAAGCGAATTTTCTTTACGAGCTGAAGCTGCTGCTACTGCTGCTGTTACTGTTCGAAAGCAGCATAAGAAATTTATTTCAATAAAATGTGCATTAGAAACACAAATAACTTGAGGCTTTTAACTAAACAGCTTTTAGCTGGCAAAAGAGCGTATGAGCGAACGAGTGTACGAGTGAATATTTACTTTATTTTGTATATATTCTTTATTCTAGTAAATAAAGTCCAAGGCAACAGCTACTATGTAGCAACACACTCAAAAGTGCTTTAAATTTAAAACTAAACGAATTTTAAGTGATTGTTGCAGCATGTTGCAAATCAAAAGGATAAACGAATCTAACGTGTACATCTGTGCTTCTGTACAGTTGAAGAGAGTTAGTCAGTCAAGCAGCATCACCAGTCAAAATTGTTTTTTTTTTCGCACTGCTATGGTAGTTCTTTAATGCTATCTCTATATATTTCTTTCTCTTTTACTTTTAGGTACAATACCATTTGCACGAGTAGGTATATAATTTATTTCAAGGCTGCAAATCACAAAAAAAAACAGTTCTGTTCATCGGATCGTAATGCCTTTAAACTGCTAGTTCGGTTTACGAAAGGGCTTTTCGCCGCTCGGTTCAACTTTGCCCACAGTTAATTTAACTAGAGATGATTGTTTACTCGTAAATTATGTTGTATATATTCTTGATCGATGAGACGAATCGAACTAGCCATGTCCATCTGTCTGTCTGTCTGTCTGTCTGTTTGACGCTATGTGATTCAATCGCTTTGTTTTAAGGATATTGAACTGAAATTAAATAAGCTTTTTCAGCAACGACTATGTTATGTTTTAAAATTTAAGTGCCACGCTCATTTTTAGGTATAGCCCCATACAAACTTACCGCCCATTTTCGAATTTTTGTATGAAAATAGTTATTATTTATGCAGGTATTGACTCCAAATTGGATAAAAATACTTCTCATGACATCCAAAGTCAAAACCAAGGTGCCACGCCCATTTTTAGGTGTGGCTTCCATAAAAACTTACCGCCCATTTTCAGATATTTCCGAAAAAATAATTGTATTTTTAACTTAAAATTTGAAACCCATATTGTGTGTAAACTTGGGTGACCACTGATGATTACACATATACGAGGTGTGTTCAAACATTATCGCGAATTTTGAATTTTCGCGGGTTACGTATGTTCAAATTTCGATTTTTTGTGGCGTTATGTTGGTACTCATGTCTCTCACTTATGCCGACAAGCTCGGCCATTTTGAATGTTCACTTAATTGTTGACAGCTGCTTTGCTTGCACGTGTTTTGGATCGTCTTTGATTTTTACCTATTAAAAAAAATGGATCAAAGAACCTGTATCAAATTTTTTTTTCTGAATGGAATAAATGGAATAAAAATGTTGAAGAAGGCTTATGGGGACCGAGCTCTAAAAAAATCAACAACATTTGATTGGTTAAAAATTGTTGAAAGAAGGTTGCGAACGTGTTGAAGACGAAGAGCTCCCTGATCAACCATCGACCTCAACGGACGATGCTCACATCCAAAAAGTAAAAGAATTAGTGCTTGCACACCGTCGATTAACTATGAGAGACATTGCTGATGAAATTGGCGTATCGAAAGAATCAATTAATACAATTTTGAAGGATGTTTTGGGCCTCAAACGTGTCAAGTCTCGGTTGGTACCAAAAATGATGATTTTTTTTTAAAACTGTACTGATTTTTCATGACTTTTTTGCCAAAAATCCAACCAATATCGTTCCGCAACCACCGTATTCGCTTGATTTGGCACCGTGTGATTTTTGGCTATTCCCAAAACTCAAGAGATCACTCCGGGGAACGCGTTTCGAGTCGATTGAGGAGATAAAAGCTAAATCGAAGAAGACGCTGATGGCTATACCGGAATGGGACTATTTGGCATGTTTCGAGGATTGGAAAAATCGTTGGCATAGGTGTATTTTATCGGGAGGGGAATACTTTAAAGGGGACAAAATAGATATTCATGAATAAATAAATAATTTAAAAAAAAAACACAAAATATGCGATACTTTTTGAACACACTTCGTACTCGTTAAAGATTCGTGTGACGGATATTTAAGCTTCGGTTTTACCGAAGTTAACGTTTTGCCTTGTTTTTTTCTGTCCTTAATTAACAAGATAACATTATAGCTAACATTCATAAGGACGGATGGACAGACGGACATAACTAGTTTGACTCCCTTCTAATGCTGATCAAGAATATATATATATATATAGTTTATAGGGTCTATCTAGCCATCTTCTGCCTGTTACATACATTCGCACAAACATAATATACCATTTTACCTTTCGGGTACACGTTAAATTTGGTCGATATCTTTTCACGGAATCTCTTTACAGACTGTGTATAGTACATGTCGCATCAAAGACAATCTTCACTTCTTTTTACCAAAAATATTCACTTACAAAAGCGTATTCCTTCAAACCAAGCGTATGATTAATAAAAATATTAATACGTTACGCATACGCAGTGTATATGATCCTATTTCACGTACTTTTAAAGATAAGCTTGTAACATATTCTCGTATAACATAAAAAAGAAAAAATAGTAACTCAGCACAGCAAAATGCTGTACTCGCCATGCACACATATATTGAATTTATGCATACATTTCAAACGATTTTAGCAGCACTTACTATGTCAACAGCAATATCAGCACTTTGATACGCCTACTGTGCAACAATATTGTGCAACAAAATGTACGAACAAAGCGAATGTTGCAAATCGTTGGACTTGGACAACAATAATCTAGCAGGTCGCATAGATTTCAAACGAATTTAGCAGCACATATGTCAACAGCAAAAGTGCAAAGGATATCACAGCGCATAATATTCAAATTTTTCTATAAGGTTCACTAGTAGGTGTAACTTTTCCAACTGATTATTGTTTGCATTTATCTAAGACTGTATCAATTGAAATATTATCAATGCAAGCTATTTAGGAAACGTTTTGTCTGGACAACACCAAGTATTTCAAACGATTTTGCCAGCACTTATGTCAACAGCAATATCATCACGAAGTAGAAAAGATTTTACAAAAACAAAAGATGCACCAAGATTGTCGCAAAGTTTTAAAATGTATCTAGGTACAAGTCATATTTACAAAGGTATAAAGCAAGCTTTGTTGCTTTAAGTAAATAAGAGTTACTTTAAATTTTAGTTTAGAGATTTGCACACTTTTTATAATTTCGAGTGAGTTCGAATTGAACGAAAACTATCTTTAATATAATTTTTTTCTATTTCGAAAGTGCTAAAGTTCCTCTCAAGCGTAGACAAGCATACATAACTGTAATACTCTTAAGTATGAAATATGTTGCCCATGAGTAACTCTATTCGAAATCCATTAAGGCAAACGAGTCGGCAACAATAAAACTAAAAACTTACAAATTTATGTAAAAAACATAAAACAAATAAAAATTAAACTAAAACAAGGAAAAACGTTTACTTCGGCTAGACCGAAGCTTATATACTTGTCACACATAATTTAAAACTGAGCAAATAAATCGCCCAGCAACAAATAGACAGTCGGTCAGACGGACCGACGACAGACGGACCGACGACAGACGGAAGAACTAAATTGACTCATCTCGTCGAGCTGATCACGAATATATATACTTTATAGGATCCACAATGTCTCCTTTAATGCGTTACAAACTTTCTGACAAACTGAATATGCTCTTCATACTCCAGCTAATTCTATTACGATTTTTATCGTAGCTTCCGTATTCGATTTTTATACGTTTTAACTTTCACAAAAATATAAAATTCTGGCAATTTTTGAACCACTTTAAAAATACGCGATGTTGTAGAAACCTGTAATATTTTCTAGATCGAACAAAAACTTCAACGTAGAACTTCTAAAATAAAAATCCCTTTTTAGGCTGCCCGTCTGTTTGTGCATTCATGGACTGGGCTAGTCTCCATTTAAACTCAACTACCATTTTTGAGTATTTGTCGGAAATTTTCTAACGCCTTAAAGGAGGCATGGTTGACCCTCCTGATGCAATTATAGCAGGTGAAGAATTACGAAAATCTTTGGATACATAAATTTGACAACTAAGTTTGTGGTAAATTATATTTTTGATTTCACCACGCCTGAAAAGAAGTGTACGATAAATTTTGAAAATGAGATGGTACGCAAATATTATATTTTCTGTACTATAAATTCACCATAATATGTATACTCAACAAAATTAGTAACCAAATTAAAAAGAGACAGTGGCGGAATACGTCACTTGCTATAATAGCATCATGGTCGACCCTATAACGTATAAAAATATATTCAGCTTCATTTGCTTAGTTTTAAATATAATTAGCTGAAATATTGAAATATAAGCTTTCTCGGAATTGATATGTGAAAACCAAGGTTTCATGATTTCATTATTTTTTTATTGAATTTTATTTGTAAGGCATTGTGTACCTTCAATTTTTTAAAGTTAATAAAAAAAACTTTTTCGGGTAACAACGGTGTAATATACAAAAAAAAAAAAAAAAAAGAATGGGTATCCAAAAATATAATAAATAAAACCAAATAAAAAGGATAAAAAAAAAACAAAGTATAAACTTCTAAGCCAACAGCAACAACAGGAAAAACATTTTAAACGATTTGATGGAAAACTTCTTGGCTGGCAAAAAAAAAAAATTTTTAAAAAAGATATACCACAAAAAATATATGGAAAAACTATAATAAAGTTGAGTAACAAAAGCAGGAAAATTATGAAAATTCGTTCGCACGTAAATATTCAAAGCGAAGTGTATATAAAAGATACATACATACATACATATTCGTACATAAAGATATTTTACATTTGAATGAATGTGTATAACTGACTTTGGAATAGTTTCCAATGTAACAAAGTTGAATTATTACAAAATAGTAAAACTTGAATTGAAGTTTCTTTTTTTTTCCATTCTTTTGATCAGAAAATGCCACAACACTGACTGAGCGAAGTAAACGAAAAATTCAATTTGAGCAAACTTAAATTTTTTTCGTTTCCGGCGAACAATAAAAAACGGAAGTGCAGCAGAAGAAATAAATGAAAATAAGAAGAAAAAAAAAAAAAGAGAAAATACGTTGAATGAAAATGACTATAGGAACTTTGTTTGTAAAAGTGCAACACATATGTACTGACTATGCTAGAGAGTGTTTGCATTGAGTGCATCTTTTATAAATGAAAAAAAAAAAAAAAAAGGAAAACAAAATGTATCTACGAGTTTGCAGCGGCACAGGAGTGTAGTTTAAGTATTTGTTGAATACTTTGTTGATATATGCGTTAGCAACGTCATTGTCGACGCCATTGTCGTCGGCAGCGGAAGTGATGTGCCAACTTGCTGAGTGCCATTTTATATGAAACAATACCATTCGCCTTAAAGGCGGAAATGGCAAAGATGGCGAAATTGTATACATATATGGATGAGAAATTATTCACATACTCGTGTGTACTCGTATGTAAGTGGAACAGCAGCAGCACAGACAATATGCTAAAGATTTCAGTGAGAGCTATTGTTGAAAATTTGCAAAACTGACAAAAATACAATTTACACAAACACACACACACACACACACATATATATACATTCTTTTGTATCTTATATTCGAGTTTATATAATAACAATAGTTGCACAACAACAATAACAATAACAACAACAACATTTACAATCAGAACAACAATAATAACAAAAGCTTTAAGCTGCTGACTGCACAATGCATACAATAAAATGCAACTTCTTGGCATATTAAGTCCAAATGCTGGACTACTTGGCGTATAAATAATCTTCCATTATACAATATTACATACATAAATATACAATACATATTTAGATTATGCACTTACGCAGCATTTAAATTTTGTATTAAAAAAAAAAAACATATTCAAAATGGTAGCGAATAGCGTTAAAAGTATAAAATGCACTTTGGCTGCCCTTGCATTTTGCCCATGAATTTTAATAATATTTTATTGTTATTTTTTTTATACGAAAGTAGCTAATTTATTGATCAGACTGATAAACATTGAATATATCAGCAAACAAGCACGCGAATATGGTCTCAAGTATTTATACTGCATATTTTTAGACGAATGGTTAAAGAGAGTAATACGATACATGTATACATACGTAGTATGTAAAACGCGACCGTGCCGTGATGCCACAGAAATCAAATTCGGTATACATATTAATAGGATCAGGAAAGATATAGTCCATTGGAAAAAAAAAGGCGGAGATGTTGCCCCCATATAACCGATACTTTGAACTAGAGAAATGAAATAAGGCATACACGTTGCTTGGAATAGAAATTCTAGTACATTTGAAAAACGTCCTGTGGAAAGAAAGTATGGTATAAATAAATGTATTTAGGCATATAGGAACAGAAAAACTATAATGTATTGGAAAAATATCTAAAAACAACATTCTGCGTCATCCGAGCAAGACTGGACACATCGGCTATATTCTTGATCAGCGTCTGTTTATTCTCACAAACTTCGTTTTATTAGATACTAGCCGAAATACCCAGCCTTGCTCTGGTGTTGCAAATATATTAGTCGGCATAATGATTAAGACAAGACGAAAGGGTGGTTAAATTTCAAGGGCCGATGTTGATTTTGAATAAAACACGAATTATTTAGAAAAATTATTGATATTTCTTTTATTATGATAAATTGGTATGACTCAATTATGTATGGAACAAAATATCGACCAAATGGCCGCCACGGCTTCGGCGGCACACGTCCATTGATGGTCTAAATTTTCGATGACGCTGAGGCATAATTGAGGTTCAATGTCGTTAATGTGCCGAATTACGATATCTCATCCTTTAGATCTTGAATTGTTGTTGGCTTATTGGCGTACACCTTTACTTTCAAATAACCCAAAAGAAAGAAGTCCAACGGTGTCAAATCACATGATCTTGGCGGCCAGTTGACATCGCCGCGACGTGAGATTATTCGGGTATCAAATTTTTCGCGCAAAAGAGCCATTGTTTCGTTAGCTGTGATATGCATTTTGATTTGAACGCCCATTTTCATAATAGACCTGAATAACTTTAACGCGTTGCTCGATTGTGTATCTTTCCATGATGTCAAATTGAGTTAGTCTGAAGTTGAGAAATGTCAAAAGAAATGCAGGAAAAAAACTTGACGTTTTGGTGTGGTTCACATTCAACATCGGCCCTTGAAATTTAACCACCCTATATTTGTAAAATTTATAGATTTTTTTGTTCTATTGTATTTTATAATCATTTTATGTAAAATTTTATGTTGAATCCAAAAATGAAATCAAATTTTTTCGAAGTGGAACGGTTTCGAGATATTGTTCCTTAAAATTTTATGTTTTTTAGAAAAAACTATATCGTTTTTTAAATGCTGATATCTTTGGCTCTGATAGTCTAATCGTCATGTTTATAACAAAAGAAAATATCGTCATTATATTCTCTATCAAACAACTGAGCAATGTTTTGTCGTCAGATTATTAGGTAAGAAACTGTTTATAAATTTTTCGAGTATAATTTGGCCAAATATAGGAAAAATTGTTAAAAATCGATAAATTAAACTCAGTAAATTTGTGAACAGTTTCTAAATTAATAATCTGACGATAAAATATTGTTCAGATAGTTGATAAAGCACTTTTAGAGCACTATTCGAACCAAAGATATCATCATTTAAAAAATGATATTTATAAAAAAAAAAAAAATTTAGACAACAATATCTCCAAAATCGTTCAACTTCGAAAAACTTTTATTTTACATTTAAAGTGATTAAAAAATACAATAGATCAAAAAAGCAATAGATTATAGAAATGAAAATCAAAAGATATATTTTTTTTCGTCTTGTCAAAATAATTTTGCCGAGACCAACCTGCGACAACTTTTCTAATCAAACATACTTTTTTCTGCTCCCTTAATGCCTAGTTTCTGTATATATGTTTATATTATTTGTGAAATGTATGTAACAGGCAAAAGAAGGCTCGATAGACCCTATAGCGAAAGGCGAGTCGATTAACTATTAGACATCTGGATGAATGCATCCATAAGGACAAATGAATGATTCATTCTAAAAGTGGGTACATATTTTTTACTGCACAGATGCATGAGAGTGCGAGTGAATGGTCCTTAATAACACACACAAACTGTTCTCATAATTACGCTTGATATACAGCGTGTCAAAAGAGGACAAATATAGTATTCATTCAAGAAAGAGTGCAACCTCTCACTTTTCTCACTCTGGGTGCTGTCAAATGGTCGTTGAATATGTTGTTAGTTAAACAAATCTATCAAATACGTCATATATGCATATCTGAGCTATATAATAACTTTTTTTTTTTAGATCAGTATATTTTTTGTGACTTTTGAGAACCTTGGTATATCTTACTTTTTTTTTTAAGTGTTCAAGATAAACGGTTTTATACAGCGGGTGAACAGATAGATAAGCAGAGGGACAGAGCAATAGCGACTAAGCTAGTACAAGGTAATCAAAACTGTAGGTATCCTTTTAAAGGACATGGACAGAAAAACATTTGTTATTTTTAGGATTTCAAATTATATAGTATGCAAGCTAATAGCAACACAAATAATTTTCTAAATTATTTCTGCTTCAAGTATTTTTCATTATTTATATCGACAAGGAAACAAAAATACCTTAGATACTCTTAAAAACTAAGTACGTCGTTCTACAGCAAAATCATTTATTTCATTGAATTTTGATTAATTTAATTTTATTCATTTACATTTCGCCAATCGCATAAGTTCCATAATACAGTCGAACTTCTCTATAGTGAACTTCTATACAATGAAGCTCTCCCTATTATGAATTGATTTCAAATACACAGCTTTTTCAGTTCCAATTTCATTGTTTTTGATCTCCTTATAATGAATTTCCATACAATGAATTTTTCTATACAATGAAGCAATTTTGCAGGTGTAATATTTGACTCACATGCGATTTTGTCTCCATATAATGAATTTTTCAAACAATTTTCTGTTACGCAAACAACTCTGTGTACCGAGAAAAATGTCACATATAATGAGGGGATTCCCAAAAGTGGAAAATAAGAACAAAAAAAAAGAACAATAACAATTTTGACATCAGTTGCCGGTGTTCAGTGATCGAAAATGACGCAGCGAAGTAGCATTTCTCTTGAAAAAAAATTATTAATTATTAATAAAGTTGAAGAAGGATTAAAAAAAAAAGATGTGGCTAGGCAGTTTGGAATTCTTCCCAGCACATTATCAAATATTTTAAAAAACAAGGCTGTGATTCTAAAAAATTTAGAAGACGAGCAATTGAGCACTAAACGCAAAAGGCTTCGAACCTGCCTTTTGAGGATATTGATGAAGCAATGCTCAAATGGGTAACTGCCGCACGTGGTAAGAATCTTCCTATATCTGGGCCATTAATGAAGCAAAAAGCCAAAGAGTTCGCTGATGCATTGGGACACGAAGATTTTGAAGCTAGCACAGGATGGTTAGAAAAATTCAAAAAACGGCATGGTATTGTAGCAAAAACCTTATGTGGGGAAAGTGCTGACGCCAACGTAAGAGATCGGGAGGAATGGATAGTAAATGTTTTACCGAGATTGATACAAAAATATGATCAAAATGACATCTTTAATGCCGATGAGACTGGTTTGTTTTTTAAATGTTTGCCAAACAAAACACTAACATTTAAAACTGAGAAATGCTTTGGTGGAAAACAGAGCAAAGAGAGAATAACTGTCCTAGTAGCAAGCAATATGACTGGTTTGGAGAAACTGAAACTGCTTGTTATAGGAAAGGCCAAAAATCCTAGATGTTTTAAAGGAATAAGATCTCTAGATGTAGATTATCAGTCCAACAAAAAGGCGTGGATGACAGGTGACATTTTTACAAAGTGGCTTTTAGAGCTGGACAAAAAATTTGGTTCTCAGAAAAGGAAGGTTTTACTTTTTATTGATAATTGCACTGCGCATCCTAAGGAGGCAAAAGATAAACTGCAAAATATTGAGCTTGCGTATTTTCCTCCGAACATGACGTCCTTACTTCAACCAATGGACCAAGGCATCATCTACAACATAAAACAACTTTACAGAAAACGAATTTTGATGAACATATTGTCACAAATGGAAGAGAACAAACCTGTTTTGGCCATAGATTTGCTTCAAGCTATTCGAAATTTAAGCACAGTGTGGAATGCCTTTGTAAAACCAGAAACAATTGCGAATTGTTTCAGAAAGGCAGGATTTTCGAAAGATGGCGTGCGGACTCATTGGGATGAGGAAGACTTTATTCCGTTAGCTGATTTGGCTGCTCTACAGGCTTCATTTACGAAAGTAACGAACGTTGATGCATCATTTGAAGATTATGTCAATGTTGATATTGATGTGCAGACCACAGGCATCCCATCCGATGAGGATATTCTCATCAGTGTTCTGGAAACTCGTGGAGTTTCGGCTATGGCAGGTGCATACATATTTATTTATTAGTTTTGTGTGCATACATACATATTTTAATCCTAATGCCAAACAAATGTGTGATGTACATTAATTTTACATTTATAGAGTCAGATAACGATGAAGAAGAACCGGCCGGTGAAGAATTGGCTGAAGTCAATAAGACGATACCTACATTGGAGCACGTTTCTTCATCAATAGATGTACTTCGAACTTTTGTGGAGATGAAGAGTAACGTGCCGACTAATGTATTTAAATCTCTTAATATATTAGAAGGTTTCGTTGAGGAAGAGAAATGGAAGAGTGTAATCCAAACTAAAATACCTGATTATTTTAAATAAAAATGTAAAAAATATAATTTTTATATAATGGTGTTGTTATTTGGTATTACAAGGTTTTGATGTGGAAGAAAAATGAAAAAGTGTAACCCAAATTAATATGCCTAATTATTTTAAATAAAAAGTGGGGGAAAAAATATAATTTCTGTATAATGAAGTTTCTATATAATGAAGTGATTTTCTGGTCCCGTCAAGATTCATTTAAGGGAAGTTCGACTGTAAATGTGTTGGCACTTTATAAGCAAAGCCGTGCTCATTTACAGCTCATTTAACAATAAAATCATTTATCAAACAATCAAATATTTATTAATAAATATCTGCTATATAGTACAATAATGCTTTTCAATGCAAACCAATTCAAAACTTAAAAAAAAAATTAAGTAAAGTAAAATATTTTATTAAGTACGGTTTTACAGTGAAAAAAAAAATATGACACATTTATTGGAATAGCACTCAACACCAATTTCAACAAATATTTCACTATGCAAAATTCAACAAATGCGAGAATAAAAATAGAAAAAAATTAACACAATTCAAAAGAAATTCATTATTCAACGCCATGCAAGTCTAAATTGCCAACTTGACATACAACGACAGGATTCTTTTTTTTTTTTTTTTTTTTTTTTTAAACAAATTATGCGCCATACACAAAGGAATTGTACAGGAGTGAGTGAGCTAAAGTCGAAATAGGATTCAGGATCAGAGTTAGAGTAGCGCATTTTATTTCAAAGCTTGTAAATTGTGTTGGCCACAAAACGTTGCCGGCTGCGACTGCATAAAATATTAAAAAATGTAATTTTCATTTGGCAATTTAGCTACGCGTCGCTGTACGTTGTTCACTTTGTCTGCTTACATTTTTTACTATTTTTTTTACACTGAATTATATTTATGAATATATTTTTCTTTTGCAGAGATTTCTTCCTGTTGCTGTGTGCCATTACTAAATTGTAATTTTTTTAATCTTTTTGTGCGTACTAAATGCAAAAATTATATTCGTTCTTCTCCTCTCGTTTGTTCCTGTTGTTACTTTTGTTACTATTACTGTGAGTCTTGTTGCTAACACAAAATGTTGACAGCATCAGCAGTGAAAAGCGCAGCAAAAGTATAAAAATAAAATGTATCTAAAAAGTAAAATAATTCAAAACGAAATAAAATAAAATAAAATGTCAACGGCGCATTTAAGGAAGCGTGTAAAGTGAGCAAGATTTATGTCAACTAAATATGGCGATGAGAATAAAAGATGAAACTTACCAAAGCTACACATACATATATATTTATATTTGTAGGTACATTGTGAAATAGGTACATACCATGGCGTACACACATACATAACTATCTCTCTCTTTGAATATGATACAACGGTTTCACGGGAAATATTTTTTAAAATACTTTTTTACACTTTTGTTTTATGAAATATTTAAATAAAATGTTGTTTTAGTTAATTTCACTCAGATACATTTACTTTTAATAAGAACAAGAAAGAACGCTTAAGTCGAGTAGAAGATACCCTGTACCGAAACTTTATGTACCTTAAATTAAGTCCTATCTTAGTACCATACCTCATTGTAGTGGATTTTCATAAGAAAACTTAAAAAGTGGAGTATATTTGTATAAGGGCTATACCTAAAATTTTTTGATTCTACACATATTGAAATATTTTATTGGGACTATCATAGACGTAATTTATACCAAATTTAGACTTCCAACGATAAGAAAAAATTATGTTTTTATGCAAAAATTAAAAATTTTGTGGAAGATTTGTATAGGGGGGTACCCCTTAAAATGGGGTTAGAAAAATCCGTTTGCAAGTGCACACTTGACGGCTTAGGAGGAGTCTTAGTTTCAAATATGGAAGCGCTATCTCTTATAGTCTCTGAGATAAGGCAGGCAGTATGAAAGACGGACAGACGGTCGGACGGACGGACAGACATAGCTAATTCGACTCCCCTTCCAATTCTCATTAAGAATGTATATTCTTTTTAGGGTCTATCTAGCCTCCTTCTGTCTGTTACATACATTCACACAAACTTAATATACCCTTATTCTTTTTGGGTATAGGGGTATAAAAATAAACGTAAAAACTACTTCACAGTGCACCTGACTTTTTAACGAGTTGGTTGAGCGTTCGGCACGAAGACATTTCTTCTGCTTCATTTTAAATTTTTCTAAACATAATAATTCGCTTTCAGTTCAACTTAAAGCGTTTAGTTCAACTTATAGCGTGTGCTGTGCGGGCTGTCAAGAATACCACCACAGCAGGCTCAGCTTGACGTAAGAGACGTCTTGGCGAGGTTGGTTGCGCAGGGGTATTGGTCCCCTCAACCGGAAAACAACTTGAACACACGAACCATGGATAAGGCGGCTAGAAGAAACAAAACTACTCCAGGTGGCAGACACAGAAGTGAAAATCCACTCGCGGTGAAGTCTGATAGGGAAATGAAGTTTAATCTATTGGCTACATTTTTTGTATAGACCACATTTTTCTATCTTTTCTTGTTTTTAAGATAAAGTTTCTTAATTCACCTGTCCTAAATAGTCCATTAAGCCCATATACAATCATTAAATTTAACTTACTCACAACTCGAAATCAAGAACAGATAGAATGTTATGCTGTATGAGAGAAATGAAGTTCACTATCCTAGCTACAATTTTTGTATAGAATGTAAATTTCTATCACTTTTTGATTTCATAATTTCAAACTTGACAGCTTAGATAAATTCAATTCCAAAGCAAATTATCTTAAGTAACCACTTGGCAATATTATTCATCAAATGATCCTCTGATGTGCTTTATTTAATTTAACAAACGCAAAATATTATTTAGAATTACAAAACAAAGCAAATCATTACACCCTAACATTTTGTCGCAATAACGTTGCGTATGAGTAATTTTGAATGGCATTACCATTACTTAACTTTTCAGTGTTTCGTTAAAGTCTCTTTTGTGTTGCTTTTATTTGGTCTATAATGACATTATTTTGACAATTGCTATTTATTGTGTTTAAACCAATTTTCAATGTTGTACAAAATTGAAGTGTCAAAGTTAATAGCAGCAGTAGCAGCAGCAGCAAGTGTAACTAAGAAGTATCGCAACGTAACGTATCTATTGATTTTTGGTCATTTTAACTTACCTTGTGTCAATTGGTAATTTACTTTTATGGTTTTCGTTTGGGTACACATAGATACATATACACACAAACAAACGATTGTTATCTCGATGACATAGAGAGCCAAAACAGCAAAGCAAAGCAAAATAGGGTAGAACGAACCGTGAAGTTTCCTTTGAGGCGTTTTTCAAATAAGATAATTCTGTTAGTTTTGCAATTATTTTTACGTTGTCTTTTTTATATATTTTATTTTTCATTTTGGTTACTTTAAGTGTTTAAATGAAATTATTTTAAGCTGCTGGCTATATAGTTAACTTGGCTAACGTTGGGAGTTTGGACTCTTTTTGTTTGGCAGAGTGTAGTACTTAAATTCCCCAAATGTCTATAAATCCTTTTAAATGTTTTAAGCTTTTGTCGGACATTTTCGAACAAAGCAAACAAATGAACGAAGAGTTAAAAAAATGCAACAAACGATTGTGAAAAACCCTAGCAACAGCATCAGAAACATCAGGAGTAGCAGTTGAAACTGAGTAGCAACAAACCAAAAGGGAACAATATTAACGTGTCAACGAGAATTTATGTTTACCGCAACTGGACAACTTTCATGTTCAACATTCAACCACACACACACATACGCCATTTTAACACTTAGACTCGGTGCGTGTGTGTGTTTTATAAGCCATGCTGTGCAGTTTATAGTACAAGGACAATACATTGACTCAACTTGAATCAAGCCGTAAGCATTACTTTCGACATTGCAACTGTGAAGTGTGAGAGAAAATATGTATTGCTCTTTCCGTTTCTTTAGTCAATGCCAAATGTGTTGCATACTTATAGGCGAATTACACACACTTTTGTTTTGTTTTGGTTTTTTTTTTTTTTTTTTTTTGCTTTATATATGAGTGACACACATATGCAAATGATTCATAAATATCAACACTTTAACTTTAACAAACGTACACACACACAATCTTACATTTCATGCGATACGAACAGCAGCAAAAGCAAAAGCAACTCAGTTAATATATGTCTGCCAGCAAACTGATATGTAAATTTCGCAAGATTATTTGTGTTATGGAGTAAGTGAACGCTGTCAGATTTACGTTCCAACATACTTATATACCATAGATACATACATACTATATATACATATATATGAAACTGTCAGACGATAAAAGTTGCCTGCTTATCGGTTAATTATGCGATAGCTTACACAAGCAGCTGCGTTATGACAACTTGATTGCAATACATGTAGTTTTTATTCATATTTACAATACAAATAAGACAAAAAAAATATATTTTAGCATTTGTCGAAATGTTTTAATACGTATTCTGTTTACAACAATAGTCAAATATAATCGAAAAGTTGAACCTAACAAAAATTTTTTTTCATATTTGGTAATGCCAAATTTATTCAAAAATACTTTTATGAAAAATATTCACTCAAGCTAAAAATTTTTAAGTATAAGTGCATTTGTAATACGTGAATATATGCAACGTACAACAAGGACAAAGTAGTATGTATTACAAAACAATGCAGATAATCTTCTTAAAATGTATTATAAACTTCAGCTTGGTTGTAAAGTGTTGCATTAAAAAGTCCATATTTTTAATCAGCTTGACAAAAAATTAACATCAATGTCGACTGGTTCATCTGTCAGCATTGGCGTAGCCCTCGGAACATTGTTTAGATCTAATAAAACACTTCCTCCCTGTTCTTTTCCCCTGAGTGGCATATCGTGCGTTCTACAAAATTTCACACATGAAATAATCGTATGTATTATGATTTCGGACATCAACGGGTGAGTCAATAATAAAAACCTGGAACCAAGTCTTAATGTATATTTTTATACCCGCCACACATAGTGTGAAGGGTATTATCAGTTTGTCGGAAAGTTTGTAACGCATCAAAGGAGGCATCGGAGACCCCATAAAGTATATATATTATTGATCAGCTCGACGAGACGAATCGATTTAGCCATGTCCGTCTGTCTGTCCGTCTGTCCATCTGTCTGTCTGTTGCAATGCGTTTTTCTCGGAAAGTTTCTTAGATATTGACCTGAAATTTTAAACTTAAGCTTTTGTGCTCCTAGGCAGTTTGTATGTCTGAACCAAGGTGCCACGCCCATTTGTAGATATAGCCCCATAAAAACTTACCATTTTTTTCTATTTTTTTCTATGAAAATAGAAAAAAAACTACAAATCGGGTAAAAACACTTCTAATCCAATATCCATCCATCCAATATCAGAAGAAAGATGCCACACCCATTTTTAGATATAGCCCCCATACAAACTTACCATTTTTTTCGATTTTTTGTATTAAAATTGTTATTATTTGTAAATGCATTTACTACAAATTGCGTAAAAGCACTTCTAATGACATCCAATTTCAAAAGAAAGGTGCCACGCCCATTTTTTGATATGGCCCCCATACAAACCAAGCGCCCATTTTTCAGATTTTGTATGAAAATAGTTCTTATTTATGGATATATTCACTCCAATCTGTCTAAAATCACTTCTACTGTTATCCTATAAATATACGTCCGATATGACAAGGATAGAGCCACTATAATATATAGACCCCATACAAACTCACCTTCCATTTTTTTCTTTTTTTTAAGAAAATGATTAAAGTTTCGTGTGGCGGGTATTTGAGCTTCGGTGCTACCGAAGTTAACGTTTTTTCTTGTTAAATTTTGAAAAGGAAGGATCTTGAATGATCCCTTTACTTCTAGATCACTTTCAGGAACTTGTAATAATAGTGCCGCTATTAGCTGCTCCATAGAGCAAAGCAATTAAATTCAGTTTTGTCGAAAAGTTTGTAACGCAAATGTTCTTGATCTGCTTGGCAAGACGAATCGATTTAGCCATTTCCGTTTTTTTTGTCAATTGCGATTTGGAATAGGATAATTCGGATTGTCTATTCGATTTTGTTTATCCGTGTAAAGCTTTAATGTGAATTAGATTTATTAATTTTTAAGAAACCTCTTAGCAATGTTATTCAGAAAATGACACTCTGACGTGCTTTATTTTATTTAATAAAACAAAATCTTATTGAGAATAGCTAAAATCAACAAAACAAACATTTCACCCTAACATTGCATCAATGATGCGTATGAGTAATTTTGAATGGCATTACCATTCAATAACTTCGAAGTGCTTCGTTAAAATCTCTTTTGTCCCTCTATTATTTGGTCTATAGTGACATTATTTCGACAATAAACCCCAGTCTCTCTTAATGGGTAGTTTTGAATTATCGACACCCACCCAGTTTGTTCAATTAACGAAATTTTTCGTAATCGAAATATTCCCAAAAAATTATGAAAACTATGGAAAGTAAAATCTATGTTTAGAGCCAAATTTGTTACACTTAACGAACATAAAAAATGCATATTGTACAATTGTCACCTATGTCACCTACTCGTATGTTAATTAAAATTACTTCATGGAAAAAGCATTAGTTCGCATAATGGTCTACCGACGCCTAAAACAATGCAACACTAAATGCACTTGAGAAAACAAGCTCAATTGAATAGTAACATAAACGGTTAGGTTCGGAGTAGGTGGTCAAGTGAGTATGTAAAGCAATCATGCTATTCATCAAATGACGACGACAGACTTGGTGGACAGACTGACAGGCACAATTGAATTGTAGCAACTAATTGGAATATTAAATGTTTACAAACACAGGTGCAATTTGCACTTAAATGCAGACTCGAATACAGATGAATATATATATTTTCTATATATGTATGTGCACCAATAACAAATGTACTTTCAACAGTTCAAGAGTGGGATAGAAGTAAATACAGTTTAGAGAAACAATACAATACATTGTCGACAATGACCAAACTAAACATATTCATTTGCGAGGGTAGTACGTGTAAATTGGTATAAAAAATTTAAAAACCGAAGCAACATCGAAAACCAGTCTTATATCGAAAAAAAAAATATGTTGCCCTGTGTTATCCTGACTGGTTTTCCAAAAAACTGTCTGGAACTTACTTTTATTTACAATGGCCTTTCGTAAAAATTCTTTTGATTGTCACTCCATAACTCGAGAACGGCTCGACCGGTTGCCTAAAAATTGCAGGGGAAGGTGCATGGATGGCCTTGAAACCGGAAAAGCCATATTTTTGGATTGAGTAGAAGTAAAGACTTAAAACATGGCGCAATTGAAAGATTGTTAAAAAATATTTAAGACAAGTTCGAGAGATTTTCGAAATTTGGACCCGCGACCCTTAGGTGGACCAATTTTTTTACCAATTTTGGTTTGTTGTTTTTTAGATTTCAGGTCAGCACTAAGACGGGATTTTGCAAAATTTTGACCCGAGGCGTATCGTGAGCATTGAAACTAAAAAAGCCATATCTTTGCATTGAATAGACGTAGAGACCTGAAACAGGGTTCATTTGAAAGATGTTAAAAAAATTTGCGAAATTTGGACCTGGGACCCAGAGGCGGACCCAATATAGATTTTTTGACCAATTTTCTTTTTTGTATATTTAAGGTGAGCACTAAGACGGGATTTTAGAAAATTTTGACCCGGGGCCCTAATGGGAGCCTTGTAAAAAAATCCATATCTTTGAATTGAATAGAGTCTTGAAACTGAACGCTTACGATTTGTAAGTTTAAGTCAAATGGAATCAAACATTTTTTTTTTTAGCAACCGTATCCAATTTCGATATTTTATATATTTATCAAACACCTTTCGCAATTTATTACTCAAACATATATGCAAATGTATATGATTTGCATTTTAGCACACAATTATTCGACACACGCACAGAATCATTCAGAGAAAGTTAAACAGAGAGAATGATAGGCAGACAGACAGATTGTATAGCAACAGATGGACAAACGAACTGACTGACTAACTGACAGGCAGACAGACAGATAGTCGAGAGTTGAGTTTGATTAAATACAAACTTAGATACGCTTTTCCTTTTACAACAATGCACACAAATACACATTATTGAGGGTAATGCACAATCGAGTGAAATGAATATTGAGTGAGTGGTCCTAATGTAAAGTCGATCTAAATAATTTCCATATGGAATTGCTCTGAATTATTGTGCAATGTTTTTTTTGTTGTTGTTGTTGTTGCTGTTTTATGATTTATTTTAAAGTTTATTTTCGGCTTTATTATATTGCATATCTAATGTTTGATTTTATAAATACGTACAACATTTGTACAAATACAAAGTGAAAATGTCAATATTATTTAGAGAGTAGACAATTCGTCGAGTCGAGTGAGTTTAGTTTATTTTATGTAAAATAATGTAAAGTATGCAAGTACTTCAATAGCAAACATAAGAGCAAAAATAATAATAATAAACAGCAAACAAATGAATTTCAATATTAACATTACCGCATTGAATAAGTGCATGTATGTTATTGAATATCTACTATATCTGCTTTATTTACTTATTTGAAATTAATTTGTTATTCGATATACTCGTACATATTTAGAAAATATTTGCTTGATTTGATTGATTTTTTTTTATAAATACAAACAACAACAAAATATTTATTTCTTTTTTGTTAAGTTTGACGAAATATGTATTTCAATTTTAATAATTTTTAAATCATTAACTTAGATTTGATTGGTAACCTTTGATGCCTTAATCGTTATTTATGCAGCTTCTAAGCTTCTTAAATATGTATTTATATAAAAAATCATTGAAAAAACAAAACGTTCAGACACGCAAATAATTTGAATCAAATTTCAATAAATAATCTATTTTAAGTGTCAATAAAAAAGCAAAACTAAAATTTAATTAAATATAAATTAAAATTTTTTTTGTTTAAACAACAATATAGGAAAAACTACTGCCACTGGGTCCTGTTTAAAGAGCTTTTTGTTAAGTCGCTAGATTGACCGTTTATGTATAAGTCAAAACTCTGATAATATATATATTAATGAAATTGCAATACAATATTAATATCGTTTATAGATTCCAATGTAACACTCAAAAATGAAGAAAGATAAGACCATAGATTCTAAGTAATACATTTGTAAAATGTAATTTTACTCACAACTCAAAATCGAGAAAATATAAAACTTTTCGTTCTTCAAAATGCGTTCAAAAATTAAAGCCCAGCCCAGCCCAGACCAAGAAAGACCGGCGCAGACCAGCCCAGACCAGCCAAGACCAGCCAGGACCAGTCAAGACCAGCCAAAAAGTTATTTTTAATAAATAATTTACTAAATTTCATATTAGCCTAGTAGTTTACTGCCTTGTCAATCGTATTGAAATGTTCTAGCTTCCAATCCCGGGTTCATTGCTTAAATAATAAAATAATTGTTTTAATATTAAAAATACTTTTATCAAGAATATATAGTTTTAAAAATCGCTATCCGATTAGGCGCGCCGTCTAAAATAGTCTAAAGAGTTAATTGTGATCATCGGTGGCTTATGTAGATCGAGATGGGATGGGTGGGTATCAATGGTCTGACACAACTCAAGATTAAACACAATATTGGTATCAAATTTATAATAAAAGTACAGATATATCACTAATTTTCTTGAAAATATCGGACAATAAGAGTAATAGGGCTATACATTATAGTGCGTCGATCCTCGTCATATCGGTGAAGTGTACATAGGATGTCATTAGATGTATTTTTACTCAATTTAAAGTGAATACATTCATAAAAAATACATATTTTCATACAAAATTTTAAAATAGGTGGTAGATATGCATGGGGTCTACATCTCAGAATGGGCATGGTATACTAAATTTAACATACAAATTACCTAGGACTGAGAAAAGCTTAAGTTTCGAGATTCAGCTTAATATCTTTAATACTGAGCGAATGAAACACCTCGCAACAGAGAGACAGGTAGACAGACAGACGGACATGGTTAGATCGACTCGTCTCATCAAACTAGAATATATATAGTTTATGGGGTCTATGACGTCTCCTTTGGTGCGTTACAAACTTTCCGACAAACTGAATATACCCGTTTACACTATGTGTAACGGGTTCCTTACTGAACATGTTCAGTTATCGTCGATTTTGTGTATAGCGTACAATGAAATTGTTCATTTATCTGTGATTGATGCTTTTATTACGCTTCACGAATCGTTCAAATTCGGTGCAACAACGTTGGTACAACGCCGTACAAATTCGTTGGTACATTTGCCACTCACTAAATTCGTCAAAATGTGCTATTCACCGAATTGTATTAATACGATTAAATGGTGAAATGTGATATTTTTTTATACAAAAAAAGTAAAACAAAGGACAAAATGCAAAATGTTTTCTGCCAAACTGTCGTTCAAAGTGTGATTAACCTAAACCGGCAATTGCAAAGGAAGCAACCAAGAACAAAATTGTTTTTCGCAAATATTTTTTTAACTAAAGTAGCTATTTATTTTTTAATGAGTTAAAACAAAGTCGGTTTTTTGTGTTGATGATTGTTTTTATAACACTTTGCAGTCACTGTGATCTGTGATCGCAATCGCTTATCTCCCTCTTTTTGCCAACACTAAATACCATCGTCCAAAACTAAAGTTGCCTCTTCGGGGAAAACATTTTGAGTCGATCGATGCCACCAAACAAAATTCGCCGAAGGAGCTCAAGGCCATAACTCTAGCTGCTAATATGATTGTTTCGGCACAAATGGAGCCTATTTTAAGGTGGCATAAAAATTCCAATGATTAAATTGAAAAAAAAAATTTTATTTTTTTAAATTTCCGGGTACTTACTTTACAGAATTTAGATAATCGTACTGAGCTTCTCGATCTGCGCTTTAGGGCTGTGAGGTCATTTAACTTTGTTCGTTTTAACTTAGTTTTATAATTATACTTTACTTTGGAATAATTTTTTTGTTTCATCACAAAGTATAAAAAAGATATGTGGGTATTTTTTCACACTTATATCTTTTAAGAAAATACAAAAATAATTGTTTTTCTCTATTAAAAATAAAGAAAGCAAACAAATATATTTATTAATAAATATTTGCTGTTATTTGAAATTGTTTGCCTTGCAAGGCTTTTCTGTTTTAAGTGTTTTGAAAAATGAGAGAAAAAGAATTTAGAGAAATAATATTAGCTGTCTGATATTTTTGTTTGGTTTATTGAATTCCCAACTGTGCACTTACAATGGCGCTGCCAATAAACAAAATTTCAAACAGCAAACTTTGCAGAAGCGCACCAGAAAGAAAGAACAAACTGTACCACACAAACCCAATCCAAATCACAATACTATGCCAAGCACTGTGCTAAGGGCTAAAGTAGCCAAAGAAAGTAAAGAAAATCCGCCGCGCAAGAAATTGGTTTACTGCTGCAGCACAATTTCCAAGTGGCCGGACACATGTGCAACTGACAAACCAAACAAAAATCGTAAACGGCAAACGAAACGCAACAAAAAAAAAAAAAAAAAAAAAAGAAGAAAAATTGTAAACCAAAAAAAAAAAAAAAAAAATGCATAAAAATCGAGTTCAAGTTGTGTGTTTGAAGAAAAAAAATTAAATTGTTGAAAAAAAATAAATAAAATAAAAAAAAAATATGAAAAAAAAAAAAACAAATAAAATCTTTGGACGAGTTACTCTAATATTTAATACGCTGCACAGATTTGCGTACATTTTCTATTTTTAACATTACTGGAAAGTATTCAGTTCTATTCGGAGCATTTAATCAGAGTCTGAGAAATATTTTCTCCGACAGACAGACAGGCGTATGGACAAATTAAAAATCATGGCCCAATTTTATTTTCGAACTTTTTTTTTAGATTTTATAATATTTTAACGTTTGAATTAGAGATGGGCGTCAGGACGGGAATCCCGTAAGTCCCGCTATGTCCCGCGGATTCGACCACGGGCCATCTCTAATTTCAGCCAACACAATACAGTATACCCTGATCCCAGAATTACATATTTGTGCCGAGTATAAAAAAAATTATTGTGCTATAAAAAAAAAAAAAAAAATTCGTTTAGATTTCCTAGAGCATTCCAAGTGCTGATATTTTATGAATTTTATTTCAAAACGCTTGACCTAACTCGCATAGACTTGAAGTCACTCGGCGTTGGCGATTGTTGAAGGAGAACAAGAAGAAGAAAAAGAAGTCGACTTATACTAGTATATACAAAAGTGAAGTATGGTATGTGGCATGTTGCAAGTGTAGAGGAGAGAAGAGAAGAGGAGAGTTGTGTTCACGGTTTATTCCTTTGGTCATTGTGGCATGTTTACGTAGTGCGCAATGCGAACGCCTTAGGGTAATATTTCGGTTCAAGTTAGTGACACTCAATTTAAATTTATGCCGATTTATAATATTATTTGCTGCTCCACTCCAATGTTGCTCCATGTTCTTTTGATTATTTTATTAAAACATATTATTACAATATTATTATTTTTTGTTATTTTTTTTCTTTGTAGTGACTAAATAAGCAGCAAATTTGAGTGCAAAAGTGCAAGCTGAAGTGGATCAATTTATTTCTGCGTGCTTTACGAGGACTTGACTTCATGACAAAAGCTGATAGAATGAATGCAACATTTTTACCCAAGGCCTTAAAATAATACACACCTATAATAGGTTTAATTGTCATTTAAGCCACATCTGTAGCAAAAACCGCATGATTCTATGTTACAATATAAGCTTAAGATTTTCATTAGTGTCTAAGTAGCGAAGATTCTTATCGTAATTATGTATTGATTCCAATTAACTGCGCATCAAGTGCAACACGACGACCGCAACATGTGGTAAACAGCAACGTTATTACACTCTTTTTAAACATAAATATGTATCCTGTTTGTATAATACAAAAGCATGTATATACGAAGACATCGGATTTATATAAGCTTGATCAGCTTGACGAGATGCATTGATTTTATTATGCAACAGCTATACTATTTGACGAATAAGTCAATTTGAAGTCAACTTAGTCATTCGTAATCCAAACGTTAGTCAACTTAAATTGACGAAGATGACTGCGCTAGTCTAAACACTGGAAAAAACAAGGAAAAACCTTAACTTCGGTTGGACCGAAGCTTATACGAGGTGTGTTCAAAAAGTATCGCGAATTGTGTGTTTTTCCAAAAATTATTTATTTATTCATGATAATTTATTTTGTCCCCTTTAAAATAATCCACTCCCGATAAAATACACCTATGCCAACGTTTTATCCAATCCTCTAAACATGCCAAATAGTCCCTTTCCGGTATAGCCAACAGTGCCTTCTTCGATTTAGCTTTTTATCTCCTCAATCGACTCGAAACGCGTTCCCCGGAGTGGTCTCTTGAGTTTTGGGAATAGCCAGAAGTTACACGGAGCCAAATCAAGCGAATACGGTGTTTGCGGAACGATATTGGTTGGATTTTTGGCAAAAAAGTCATAAAAATCAGTGCAGTTTAAAAGAAAAAGCATTTTTTGGTACCAATCGAGACTCGAACGTTTGAGGCCCAAAAACATCTTTTAAAATGGTATTAATTGATCCTTTCGATACTCCAATTTCATCAGCAATGTCTCTAATACTTAATCGACGGTGTGCAAGCACTAATTCTTTTATTTTTTGGATGTGAGCATCGTCCGTTGAGGTCGATGGTCGACCAGGGCGCTCTTCGTCGTTCACATCTTCTCGGCCTTCTGAGAACATTTTGTACCACCGATAAACGTTGCTTCGGTCCAAGGTAGCTTCTCCGTATGCCACAGTCAACATTCGGAATGCATCCGCGCACTTAATTTCGTTTTTCACACAAAAATTTGATACAGGTTCTTTGATCCATTTTTTGAATAGGTAAAAATCGAAGACGATCCAAAACACGTGCAAGCAAAGCAGCTGTCAACAATTAAGTGAACATTCAAAATGGCCGAGCTTATCGGCATAAGTGAGATATGTACATGAGTACCAACATAACGCCACAAAAAAATCGAAATTCGAATATACGTAACCCGCGAAAATTCAAAATTCGCGATACTTTTTGAACACACCTCGTATACCTATTACACTTCATTTGACGTGGATAGACCTTCGTGTGCAGCATTTGTATTAAATTTTATTTCAAAATACTAAACAAATTAAATATATTCATAAAAATTTAGGAATTCGCGTTCCGATTTGGACCAATTTTAAACTGAAGATTTGGCTTAATATACGAAGCATTTGTACCATATTTGAAGCCATTTGCTTTATAAATAAATTTTTTTCTTATAAGAACTTGACAAAATGTTGTACTTTTTGTATGGAAGCAATACCTAAAAGTGGGCGTGGCACATTGATTTTAACAAAGAAAGTACACAGAACCTAGAAAAGCTTATGTTTAAAATTTCAGCTTAATATCTTTAAAACTGAGCGAATAAATCGCGCAGCAACAAACAGACAGACGGACGTACGGACAGACAGACAGACGGACAGACAGACAGACGGACATGGCTAAATCGATTCGTCTCGTCGAGCTGATCAATAATATATATACTTTATGGGATAGCTGCCTTCTTTAATGCGTTACAAACATTCCGAGAAACTGAACACTAAGTGTGGCGTGTATAAAAACGTTAAGTTCGGCAGAACCGAAGCTCAAATAGCCGCCACACAAAACTTTAATTAGTTCATGTATGATCATCGGTGATTTAGATTATACTCCGCAAAGGGGTTGGGTGGGGAAAACTCAAGTTGGGGCTCAAACTAAAAGCATATATGTAAAATTTTTAGGTATAAGTGAAGATATAACAATAATTTACTTTGAAAAAAAATGGTAGAAAAATGTACAAAAAAAAAAAAATAAATTGTTTTCATTTTCCAATTTTTGGATATTAAAAATTATCTCCAAAATAAAACTATCTTTATTATTCAAATAAACATTCAAAAGTCAACAAATACTTACCTTACTCATTTTTCGAGAAAGAAGCTTACACATTCATTTCTCAATAAAAAAAAAAAAAAAAAAAAAAAACACAAAGCCAAAAAAAATGGCAAAAAAAAAAAACAAAAGCCAAACAAATAAAAATGACCACAAAAAAAAACGCTATTGCAAACACAAAATTACAACACGAGTTAATTGATTTCACTTATATTTTAAATACAACTGACATTTTCACATAATTTAATTATAAGAAATGCACTTACATAACTTTCGATTTTACACAATTGAACACTGCGCCCAAAACTTTCTTTTTATAATTTCTGCAATTTTCTTTGCAATTTGAACACGCAAAAAAAAAAAAACAAACACACACTCACACAAAAAGCATTTGCAATAATTGCATTAAAAACGATTTGACGAATTGCACTTTTATTTTTAATTAACTTTCACATTATTTTGATCATATTTAGCATTTTAACACAATTCCAAGAAATTAAATAACATTTTTATTTATTTTGTAAACGCGTTATGCATTTTACCTGCGACCGACGCGCTTATGAGACATTCTTCTTCTTCTGCTTCTTCTTTTTTGTATCAATGCAAAAAGCTGAACTTGAGCGTGAAGTTCTCTCTTTTGAAGCGAGTGAGAGAACACCAAAAAATATCAATTGTCAAAAATACAATTATTACAACAACAAATACAAAGAATAGAGTTGAGTAATTATTTCAAGCAGAGTAAATGATGTATAAAATAAATTTCCGCTAGAGGGCGCTAAACTTAGATCTATTGCCTGGCGAAGCTGAAAGAAATAATGTTAACTTCGGTTTAAACGAAACTTTCTTTGTTATACTGTTCTAAAAACTTTTTGCAAACAAGTAGGACCTCAATTAATTCTAAATTAGAGTGCTTTTCTATTCTATTTCTAAACCTGAAAACCTGAAGTTCCAATTTTCAGCTGAATATCTTTATATCTTCACTTAAGAAAATGCGTAGAAATAAACAGACAGACGGACAGATGGGCATGGCTAGATCGATTCGTCTCATCGAACTGACAAGAATGTATGTACTTTATGGGGTCAACGACGTCTCCTTCAATGTGTTACAAACTTTCCGAAAAAACTGATAATACCCTTCACCCTATGTGTGGCGGGTATAAAAATAAAAACAAGTTAAGTCTTATCTTAGTTCAAAAATTTCATTTGGACCATCCCAGGCATAATTTGTATTACATATTAAGTTCCTAGAATAAGAAGTATAGAAGTTTTCATGTAAAAACCCAAAATGTTGGGCTAGATTTGTATGCGAGCAACCCCTTAAAATGGGACTATAGAAAAACCGTTTATAAGTGAGAGTCTAAGTTTTAAATATGGCGGCTCTATCTCTATCTAGACAGATAGACCGACATAGTTATATCGACTCGCCGCTCAATGCTGACCAAGAATATATGTATATATACTTTATAGGGTCTTCCTTGCATACTTCTGCCTGTTACATACATTTGCACAAACTTAATACATCCTTTTAAAATGGACGCAGAGTCAAAATGTGTAGCTGGAGCATTAGTGCTCTAGAAGTAGCTCAAGACTTTTGTTTTTTGTCTTGGTTTTCGAATTTTTTATACCTGTTACACTAGTGTAAACAGGTATATTCAGATTGTCGGAAAGTTTGTAAGGCATTAAAGGAGGCATCGTAGACCCTATAAAGTATATATATTATTGATCAGCTTTATGAGACGAATCGACGAATTTTTTAAATTTTTTGAAATTACTTTTTTCTAAAATTTATGTGACAACAGTTTTTAATGTTACAAATCTTGTTTACATTGCCCCTTTGCTACTCTGTTAAGCTGTTAAGATTTGCGACTGCGCTAAAAGAAAAACTGTACACAGTATTATTAGCCAAAAACGTAACAGCGCTTATTAACAAGCATTCTTCCCCTGGGCAAAACATTATTTTTAACAGTGTGCTGGTCAACATTTGAACAGTTTGTTCTTATTTTAGTACACTGTAAATGTAATAAAAGAATAAGTTGGTAACAGAGAACTGTTTGCGATGCACTGTTAGCATACAGCTGCACATTCTAACTGTTTCACCAAATCAAAATGTTAATTATTATTTTAGTACACTGTAAATAAAAGAAAATACATAGTAACAAAAACGTGAAATGCTCTTTTTTTTCTCTAAACAGAACCATGTGGATACTCTTGCACATCATTGCAAATAGGCTTATTGGACTGTACACCACAGTTTACATTACTAGACGAGGCGGCTAGTAAAATTCTTTACCAACTACTGCCGTTTGCCAAGCAGAAATACCACAGGAGTTCAGTAACGTCTGGACGACCTATACGAATATTAATGGAAGATTGCGGCGAGTAAGCCCTATCTGAAACATCGTGTCGGAATTGGTTTGATTGCTTTTTAAGTGGTGATTTTGATGTGAATGACGAAGAACTTCCAGTTCAGCCGTAAAAGTTTGAAGATAAAACATTAGAAGCATTACTTGATTAAGACCCATTTCAAACGCAAAAGTAAGATTCAGATTCATTGGAATAGGATCAAGTAATCATTTCCAGACGTTTAAAGTCCTTGGAAATGATCCAAAAGCAGGAAATTGGGTGCCGTATGAGTTGAAGTCGAGTGACGTTGAGAAAAGGAAGGTGTTTTTGCATCCAATTGTAACTGGCGATAAAAAGTGGGTCTATTACGATAAACCCAAGCGCAAAAAGTCATGAATTTTGCCCGACAAGCCACCAACATCCATCGCAATGCCGAATATTCATCTCATGAAGCTTATGCTCTGTATTTGGTGGGTCCAGCGTGGTGTGATCTTCTTCAAGCTTCTCAAACCGAATAAAACGGGGGAACTCTATCAATAACCGATCAGTACCCACTTGGATTCGCTTAAATGAGAAGTCCTACCCCAGCCGCTGTATTCTCCAGACACAGCTTCTTCCGAATAACACCTCTTTCGGTCAATGAATAATGGTCTAGCCGAGCTGCATTTGACTTATTATGAAGAGAAAGAAAAAGGACGAGATGAGTCGTGCTTCCGACATGGTATCCGCAAATTGTCCGAAAGATGAGAGAATGTAGTAGCTAGCGATGGACAATACTTTGAACTTCAGTTAAATAATTTTTTTATTTCTTAAGTGTTGCCTTAAAAATTTGTTAAGGCAACAATTATAAGTGGAAATACTTCACAAGATATTTGAAAACCCAATAAATGATAACTAAAATGCATAATTGCTACTAAATCTGCATGTGTCTGTGTGTGTGCATATAAACGCCTAACTTCAACTTTATGAGTCTAAATCATACTGAAATTTAACAAAACGCGTCAGTCTTTTTTTCAACAGCCTACTATGCGATTGTAAACCTACGAATATTTACACAAAAAATGCCGCAAACCAAAACTGAGATAGTTTACGAATCAAATACAAAATACGTTGAATTGTATAAATGTGTGTGTGTGTGTGACGAGAGTGTGAGCCTCAACAATAGCAGCGGCAGCAGCTGCTGCTGCTTTGGCGAAATATAGTACAGCAACATCATCATTCCCTAAAGCAAAGCAAAATAGCAGCGTTGGCTGGCATTGCAACTTAGCCACAAAATGGCAGCCATGCCTTTTGTAATATTGACGTTATTGATGTGTACAGAAATATTCGAAATTTCAGCGGGTTTCCGGCATACATATCCGACGTACACATCACATCAATTGCGCCAACTTTGTTTATCATGAATATCTGAATACTCGTATGTATGTAAGTATCTTATAGATATACTATTTACATACTCATACATACATAGATATGCATAAGCATTTATAGTTTTTATGTATGTGTATGTTTTTTTTGTAATGGAAAATTTTTTGCCAAATCAAGCGCAAGCCAAAGTAGCAACAAATAAAATTTTATTCGTGTTAAAAGTTTTTTGCACAACAGACAACAGCAACAAAACAACAACAGCTACAACAACAACAACAGCACAAAACAACAGCAATGACTGTAACTATAAAAGCAACAACATCATACAATATAAAACACAACAACTATTTTTCATGTTAAAAAATAAAAGTTTGATTTTATTCTGTTAGTTGTGGGTGATTGTCTCAGTTGACTGCATATACGAGGGTTATAATAAAAGTTTAACACTCTGGAACGACAATACGAACTGAATCGGAATATCTTTCAAGCCATTCGTTATGCTACCCATCGAATCATGTTATTTGACATCTGGAATGTTCAGTAATCGCTGATCGTTTTTATGAACTGCGATTTAATCACTTTTTCAGTCACAAATCACACTTCGACTCAAAAATCACTCTTTTTGCCAACACTTATTTCTACTAGCACTCATAATTCAATGCCAATTACTGTTTCCCAACCTTGCTGGGATTCCAATATACGATTAAAAAAAAAATCTGTTCTTACCAACGTTGTGGCGTTTATCCTCTATGTCGCCCGCTTCAATAAGACCCACGTCTTGCTTATAAGTTAGCTGCAAATTTACAAACTAGGCTCCAGAAAGGTGCAGTTTATTGATTTTGAAGGAGCTTTACAAAATCTTTGTCGTCGTTCACAAGCTCGCCAAAATACGAAAATCCTATGCAAATTCATTTATTTTTCGAAGAATTTTTCTTCGTAACAAGCCAATTAATAAACTATCCGAAGACCTGCGACTTTAATAAGATCAGGATTGGCATAATTATTCCATAAAAAGGAACTTAAAACATATGTTTAGGTTATGTTATGTTTATGGTAGTCTATAACCACAGTGTCCCATGGTTTTGCTATCGTTCTTCGACCAAGCCAAGTTGTCCTGAATATCCTACAAGTTGTTGGGTTCGTTCACTTACTGTTTGCAGTAAGTCGAATTTTTTTCTTTATAAGTAGTCTACATGTAGCTATAGATATCCCGACCGAACTCTTTTCAGAAAAGGATATGTGCCATACTCCATAGCCTATGTGTGCGCTCAATGTGACTAAGTACCCAAATGAGGTTAATACTGCAGTGTTGGACCATCTCGTTGAGATATTTGTGACACTTAGTAATACATTTTGAGCGCTTTCAGGGCCGCTTGACTGTCCGAGAACAGAGAGATATGTTCTGGTTTAATGGCTTCGTTTATCGCTACGACCTCTGCCTGATAAGCAACGCAATGGACAGGAAGCCGGGAGGATATGTTAATACTCAGTTCTACATCTGTGTATATGCTGACTGAGTTTTTTTCTTGTCCAATTCTGACTTCTCCAGTCTTCACGCAGTGGCAGAGCGGCTTCATACCTCTTGATGACATAGTAGTCGGTATTAGTTGGTATTCAATCAAAATTAATCTTAACGATTTCTTAATCTTGATGTGTCCTACGATTGAAGGGCGCGACATGTTGCAATAATTTTGTCTAATTGCAACTATTGAGTGCTTTAGTTGTAGTTGAGCGTACTGTTCCACAGAAGGGAAACATAAAAGAAAAACATAGATAAAAACAAAATTTTAAGTGACAGAAATAATCTAACAAAGAAAAGGATTAATTTATGTTAATACTAGTGCCGTGTTGATAGTTCATGTGAGATGCACTGGTTGACCAGTGAAATATTTTTAATGTCTACAATAACTGCAGATCTGCTGTTGATATTTACAGATTCGTAGCTTTACTTTTTATCAGGAGATTACAGAAATCGCACGACAATACTTCATCATGCCTGAATGTTTTTTTTTTTGTTATCCAAAACGTTAGAAAATCTTTGCTGAAATACCAAGTTTAGTCATACTGCGAATTTTTGTTAGTCAACTTGTTAACAATATACATATCTCGTATATGGTAACTGTTTCTATATTTATGCATATGTGTACATGTATCTATATTTTTGTTTATGTATGTTTTTTTGTTGTTTTAAATTTGACTGACAGATAAATGCGTACAAAAACAACATTTCACTTTAGGCGTATTTTAAAAAAGTCACAAAAATAGTTTTATTATACTTTTTCCACTGTACACATTTTTATTGCATATGCTTAATATTGTGCACTCTGCTATACATACATACTCGTATGACTAGATTCTATAAAGTAAAAACAAAACAAAAAAAATTAAAAAATCTAATTGTAGCAAAGCGTACTCCAAAGCAATTCCGTCTAGTACAATAAATTGTTTTTGTTTTTTTCTTTACTTGAAACTGCTTTATTTTTGCGACTTCTCTAATAAAAAATTGTTACTAGAATAACTAAAAATAAAAGTGTTTACAAAAAAAAAAAAAAAAAAAAAAAAAAAATTGATATTTTAAATCTCTCTTCTGCACAAAATGAATTTGTTTATTGTTTCAAATCACTGCTAAGCCATATATAATCGTATACCAGATATAAACATTGAGCTAATCACTGATAGTTCTGCTGAATATAACATGCCGACTTAATTGCTTTATGCTGTCACTCTTTTTGAGATTTTAATTTGTGCTGTTCATACTAGAAATGCATTTTGTTGTGGTCTCTTAAAGAATATCCCAGAATAACATACAAATAATAATATGGCATTAAATGATTATTGGACAATTATATTAAATTGACCAAAGACTAGCTTTATTGTAGCATAAGAAAACAAGGAAAGAACGTTAACTTCGTTGGAACCGAAGCTGAAATACCCGTTACACAACACTTTTAATAGTTTATATGTTCACCAGGTGCTTAGATTAAATTTCACGACGAATTTGGTCAAATTTGTATGGAGGCTTTATGTTATATTTTTCCCGATCGTTACCATATCGAAAGTGTTCACTTAGGTGGACATTGGAATTTTACCAAATTTAATTGAATTCATTCAGAAATAATAAATGTTTTCATATAAAAACTCGAAAATGGGCGGTAAGTTTGAATGGAGGCTATACATAAAAATGGGCGTGGCGCCTTAGATTTGACATTGGATGACATAAGAAGTGTTCTAACCCTATTTGCATTAAATATATTTATAAATAATACGTATTTTCATACAAAAAATTGAAAAAAAGTGGTAAGTTTGTATGAGGGCTATATCTGGAAATGGGCGTGGCAACATTCTTTTGATATTGGATGCCATTAGAGGTATTTTTACCCTACATTGTAGTAAAAGTATTCATAAACAATAACTATTTTCATACAAAAAGTCTAAAAAAGTGGTAAGTTTGTATGGGGGCTATATCTAAAAATGGGCGTGGCACCTTGGTTCAAACATACAAACTAACTAGGAGCACAAAAAGCTTAAGTTTCAAATTTCAGGTCAATGCTGATCAATAATATATATACTTTATAGGGTCTCCGATGTCTCCTTCAATGCGTTGCAAACTTTCGGACAAACTGAATATACCCGTTTACACTTTGTGTAACGGGTATAAAAAGCTACTGTGATGTCCCAGGTAAACTATTATTTAAATATAAGAATTTGATTATCAAAGAAATGTAAAAGTGGATATCTTTGCTCGAATAGCGAACAATCTTATTGGGGCCGATACACATCTTCACTGATAAATCCAAGATGAATTCAAGTGTAGGTGCGCCGGTTTAATACGCTGAGCCGAATATCAGGCTCTCGTATAAATTACCGAAGTATTTTCCAGGCAGTGGTTTTCGCAATTTTCAAAAAAGATGCACATCTACTGGTTTCCCAGCCATTAGGACATAGAGGGTAATGAGATGGCGGACAAGCTCGCAAAGATGGCTTTGGTCTGACTCAGAGTGAAACAATATATCTATCAATCTTACTACGGATACTGTATTGCAGTCTGGAGGAGATTGCCTCGATTAAATTTCGAAAAAGTGGAGAAACATATCCGATTGCGGAGTATTCAAAACAATGTACAAGAACCCTAGCAAAATACTGAAAGTACCACGCCCATTTTTAGGAATAGCTCCCATATTAAATTAATTCTCATGAATATATTTGGTGGAGTGAATATATTCATAATTAATACCTATTTTAACAGAAAAATTGGAAAATGGGCGGTAGATTTATATGGGGGCTTTACCCGAAAATGGACGAGGCACCTTGAATTTGACATTGGATGACATAAGAAGTGTTTTTTTACCCGATTTGGAGTAAATATACGTATTTTCATACAAAAACTCTAAAATGGGCGGTACATTTGTATGGGGGCTATACCTAAAAATGGGCTTGCCACCTTGTTTCATACAAAACTGCATAGGACCAAAAAAAGCTTGAATTTAACATTTCATGTCAATATTTGAAAAACATTCTGAGTAAAACGCATCGCAACAGACAGACAGACGGACATGGCTTTATCGATTCGTCTAACGTTTACACTATGTATAACGGGTATAAAAATATATTTAGTAAAAACAAAATAAAAACAAACTATGTATATTGAAGTAACCAAGTAACTAAATACTCAGGCTAAGCATTATATAAAACATAATGATCCGCGCGCTATGCTAATTGCAATTAAAATAGACGCAGTCGTTTTAGTGCAGCCATAGTTGCGTATGCGTAATTGCTGTATGTGGAATTTGTATTTCATGCAGTACTATCAAAAAAACATATAAACACAAACACACACATACGCACAACACGGATACGCGCATAACTTAAATATGAATTTCTAATTATGTCGGCAACAAGGAAACGAAACATGAACTTAACCAACGCCAACTCATTAGGCACAACGCGTTGCTGCTGCCGCTGCTGTTCTGTTCTGTTGCAGTAATGATGGGGGGCGTTGTTCGTTGTTGTGGTTTTTTGTTTAAGTTGCTGCTAAGGTAACTAACAATATAAAAAAAGGTATTGTACAAGTGTCGACAATGCAGCAACAATCATGAAATCAAGTCAACAACAACAGCAACCGGAAACGGAAGCGGTTTACTTGCAATGGCAGCTGTAGCGCCGTCGACCACGAATCGACTGCAGCGAAGCTTATGGCCAAATATACTAAATCACACAGGCAAATATACTCACACACACACACGTTGATATGCAATATGTTTCATGTTTCAATAAATGCAATTTAATTTAGAAATTGTTTAAATGCAAAATTATTATAATATTCAAAAAAATACTATATATCAAACACATAAATACTGCAGGAGTACAAACAACGAAACTTAACTTGTTTTATAATTGCAACAATTTACAACAAATAAAGTTATATACAAAAATTTTAAAATAAAAACGTTTCTTAGTGGAAACATTTTTTGAGAACTTTTAAAAATATCATCTTGAACAGAATGATTATCTCGATTAAACGTATACATCACCTCGAAATAATTTCGAAAAATATCAATTTACCAGGGATGACACCGAAATCGCAGAGATTTTGTGTAAATACTCGAAATACATATAAACAACAATTCTTTAAGTGTTCAATTGATTTCACAGGGGGAGCCAATATTTTAATATTTTTAAATTCTATACAAAGAATTTAAATTTGCGACCCATCAAACCGAAAATGAAACCTTACAAATCCATATTTAAAATATAAAACTCAAAACTGTAAAAAAAACTTTTCCATGCAATTCTCATTTCATGAATTTGTGCTCAAAAGTTCTGTCAAGTTGGAAAATGCAACATTTTAAAAGTAGTGAAAAATATCGCAGCTGAATTATTTTTAGTTTTTTTTTTATACCCTGTACCAGAGGGGTAATAGGATGAACGGTGCATGATAGACCCTATAAAGTATATATATATTCTTGAACAGCATTGAAAGGACCTGTTCGACCTTCTGTCTGCTGCTCATCTATTGGCGGAATCGGTACTTTTATATCCGTCTCATATTGCGTGGAGGGTATTATCATTTTGTCAGAGACGCTTAAAAAGACACATCTTAGACCCTATAAAATATATATATTCTTAAACAGCGCAACGAATCAATATAACCATGGCCGTCTGTCTGTTGCGAAGATATTCATTCGTTCAGTTTTAAAAATATTTAAAGATATAATGCCACGCCCACTATAAGGTGTAGTCCCTACGCATATCTATCACCCATTTTCGATTTTTGGATGAAAATACTTATTTTTTGCTTTTTATTTTCATGCCAGGACAAACGTACCATGTCCATTTATACGTATAGTACCCATCCAAACTTACCACCCTCTCTTTGATTTTTTGTAAGAAAATAGAAGGTACATATGTGTATGTAAAATACACTTCCTTACTTTAATTTAACAATAAATGTGTTTATTATAGTAATCATTTAATATATTATATAACATATGATTAATTTATAATTAATAATGAAAACAAGATCAACAACAGATTTAAGCCTCATGAAAACCATGAATCTCGAAAAAACACGACTGATAAAACGACAGCTTTGACTGCTTAAAACTGACTCTCTTCGACTTTTCCGTTGCTCCGACCTAATCGTTATTGCTGTCTTCTCCTGTTACTCCGTTATTCTACTGTTGCTGCTAATGCCTCCTATTCTCGAGCTTAGTTACCGTTCACTTGCTTCCGATAATAGTTATTAAAGAAGAGTTAAACCGACCTAGATAGCCACTACCAAACCAAAGTGAGTAAAAACACTTCAATGTTAGAACCAAAATTTCACGCCCTAATACAAACCTTTCGCCCATTTTCAAGTATTTGTATGAAAATTGTTATTATTTATTAATAAAAACACTTCTAATGTCAACGCATTTCTTCACAAGATATTTGGTAATATATTGTTTATGTTTCATTTCCAAAACGTTTCTTTGCATTGCACTTGACATAAATTGCTATCGGTTACAAATTGAAAAGTAATCGGTTAACCAAAATTGTTGTTGCTGTGACTTAAATTTCTGCTTTTTAAATTTAGGCATGAGTACAAAATAATTATTTAAAATTTTAATTCAGAAACACTGATATTAAAAAAATTCAAAGATAAACTTTATATACATCACAGAATAAAATAAAAATAATTTTTTAAAAAATCGACTATACCTTTTTTATGAAACATTATGCATTTACTTTACACTTCACTTACTCGACCTCTGCCGATTTGAAATCGGAAATATTTTATGATTTGCGATTGCCGGAACATCAAAATTTGCGATTTAAAAGTAAATCGCAAAATTTTTACGATTACGGAAGCAAATCACACCAAATTTTTCCGAGTTGTCGTCTTGAATATTTCGTGTAACGTGTATGAAAACTTTTCCCTCGTTACACTACACTTTTGCGGATTATTTTCATGTAAAATACATGGCAAATTTCAGGGGCTTGGCGGCACCATTAAATATTATCTGATTAAAAATAAAAAATTAGGGTCTTCTTAATTTCGATATAAAAACAATCCTAGGGGTGGAAACACAAAATTTTTTTTTTTTTGGGCCACCCTACTTAAAGTAGTCATTTTACCTACGCACTAATGTATAGTATAAAAGTTCTTTGCAACAGAATCTTTGAACAGATTTACTAATCGAATGTTTATATTTTAAATTTAAAAGCTTTGAAACAAAAAAAAAATTGCTTCTTTCTTGCAAATGTCGTCACGCTTATTATTTTAAAAAGCTACAGCTGCGCTCTGTTAATTAACTTTTAATGGCAATAATTATGCGCTAAAAAGGTGCTCTAATCGAATTAAAATACTTTGAAGTCCTAATAAAGTTCAATTAGAAAGCAGAAAACGCCGTAAATATTCCCAAGAAAAGTTAAATATTTAAAGTAGAAGAAGCAGTCTTAAGTCTTTACTACTTGCTAAGGTTTTACTTTTCTTTTTAGCAAACCATCATCATTCAACTGATTTTGCATGCAAAAACAAAGCACTGCCAAATGGCTTACAGACCGGAAGAAAAAGTAAAACAAATGTCATTCGTCTGCATTGAGCTCATTCCGTGCTTACGCTTAGTTCTCACCCTACTCGATTTTCTTTGGGTCGCTATAAACTACATTATTCCGTTTTTTCTGTTTTTTTTTTTTCTTTATGGCGCGCACAGTGAAATGCAAATGTCATTTGCAGTTGACACTTGACTCAGCACTTCGCACTGTCCTAGGGCACTTTGGGGGTTTTCACCTGCTGTGAGTTGAACTGAGCTGAGCTTACACTGTACGAGTATTGTACCGCTACTTCACTTCTACTCTATTTCTCTCTTTCACTCTCTCTCCCTCTGTACGCTTATTGTAAATACAATGCAACTAAATAAACAAAAAAAAAAATGAATGAAAAATATAAAAAATGGCACAAGAGATTGTACGAGTTAAATAGCAAAACAACACAAAAAACTAAAAAAGAGTTTAAAAAATTTAATCTGCGATAAAACCGAAGATTTTATAAGCTTCATGCATGACACCGGTAGCTACGAAACCCGTGGAGAAATTGTGAAAAATGGTGGGACTGGCGCGATCGGGTAAGTCCAAAAAAAACTGTATGCTGAGAATTTTGGGGGGACCCCCAAAATCTGGATCTACGGTCAAGAAACTAATTTTTCAATCTTTTTTTTTGTAAGCTATAACTCAGTAAATTACAAATTTATTTTTTTAGACATTTCCAAAAATATAGAGTAATATATTGTATATTAAAATTTTTTTCAGCACATTTGATCTTTCCATTGAGCTGTATGGCAGCCACATAAAATAATTGTCTGATTTGAGCTAGATTGGAATATTTTCTTTAGACTACACAGGTTTTTTTTTTTATATGAACACGATTCTAGTGCCCAAGAGTGACCATCATGTCGTGACTTTGAAAAAGAGGTTTAAATCTCTGAAAAAAATTTTGGGGGACTATCTACTTTTTTCGAAAATCAGACGTTATGGGCACTTTTGGGCACCAGAATTGTGTTCAGCACATACATACAGCTGAACTACCCGGCCTTGTTCGGGTCATGTTCATACATATATCAAATATCATTTGTCTTGTTACGCCCACCTCCCATTTTTCCAATCGATCATTCTTTTCTTAATGTTGTAAAAAAGTACATCGAGTTTCATTTCTCTTGTTCAATTATTTGAATAAATAACATACAATTTTTGGATGGCTTTTTCGGGGCCACGTCGAACCCCTATTTTTTATTTGCAGATCCCAGTAATATGTATGTCAACCATAATTTCTATCAAATACTTATCGATTCTATGGGGACCATGCCCAACGCTTATTTTTCTAAAACTACATACATCTTATCATGTACGTTGGACCAAAAAAATCTACCAAATTTTTATTGAAATTGGTTGATTCTCATAGGAGACGCGAACACCACGCCACTTAGTGGAATGAAAAATAGTTTACGTATGATTCTCAGACCTACTGAGTAGACACACATGATTTTATAAGAATCGGTTAAACCATTTCGGAGGCGAATTCTTACAAACTCTGTGACAGCAGAATTTTTATATAATAGATTAATTTTCCAGGGATGTATTTGCCTTTCAAGTGAAAACACTGAACCATAAAGGGTTAATTCCTTTTAGTTCAATATTGTTCTATTTTTAAACTTCTATTTTTATATTTTTAAACTTTTAGTGTAAGATTCAAGCTTTATTTTGAAGTCTTTAGTACGTTTGCTTTCGAGAAAAATTGGGTTAAAACCCACAAAATCGTGATTTCGGTGTTTTTTTACGTAAATGGGCACTTTGGGTCCATTCACAAAAATATATCGAAAAACCTCTCTCAAATATATATATATATATATATATAATCTATATATATAAAAAGTAAAAAATTTGTCTATGTCCGCTATGGACTTTGAAACCATGCAACGGATGAGACCCAAAAACCGGTTTCATTTAAAAGGCAATAATGCAAGTAAATAAGTTATATCTATATCGATTTCGGTGTTTCTAGGTTAAGTAACAAAAATGGGTATTGGGCTAACCCTCTAAAATGGGAACGGAATAAATTGTAAATTAACGAGTTCAAGAGCGTTCTACAGAATATAAATTTTATTTTTGTTTTTAATCTAAGATTTGATTTAAATCTTATATTTAGTCTCCGAAAATGTAGCTGGTTTTTCAGATTTATATTCAGACAGACGGACATGGAACTTTTGAAATTTTCGACATATTGTTTTATTTGTTACAAATTTCATGTAAACATTAATATATCTTTAACAAAATATGTTTGTAGAGTATTTAAAAAAAAAATTAGAGTTAATGACTGCCACTCTTTCTTTCAACAAAAGCAACAGAGCAGCAGCATCATGCACAAAGTTGTGCTTTTGGAAGTGTCAGTAGGGCATCCAGGTGTTGTGACGCCATCATTAGGTGTACGCGCTGTCAAAGTATTTTTCCACATCGTTGCAATGTGTTCTGTGCGTGAAGAGTGGGGAGGGCGAGTTGCAGCCATTTGACATTATTGGTGGCAAGCTTAAATGTCTGAAGTTAACTTTAGGCATTCTGTGCTGTTCTGTTCTTCACTTATTATATTTGAGCTGTTAATAGCCTGACGCGGTTTTGTGTTTCACTTTCTCTAAATAAAGTCAGCTAAATATGTATTTTATATAGCAAAAGCAGTGAGTTGCATGAAATTAAATCATTCTTTTCTTGCTTTTTTATTTGGCTTTGTTAAAAAAAAAGGAGCAATCAACACAAGTTCAAAGAGTTCCGAAATCTCATTTTTCTTAGCTTTTCATTCTGCTTTTCTTTCATTTTTAAATCTTTTTTTATTTTGCTTTGCTTCTGATCGGAAATCAGTTGAAAATCAAAGTGTAAAGTGCAGATTACGTGGCAGATACTAAGGAAACAGCTGCAGCTTCAAGCAAAGGATTTACATTGAATGACTGAAACGAAAAAAATTGAACACTGATTACGTTTTTTTATGGTTTTTTTAAAATGAAAACATGTTTAAGAAAGTCAGGGAGAAAATTGTGTTGATAACAAACTTTATAACAGTTTGACCTTGCAATTAAATTTGTCGTCTTAGAATTTCGTTCAGAACATGGATTCTATATAGAAAATAAACCATGCATAATGTTATTATCTTTTTATTTATTAATTTAATCATATTTGAGTAGTTTTTGGGGTATTGTTGTGCGTTGAACTCCAATCTTAATACTTTGAGACAATAACTGACCGTTTTGGGAAAACTTTGATCCAAAATGAAACAAACACTTTCAATCCAAATCTAAAAAATCAAGTCAGCAATGGTACAATTATTTCCGAAAACCAAATGTGATAGAAATCTTTGATTGGGCTTCAGTTGAAGTTTAAACCTTCCGTTAAAAAGAGCAGTGTTGAGAATTTTAATGTAGCAGAACTTTTTATACCCGTCACACAAAGTGTGAATGGGTATATTCAGGTAGGAGTCATCGTAGACCCTATAAAATGTATATATATTCTTGATCAGCTTCAAGACAAAACATTTTTTTTTTTATTAGTCCCATAAAGTATATATATATATATATATATTCGATCTAGCCATGTCCGTCTGTCTGCCTGTCCGTCCGTTCGTCTGTTTGCTTCTTTGCAGTTTATTCGGTCAGTTTAAAAAATAATATGCTTAAATTGAGAACTTTCGTGTTTCTCTCCAACGACTTAATCAAGTATGAAAATGAAAGTGCTGCGCCTATTTAAAGTATAGCCCCCATACTAACTTACCGTTTTGTTAGATTCTTTATATGAAAAAAGGTATTGTTTATGAATGTATTGACTCAAAAATGGGTAAAAACAGTTCTAATGTTATCCAAATTCAAAACCAAGGTATCCGCCCATTTTCTATTTTATTATTATAATTTGCAAATAGTTTTTACTTTTCATTGTTTAGGAGGCATGAATCATTTCTTTGTATATATATATATTTTTTTTTTTAATTTATGTTATTTATTTAAGCGGTGCACCAACATCTTGTGCTTTTACGATTTTTGCTTTATTTTTATTGGCGGAAAACACCCATCAAAGCACCATTGTCCTTTTTCTTAAAGCCCTTTTAATTTGTTCGTTATATTAATCGAATACTTTGTTTCGATTTTGCTTTTGGATTTTGGTTTGATCTTTTTTTGTCACCTAAGCACGTGCACATTTTTGACCCTAAATAAAAACGAAATGTTAATAAAAATAAAAAAGTAAATAAATTAATATAAAAATAATAAATATTAATAAAGAAACAAGAAAAAAGTTAACTTCGGTTGACCGGGAAGTTTATACTATATACCTGTTACACAACATTTGACGTGGATAGACCTTCGTGTGCAGCATTTGTATTAAATTTTATTTCAAAATACTAAACAAATTAAATATGTATACTCTTAAAAATTCAGGAATTCGCGGTCCGATTTGGCCCAATTTAAACGGGAGGTTGGGCATGGTATAAGAAACATTTTAGCCATATTTGAAGCCATTCGCTTTATAAATACATTTTTCATATAAGAACTTGAAAAATGTTGTACTTTGTATGGGAGCTATACCTAAAGTGGGCGTGGCACATTGATTTTAACATAGAAACTACACAATAATGCAAGCCCAATATCTTTAAAACTGAGCGAGTAAATCGCGCAGCAACACACAGACAGACACAAGACGGACAGACGGACAGACGGACGGACGGACAGACGGACAGACAGACGGCATGGCCAAATCAACTCGCTCTCATCAAGCTGATCAATAATATATATACTTTATAGGGTCTACGATGCCTCCTTTAATGCGTTACAAACTTTCCGATTAAATTAATAATTACTTGTTTTACCTAGTGTAACAAGGTATAAAAATAAATAAAATAAATAAAATGTCTAATTGACCGGACCATTATACAATTACACCAGGTAATATAAAGGAAAAAGTTTTCTTTTCCCCTTCGGTCGATTGCTTAGTCGTTCTGCGTTTGTCGAAGTGAAAAAGAAACATTACCAGAGGAAAAAAAAAAAATATGCTCTTTTTTACACTTGCAAAACAACATACGAAACTAAGTAAATAGAGAAAATCTGCTATCTCTTTCATACTCATACGTTTCACAATATCGTCGATGTAGGCCGTTTGCTACTACCTTTAGTAATTATATCATGGACCGGACTATGATTTATTTTGAATATCTGAATTTGATTTGAAAATGCCCAGAGATTCGAACTAGTCCGAATTTTCTCCTTTTTTTTGAATCCAAAATTGTGCTCATTTATTTGAGGTTATAATAAAAACGAGAACCAACTTTTGAATTCGTACTTCAGATTTAGACCCACCATATAAGACCGGAAATTTGAATAAAAACAAAGGCCATTTTTTATATTTCTGTTCAAAATTTTCCAAAACCTTTTTTGAAGTTAGAATGCGAGCCAACTTTTCAATTCTGATTTCAGATTCAGCGACCCAACACACATACATAGACAACTTATGTTTTTCCAGTTCCTTGTGTTATGTTCTGTGTATCTATCCAATTTGTAGTGAATACATTCATAAATGATAACCTTTTCTATATAAAAACTTTAGTACGGGCGGTGGGAGCCAATACCTAAGCATGGCTGCTAGGTTTTTCACAATTAGAGTATATGTGGCCGAGAAAAGGTTAAGTTTGAAATGTCAGCTCAATATCTTTAAAACTAATAAAACATGTAACAGACAGAAGAACTTGAAACTTGACTAATTTGTTACTCAAGCAATTAGGCTAGAAAATCTCAAAAACCCGAGGTGATGATAAAATTCTGAACATATATTCATAATGATTGGCTTCAAAATACTTCGGCTAACTGTCAGCCTGTGTAATTTTAAATAAAAAGTTTGCTAAAAGTTTGAAAAGCACTGCTAAACCAATGAAATGGTCATTTTGCGTTTAGCGTTAAATTTTTAAACTAAAAAAAGCTTTAAAAGCTTCATTTCAATGCTTTTAAAACTTTATTTAATGAAATTAAAAAGTTTTAAGTTCAAAAACCATTCTTTTTTACCTGTGGTATAGGTAAAATTTACCTGGAATATGAAAATGAAGTCAGATATTAAAAAAAAATAAGTTTTCGTTGTGACCTGAACTCTCTATTATATAAGAAAAAAATCCGAACTGTACTTTACTGAAACACCAAAAATTAAACAAAAATGTTGTTGGATTTCTATAGGCAAATGAGTCTTGAAGCACCAAATAAAACTTGTTTACTTTTGTTAAATTAAATTATTTGTTTAAATAAAATAAATTTTGCATATTCATAATTTTTGCGGTTTTTAATATTAATCACATGACGCAGCTTGAATGATTTTACAATTGCATTTTTCATTTTAGTTTTATCCAATAAATTGAAATTGCACTTATTTTATATATAAATAGTATAACTATTGTCTGTAAAAGTAAGTTAATAATTTAATAATGAATATAAATATATAATTAGAAAAAGTGGAAAAAAAATATTTATCACAAAAGTTAAAATAAAATGCTTTCCCTTTTGCTTTTATTTTATACCCTTTTACCGTTGGGGTAAAGTGTATATTCAGTCTGAGCAAATGTATGTAACAGTCATAATGAGGCATGATAGATCCCATAAAGTATATAGTTTTATATTCATAGTCAGCATTGAAAGGAGAGTCGATCTAGCCATGACTATCTGTCAGTCTTTCTGTCTGTCCACCGGTCCAAAACTTGCTTTATACATATTCTCCAGAATCTAGTCTAGAGATAACTAATAACCAGATATTTATATTGACAAACGAATATAGGTACAACTTACTCGTAACAGACGCTTTGATTGAATTTATATATTTACTCGAATAAACGTTTCAACTCTTAATAGATTACCGTAGTATAGCTTTTCCGACCGAAGATAACCGTTTCCTTCGATTATACGATCTTTTGGCTATTAATCCAGTTTATACTGAGTTTTTAACTATTATTTCGTTGTTATATTTATGGAAAAGAAATTGTCTTTGCAGGGGGTTATGGATGTTAAATAGTCTTGCTATAATTGCCACAATTCGTTCTTTTCATTCGTGGTGGTCAAGGGTCTGACACAATATTTATATTCAATTTAAAACAATAAATGGGGCTAAATTTTATAGTGGCCCGATCCTTATCATATCAGTAGAGATTTCATTGGATAACAAAAGACTTTTTTATAATTTGGAGTGAATAAATTCACAAATAAATTCTAATTTTATAAAAAATTTGAAAAGTTGTAATTTTTTTTTTTTTATAAGGCAGCTCTACAGGTCAGAGCCAGGTTTGCCGACAGAAGCAACCGCAACTCCGAGGAGATGAATAATCTGTCATGGACCGATAAAATAAATAAAAGATAGTCACAAACACTTCGCGAGTCGAGGCCATTTATGAAGAGTTTTGGTTTTCTAATTACATCCAATTTTTTGTCCAATATAATATATATTTCCCAAATGAAAATTTAATCAAGTTATAACCATTTTGTGTAAAATTGGTTTGGAAAAATGTCGCTAGAAAATTCAATTTTAAGGTTTACAAAGTTGTCAAAGTTGTTTTGTTGAAAATATTGACCATTGCACGTACTCTCAGCTGTAAATTAATTGATTAAAGGTCGAAAAACAAGCTAAATTTAACAATATATTTAGTACTCTCTTTAAACACGTTGCAGTCGCGTGATAAAACATTTTTTAGATGAAATAATTTTGGGTTTTTCACGAAATAAAGCATTTTAGTCATTCAACAGGTTTTTTTTTTCGGTCACAAAATATGAAAAGATATTTTATAAAACCTAAAATTGATGAATAGGTCCCCGAAAATACTATTAAACTCCGAGGATAGCTAGACAAGTTGCATCTTGAATATTAACTAGCGATAAAGAGATGAATAAAGAAAAAAAAACATATAAAATGTGGGTCTATATTAATATGAGGAAATAATTCCATTGATTTGTCTATTCAATTTGATGCTAGGTTTGTATGGGGACCCTATCAAAAAATGGGCGTGGCACCTTTCTTTTGATATCGAATGCCATTTGAAGTGTTTCTAGGCAATTTGTAGTTAATACATTTATAAATAATTACTATTCTAATAGAAACAAGGAAAAACGTTAACTTCGGTGGAACCGAAGCTGAAATACCCGTTACATGGGCGTGTCGTCTTGGTTTTGACCCTGGATGACCAAAAAAATGTTTTTACCCAATTGGGAGCGAGTACATTCATAAATAATTACTATTTTTAAACAAAAAATCGAAAAAATCGATAAGTTTGTATGGGGGCTATACCTAAAAATGGTCGTGGCACTCTCATTTTCGAACTTAACCTAGTCGTTGCCGAGAAAAGCTTAAGTTTAAAATTTCAGCCCACTATCTTTATATCTTCATCGAATAAATCGCATAGCAACAAACAGACGGACAGACTGACGGACAGACGGACAGACAGACGGACATGGCTAGATCGATTCGTCTCATCGAGCTGATCAAGAATATATATACTTTATGGGGTCTCAGATGCCTCCTTCAATGCGTTACAAACTTTTGGACAAACTGAATATACCCGTTTACACTATGTGTAACGGGTATAAAAATCGAAAAAAAGTGATAAGTTTGTATGGGGGCTATATCTAAAAATGGGCGTGGCACCTTGGTTCTGCCTTGGAGCATAAAAAGCTTAAGTTTCAAGTTTGAGGTCAATATCTTCGAAACTTTCCGAGAAAAACGCATTGCAACAGACAGACGGACAGACAGACAGACAGACGGACATGGGTAAATCGATTCGTCTCATCGAGCTGATCAATAATATATATAATTTATGGGGTCTCCGATGCCTCCTTTAATGCGTTACAAACTTTCCGACAAACTAATAATACCCTTCACACTATGTGTGGCGGGTATAAAAACAATAACCATTTAAAATAATACATACATAAAGTATATAAAGAACAAATAGTAGGGAACTTACACTGAGAATCGCAAGATAAATATGCATTGATATAGAATGGGAAAATAATTTACAATAATAATGAAAGACTGTTGAATCTGAATGTTGAACCGAGCGTTGAACTGAGCTGCATTAAGCGGCTTTGTTAAGCGTCGAACGACAACGAATGGAAGCGAATCAGCATACATGCAACCGCGCAGGCCGAGACCAGACAGTCAAACTCGTTTGAATCACAGTCATCAGTCGAAGTTGCGAAAGCGTGCAGTGTAGACAAGCAGCTCGTCGGAGCTTGAAGAAAAACTTTGAGAAGATCGTGCGGAAAATTCCACATGAAAAATAAAGTGCGAATAAACTGATTGTGAAGTGCTAAACTAGTGAATGACGTATTAAATAAATATAAGCTTTTTAAATTACAAAGCAAACATAAGATACTATATCGACACATAAGCCAATATGTACGAACAAAATAGCACACAGAGTAATCCGTTTACAAATGCTGCAGAAAATGCGCTCTTGACTTTACAGGGCAATCATCGGCGCAATGAGTCAAATGCAAGTATGGCACACGCAAACTCAATACCTCAGAATATATTTACAAATCCTGCGATACAACCATCGAGTGTTATAAATCTATCAAATTCAACGGATGTTGTTATTGGTCCGATGACACAGTATCAGGGTCCGGTAACAATTTATCAGTATATGGATGCAACGGTAGAAGCACGTTCAATGCAAGCGGGCGCTGGTAAGTACTTAAGTGAAAAAGAGAGAGAGAGAGAGAGAAAAATAAGGGAGACGGATATATTATATACGAAAAAATATTTTAGTCTTTGAATTGATTTTCTTGAGTTTTGTGTGCTTCGAAATTCTAATCAAAATATTCGCTACCAGTATTTTAAAATATTCCAAACACGATACTTTGTACTATAGATGATATCGATATTGAATTTTAAAGTAAGAAGTTTGTTTGGCATATTTACATCAGCGTGCTTCTCTTTTTTGTTTTTCAAATTTTGTGGAAAATTTACAAATTTTTGGCATTTTTATTAAATTTTTTGTATTTTTTTATACCTGTTACACTAGTGTAAACAGGTATATTCAGTTTGTCGGAAAGTTTTTAACGCATTAAAGGAGACATCGTAGACCCTATAAAGTATATATATTCTTGATCACCTCGACGAGACGAATCGATTTAGCCATGTCCGTCTGTCTGTTTGTTGCTGCGCGATTTATTCGCTCAGATATAAAGATATTAAGCTGAAATTTTAAACTTAAGCTTTTCTAGGTCCTGTGTACTTTCTATGTTAAAATCAATATGCCACGCCTACTTTTAGGTATAGCTCCCATACAAAAGTACAACATTTTGTCAATTTCTGAAGGAGGCATCGTAGACCCTATAAAGTATATATATTACTGATCAGCTCGATGAGACGAATCGATTTAGCCATGTCCGTCTGTATGTCCATCTGTCTGTCTGTCTGTTGCGATGCCCTTTACTCGGAAAGTTTTAAAGGTATTGACCTGAAATCCTAAACTTGAGCTTTTTGTGCTCCTAGTTAGTTTGTATGTCAGAACCAAGGTGCCACACCCATTTTTAGATATAGCCCCCATATAAACTTACCACTTTTTTCGATTTTTTGTATGAAAATATGTGTTATTTATGAACATATTCACTCCAAAAATGGTAAGAACACTTCTTATGTCATCCAATGTCAAATCTAAGGTGCCACGCCCATTTTAGATATAGCCTCCATACAAACTTACCGCCCATTTTCGAGTTTTGTATGAAAACATTTATTATTTCTGAATGAATTCAATCAAATTTGGTAAAATCAATTCCAATGTCCACCTAAGTGAACACTTTCGTTATGGCTAGGATCGGGCTAACATAACATAAAACCTCCATACAAATTTGACCAAATCCACCGAAGTTAACTTTTTTCCTTGTTTTTTTTAATAAAGTCTTTTTATAAAAAAAGTTTGTTCTTAAAAAAATAAATTGTAACTTGAAGGCCCCAAACGAAATTTTTTGAAAGAGAATTGAATGACTACGCTGCCTCCTAGCTAAAATGATTACAATACTCAGTACAATGCTCCGGAAATAACTTCTCAAACGGCTTAAATGTAAATTGTTTGAAACCGCAAGTTTTCACGATTTGGAATTTATGAAAGTGCTAATTACATCGTAAATCGTAAAACAAATACGATTACGATTTCTGGAACATGCATGAATGTGTGCAAGTTATCTAAAATTTTATTATTTGAAGAAAATATGCAAAAAAAAAATTATCGAAACCATTTTTTATACTAGAGTACTCCTATTAAAGCAATCCTTAACTGGTTTCTCAATGCAAGTCCACATTGAGCAATGTTTCAACAAAAAAAAAAAAGAACAAATGAAAAAAGAAAAATAAGAAAAACCGTTAACTTCGGTAGAATAGAAGTTAAAATACCCGTCTCACAAAATTTCGAACCTTTTATATACACTTTTCAGGGGCTCAGGTAATATATTCCGAAGAGGTGGGTTTTTTTTAATAAAAAAAATCGAAAACAGTTGGTATATTTTTGGGAGCTATTCCAAATTCAAGCTGAAGGCATGGGTTGACATAGGAATTATATTTACCACATATAAAATAGCTTAAAAAATAACTATTTTTTTACATAAAAATTCAAAAATGAGCGGTAAGTTTGTATGGAAATATGCCTACAAATGATCAAGGCTGTTTGGTGTTATCATATAAATTGCCTAGGAACGAGAAAAGCTTAAGTAAGCGAATAAAACATTTAGCTATGGAGGGACAGACAGACGTCTCGTAGTACTAATCAAGAATATATGTACTAAGTGCGATGAAAAGTAACCTCCTTGTCCGCCAGAACGCGCTGCTACTACAAAAAAGGTTATGGTGTATTCTAGTCCGTTCACTTTAGGCAGACATACCAAATTTCATTGCGATACTGCAGATTACACCTTCAAAAATTGGTTTCGACAGTTTCGTCGTGGCCGCAACTCCACTACAGAGAACAATGTCCAAAGATACATGAAATGGTTTTGGCTGACTGGAAAGTGAAGGTACGAGTTTCTGCATATGAAAAAGTTATCCTGGCGTTGGGTGCCGCGCATGCTCATTCCGGACCAAAAACACGAACGCGATGGGCACTTCGAAAGAGCGTTTGGACTTGCTCATGCGGAATTCATCGGACTTTTGGCGTCGATTGGTAACTGTTGATGAAACCTGGATCCACTATTACACTCCAAAAAACAGAATGAGTGCCCGAGAATGGCCTAAGGCCGAGGGCGGCTCGATGGGTTGGAAAGGTTATGGCGTCGGTTTTCTGGGATTATCATTGCATACTCTTCGTAGACTCCCTCGAAAAAGGAAAAACCATCAAAAGCGAGTACTACTGTGCACTGTTGGAGCGATTGAAGACCGAAATCGCTGCAATTGGCCTCACATTTTGTTTTTGCAAGATAATGCGCCGGCAACCACGGCTAAAATCAATGATTGAAGGCTCCAATTGCTTCCGCAACCACCGTCTTCGCCCGATTTGGCTCCTTCGGACTATTATCTCTTCCCAAACCTCAAAAGATGGCTAACCAATAAAAAATTCAGCTTACGCAAGAAAAACATCGACGCCGCGATCACGAAGTAACTCCTATAATGATATGCTTAAACTGTTTGAGAGTTAAAAGATTATAAAAATTTATTTGAAAAGAAAATCTATAATTTCAAAAAAGAACAAAAAAACGAAAATGAATGGTATCATCGTATGGGGGCTATAAGCATTGACGATCCTATCTTAACCATAAGCTGAAATGCTTCCCTTAATTTTTTTAAAGTTTGGTGCACCTCTCTACAGAGTATCTGATTTATATACTTTCATATAATATAGCAAATAAATGAAGAAAAAAAACTTAAAGTTACTTATCTGATAAATTAAATATAAATAAAAACATTTACACGCCAATAGCTTTTAAGCTTTGATTTTTAAATAGCTCCTATTGTCTTATATATACAATTTTATTTATATAATTATTATTATTATTTGTTTCTTTTGTTTTATTACTTTAATTCTTAAGTAAACTACAATGCAAATTTCTTGGGTATTTTGAAATATTCTAGAGACGCTGCTATTTATTTATTGTATTTGTTGTACTCACTGCCTTCTAAAGCTTAATATGCGCGTTAATTCGAACGGGTTTGGCATGCTAAACAATATAAACGTAAAAATAATTATTTTGTTAAGCCAAAACCGCAAAGAAGACAGCAAAACGTGAAAACGAAAACTAAAACAAAAAAAAAAAAAAATTCGCGTATATTGAGTATACGTCATGTAGTCCGTGCACGTTTAGAAACAGAAGTGACGCCAAAAAATTCAAAAAGGTTACAAAAAAAAAAAAAGGAAAAAACAAAAAGAGGCATAAAAATATCGAATAAAATTTTTATTTTTACAAATTAAAGCAGCCATATAAAAAAAAAAAAACCGTCGCATTGATTGACAAAACGTTGCACTGTGGCATAAAATTTAATTTAATAAACAGTATCTTTGTATCTTTTTAATGAAAAGTATCATTGTATCTTTTTAATTAAAAGTATCTTTGTATCTTTTAACAAAAAGTATCTTTGTATCTTTTTCGAAAACTATTTCAATACAACAATAATTCTAAAATTTGTTGTAAAAGGTAAAAAGTTTTTGCCACATTGTTTTTCACATTTCCAACCACTGTGCAACGTCTCATTGCAAATCCCTCAAAAAAAAAAAAACTTGTGCAAATGTGTCAACGACTGTCGACGAAGTTAAATCGATCGCGCGAATGACTGAGTGAGCAAATAGCAAACAGAAAGCAGTCGCTGCAGAGCGCTGTTCCAGAGCGTCGCATTGTATTATATACTTACTTACTTTCTTATAAGATATAAGATACTTTTAAACGTTAAACGCTTAAACCTCGACAGCAAACAGCAAGAGCGAAATCCGTTGTCTTTATTGCTAAACGTTCTCGTCGACGTCGTCGTCATCAGCGGTAGTTGGCAGTAGTTATTGCTGGCGAGATCAGGTGTGGCGGGTGTTTCGATACGCCTTGTCTAGATTGCGATAATTTCGAAAATAAAAAAAAAATTAAATTAAATTAAATAAACAAAATAATTGTGCCATAATTTTATTTTATTTTTATATTCTGACAAACCAACAAACATAATTCGCATTGAAAGGGCAACGATAAATCAACGCCATCGTTTAAATTAATTCAAAAATGATTCATGCAGACCGCGTATTACTCACAAGTGTAAAATTTATCGCAACTAATTTAAGTAAACAATTTAATTTAATTTAACTAAGCAAAATTATTGATAAGCATTATCGCAAAACGCTGTCCGCGACAATATTTTATTTAATAAAATAATTTTAAATTCATTCGAGCAGTCAAAACTTAAAGGCGTGATATATTTATATTTTTTTTTTTTTGTGTTAATAAAAATCCGGCAAAATAACAGCATCCGTAAACAAGTTAAAGATTTATGAGACACAAACAATAAAAAAAAAAAAAATTTAAGAAAACCAAAACATAACAAAACGTTTTAGATACAAAATTTATCTAAACTAAACAAACACCTCCGTATTCCATAAAGTGAAATTGTTTCAACGGAAAAGCACATTTTACAATTAATTATTGTATAGATACATATACATATACCTAAAGTATTTTTTCTTATATAAATACACTCACATTGGTGTGTATTGCAACAGGTGTAAAAAAAATATGAAACTTTTGCTTAAAGTCAATTCAGAGCGCACGCGAAATCGTCAACGTTGGAACCATAATGAAAGTATGTAATCGAATTTTATTGGAATAAAAAAAAAAATTATTATATTTAAAATTATTCAATTGGAACAAATATTAAGCGATATTTGCCTATTTCAAAAAAAGGCGATTTAAAAAAAAAAATTATTTTATTTTTTGCATACAACACGTGTAAAAACCTTTCGTAAATTAGCAACTGGAAAACTGGTTGTGCATCGTAAGATAAAACAATGGATTTTATATACTAAAAATATACATTATAAAAAAATAGTGCTGATACCTATACTACAAGTCAAATTTTTCATCAACTATAGACGTCTACTTCATTTAATATAGCTGCGATACATAAGTTTTTTAAGCATCGATGTTCATATACGATAAGTATCAATGTCATCGCAGCTTTTTTTTTATGTCTTAACATGCTAATCTGTACAAAAATTAATTGTACAGAATAAGTGTGCCTGACAACTGAGGCAACAATCGATTGTTTACACTATTAAACAGTGATTTTGTTAAAAGATAATGTTCACCTGATTCTAATTTTTATACCTGTTACACTAGTGTAAACAGGTATATTCAGTTTGTCGGAAAGTTTGTAACGCATTGAAGGAGGCATCGTAGACCCTATAAAGTATATATATTCTTGATCACCTCGACGAGACGAATCGATTTAGCCATGTCCGTCTGCCTGTCCGTCTGTCCGTCCGTCCGTCTGTCTGTCCGTCTGTCTGTGTGTTGCTGCGCGATTTATTCGCTCAGTTTTAAAGATATTGGGCTGAAATTTTAAACTTAAGCTTTTCTAGGTCCTGTGTAATTTCTATGTTAAAATCAATGTGCCACGCCCACTTTTAGGTATAGCTCCCATACAAAAGTACAACATTTTTTCCAAGTTCTTATATGAAAAAAATGTATTTATAAAGCAAATGGCTTCAAATATGGTTAAAATGTTTCTTATACCATGCCAAATCTTCAGTTTAAAATTGGTCCAAATCGGACCGCGAATTCCTAAATTTTTAAGAGTATATTTAATTTGTTAAGTATTTTGAAATAAAATTTAATACAAATGCTGCACACGAAGGTATATCAACGTCAAATGATGTGTAACAGGTATATAGTATAAACTTCGGTCCAACCGAAGTTAACTTTTTTCTTGTTTCCTAATATGTTAGTACGAATCTGAAATCGGAATTTCTCTATCACGTCTCAAAGGGTCAAAGTTGTAAAAATGAATCACTAAAACAAAGTAACACGATGTGATTTTGTTTATATTTTGCTTATATGAAAGCTTGAATCTTAAACTATTCAATCTAAAAGCAAAACAGGAACGAAACTGAGGCGGGTTTCCGATTTCAGACTCGTAATATACGAAAAAACTGCTTTCAGAATCAGATTTTTACATTAAAATAGTTATTATTCCAGAATGTGTGCTTTTCAAATAGGGCCCCATTTAAATTTTCTACTTCTAGTATGCAAATAGTTGTTATTATTTATGAATGAATTCACTCCTAATGGATCAAACCATTTTCAACGTCATCCTCTGTATTCCATACACTACCAATATGATACGAATCAGGCTACTATTTTGATATAATTGTCATATCTACATTTTTAATCAAAAATTTGACATATAGTATACAGGGATAAACACCGAAAACACTAGATTTTCAAGAATTTACATCAAAACACTTCACCAAAACTTTGAGATTTCGGTGTCACCACTAATATGCTTCTTATATTGTTTCTAAACTTGTGTTGTATCGGACCAACGTCCCCACCCAACCCCTCTGCGGAACAATATCTACGATATTAATGATCATTAATTAACTATTTACAGATTTACGCGGTTAGAGTGAGATTTTCACTCATTACAACCATATTTATGGTCATTAAATGACGTAAAGTCAAGGAAAATACAAATTTAAAAAGTATCCTTCAAAGATCAGTAGCTTAAAGTCGCTCCAGTCTCTTTCGATTTAAATTTGTAGTTTGTGCCACAGCCAATCGATTGATATGAGTTTAAAGACAATCATTATTCCATAACAGTCAGCATTCGTAGATATCGGTGAAGCGCATCGTAGCACACATACATATAAAACAATTCAATAGCTTGCAAATACAACAATTAATAGATTTAATATGACAACACTGGAATTGCTCATTAGTTTATTATAAAATGCATATCTATTAACGAATTAACGGGGTAAATTTTTGAACAGAACAATCTAAATTACCGTCTGCCATATGCCGTTAACTGTTTAGTCGGATTTTACAACCAATTATTAGTTTTTTATGAATGCAAATTAAATAATAAAAATGCAAATGAAAATCGACAGAAAATATACTTAATTTGACAATAAATCTGACATTAACTTTGCATATTTCAGGTTATAACTGGAAACAGATTTTTTTTTTTTAAACGAGTTAAAAACCAAAAAGTATCTCTGCTCGCTAGCAACATATCTCAAATTAGAGATAAAAATTTTGTCCAGATCCCGCCCGTCCCGAAAAGAATGGCTTTCCCGATTCCGCCCATCCAGAAGATTTTCAAATTATACCGCGGGTCCCGATTACCGCCAAATTTTTTAAACATTTTTTTTTTGTCTTTTATATACTTACTAGAGACAGCTACACAAGCATACTTGAAATGTTTTACAAGCAGAAGCTCCCAATTCAAGCACTGTATATTCGAGATCTTCTAGCTCAAATCAAATACTTCAGTGTCAAAATGATTTTGTACATCAACAAATACTTCAAAAACGGAACAATACTGAAGTAGAACAAAAATGAAGTAGAACAAAACTGAAGTAGATCACAAAACTGTCTGCAAACTCGGAGAATCGATCTGTATAAGTGGTTTCTTTGCCAATTGGCTTATATGTAACAGTTTCATTTTTAATTAATTTCAACATTAATTTCACCAATTCGGGTCCCAAATGAAATTTTGGGACTTGCGGAAATTTTTGGATAGTTAAGATATTTTGAAAGTTCCCGCAAATTTAAAAACATTCCGATCCCGTCCAATACCGAAACATATTTCGGTACCAGATGGACCATATAAAGTATATATATTCTTGATCAGCATTGGAAGGAAGTCGTCTGTCTGTCCTGCTGTCTACCGTATGAGAGAGATTATCTCGAGACTATAAGAGATAGGGCCACCATATTTGAAACTTAGACTCCAGAACCGTCAAGTGTTCACTTGCGAACGGTTTTTCTCTAGACCCATTTTAAGGGGTACCCCCATACAAATATACCCCAAAATTTTAGGTTTTTGCATAAAAACGTCATTGATTTTTATTGTAGGAAGTTCAAACTAAGTATAAATTATGTCTATGACAGGTCCAATAAAATATCCCAATATGGGTAGGACCAATAAAATTTTAGGTATAGCCCCCATACAAATATACCCCAAAATTGTAGGTTTTTGCTTAAAAACGTCATTGTTTTTTATTCTAGGAAATTCAAACTTAGTATTAATTATGTCTATGATAGTCCCAATAAAATATCCCAACCAACAAAATTTTAGGTATAGCCCCCATATAAATTTACCCAATATTTCAAGTTTTTGTTTGAAAATTCAATACAATAAGGTATATACAAAGATAGGACTTAATTTAAGGTACATAAAGATTGGGTACAGGGTAGCTTGCAGTCGAGCATACTCGACTTCAGCGTTCTTTCTTGTTTTTTGTGAAAATGGTAATTATTTAAGAATATATTCACTCCAAATGGGATTACTGATATTATAAGGATCAGCTCAGTACATCATTAAGCTCCAATGCAAAGTCAGCATCCATTTTCTAATTTTTTTCAAGAAAATGTTTATTATTCTATGCTTAGTTTAACCCATTATTGTGTCTAAGTCCCTTCTCCAAATTTTACCAAAGCCACTTACGATCTCAAAATAAACTAAACATAGATGTGGCGGGTATTTGTGCTTCGGTTCCACCGAAGTAAACGTTTTTCCTTGTTTATTTTTAAATTACTTTCATAAGTAAATGAGTTTATCATTCACTATCAAAGGTGTTTTCTATGTGGAATATTTCTATACCGTATCTCCAGAGATAATAAACCAAAGTCGTTAAATCACACGATCTTGTTGACCAACAAATCAATCTGTTCCTATTTTCTTTTAACTCGAAGTTTTTCACCACGATGTGCCAACTTTTTGGAAAAATTGTCTTTAATAAACATTGTGTCACGAAATTATTGCCATTTATTTTACCAGCCCAGGGTGAGTTCTGAACAGTGGATGTAACGGTGTCTTGAGAACCTCAAGTGAATTTACTTCAATTCAATTGTGGCTACTTTGCTTATTGGCATGCCCGTTGAGCCAAATATGAGCATACGGTTACTAGATCTAAAAATTTGAACACTGCCGGAACCACTAAAAAAACAACAGGCACTATAGTACAAAACCAAGCTCCGATAAAATTCTTAGAATCAATTGTTAGATACTTATTATTCTCTCAATTTAAGTATTACGATTAAAATGCAAATACTGATAAAAACTGTTAGTACCCGTTTCATGCTTTATGTGACGCATTTAAGAAGACTTGATTTTAAACATCAACTTCAAGCGGCACAAAATTAAAATTTCATTGACGTCATTAAAACACTTTCAAATCAAAAATTAAACAATCTATTCATTTCTTTTAGGAATCAGTAATTCAACGACAACAACAAATACAAAAGTTAAACAAAAATTAACGCGAAATTCGATTTTGTTAATATTACTCATTGTGCTTGTACTGATCTGTGCTGGCGTCATAGTCTATCTGGAATTATCGCGTGCCAAGCCAAACACAAAACCGGCAGAAATCTACTTTGGCAATAATTATGATCACGACACATGTAAGTATAAAAAAATTATGACGTATTTCAAAGTATTGTGCACGCATTGGGTAAAAGTTCTAAGTTGAAAAAATTGCATGCGTTTATCTTTTCTATTGGAAAAAAAAATTATTAAATTTAAATGCACACTTTGCACTCATTACACACTCAACAAAATCATGTATATATTGAAGAATTTCAGTTGTGAATCTAGGAAACGGACATCTGGTTATCGATCGAGAACAATGGGGCTCAACAGAATTGGCACGCAATATAAAATATGCGCTACCGCATCCAATACCCTATGTCATGTTAACGCATATTGGTGTACAGTCGAGACCGTGTTTCAATATTTACAAATGTTCCATCAAAATGCGCACCATACAAGATTCAGCGGTTGCCGAAAAAAGTCTACCCGATATACAATCGAATTTTTATGTAAGTTTCAAAATTAATTTTAAAAAATAATAAATAATTTATAATAAACAAGAAAGAACGCTCAAGTCGAGTATGCTTGACTGCAAGATACCCTGTACCCAATCTTTTTGTACCTTAAGTTAAGTCCTCTCTTTGTAATATATCTTATTGTATTGCATTTTCAAAGAAAAACTTCAAAAATGGGGTAAATTTGTATGGGGGCTCTACCTACAACTTTTTTAGTCCTACCCATATTGGGATACTTCATTGAGAATATCATAGGCATAATTTATACTAAATTTTAATTTCCTATAATAAGAAACAATGACGTTTTTATGCAAAAACCCAAAATGTTAGGGTAGATTTGTATGGGGCTATACCTAAAATTTGGTTGGTCTCACCCATATTGGGATATTTTATTGAGAATATCATAGGCATAATTTATACTAAATTTGAACTTCCTAGAATAAAAACAATGACGTTTTTATGCCAAAAACCCAAAATTATGGGGTAAACATGTATGGGGATCCTATCTATATTGGCATATTTTACTGGGACTATCATAGACATAATTTATACCAAATTTGAACTTCCTGGAATGACGTTTTTAGGAAAAAACCCAAAGTTTTGGGGTACATTTGTATGGGGGGGGTACCCCTTAGAATGGGTCTAGAGAAAAACCGTTTGCAAGTGAACACTAGACGACTGAGGAGAGTCTAAGTTTCAAATATGGTGGCCCTATCTCTTATAGTCTCCGAAAAATCTCTCTCATACGGCAGACAGCAGGACAGACGGACAGACATAACTAGTTCGACACCCTTTCCAATGCTGATCAAGAATATATATACTTTATAGAGTCTATCTAGCATCCTTTTTTCTGTTACATACAATCGCACAAACCCAATATACCCTTTTACCCTTTGGGTACAGGGTATAAAAATAATGAAAAATATTTTATAGTAAAAAAATTTATTATTTTGCAAAGCACGTAATTTTTGTTGTTTTATTTATTACATCGATTGCCTTAATTTATATAACACACTTAGGTCTCGGATGATGGCAATGTCTATGTTGGACGTGGCTGGAAATTGGTCAACACTTATGCGAATAATACACTTGCAATAACCTTCATGGGTGACTATGGACGCTATATACCATCACAAAAGCAACTCGAAGGCGTACAATATCTGCTAGCGCATGCACAGGCAAATAACTATATCGATCGTGCATATAAATTAGTGGCACAGAATCAAACGAAAGTCACTAAAAGTCCTGGCGTTAATGTTTATCGTGAGATACGCACTTGGCCGCATTTCTTTCCATGCGGCATGGATGGTAATCCAAAAATGTGGCGTTGAATTTGGCATGAATGAATCTTCCTGGACGGGTACAATGTAATAAATCGGTTATAAATTTACAAAAACATAAAAATTTACATAGTTTTAGTGAGTAGCATAAAGAGAAGTCCTGTTAAGTATTTTACTATATATAATTATTTTGTTATCTTTTTTTTTCCAATAAATGTGCCAAAATATTTAATATTTTTTTAAATAATTATTTATTTTTATTTTTTTTATATTTTCGACCAGTTTTGCTACGTGATTTTAGTTAAAATAGTTATCAACACATGCCAACCGGTTAAAAAGAGTGTAACATTTGCTCAGAGCGAAAATGTATCTCAAAGATACAAATGCTCAATTCTGTATTTCAGCTTGTTACAGGTGTCGCTTGTTATTTTTAGAGTGTAGCACAGATACTATTACAACAACAAATAGATGCGAATATAAAAAAGCAAAAAAATAAATAAAAATAATTATACGCTATAAAGCTGGAAATTCCCAAAGTTAAAGTGTAAAGTGCTCTCAATGTATTGCAAAAAAAAAAAAAAATAATAATAAAAAAAAAATAAAAAAACAAAAAATCCAAAACGGAATTTCTATCTTGTCAAGCGTTGCGTTTCGTTTCGTTTTGACTTTGTAGTTGTTTTTGTAATCAATTTTTTTTTTCAATTAATTAAAACTGGTATTGTATATAAACACACACACAGATACTCACACCCAGACAACGAGAGAACAACATTATTCTGCTATTTAATTTGATAAGCAATTAATTTGGATGGTAACTTTTTTTTTTAGTTTAATATGTAAAATGTTTTATGAAAACTTGTTGTATTTTTATTTTACTAAATCTATTCGAGTGTTTTAAAATTAGTCAGCATTAAAAATTTTCCAATTGTCATAGTTATTAAATTATAAATTCAGGAAAGTTACTGTAAAAATATTTAAGTACTTTTTAAGCAATAAAGTTTTACAGCTGCAGCGTTGCATGTCAGAGAAAATGCATTGAGGCTTGCCAGTCGCTAATGTGAATAATATTTCTATTAATTATAAAAAAATATTTAACTTATCATTGTGGTTTTTGTTGAGTATTTGCAAATAAATAATTCTGACCTAAGTTAACAAAGAGCGCGCAAATAGTAGGCTTATCATTATAATCGACTCGTATGATGTTGTTGGTGCTTATAAAAAAATATAGAAAATAAAATATGCTATAAGAAAACTAAACAACACTGTGCTACATAATAAGCACAGAAAAAATGTCTGATACGCTGAAGTCGAATCGATGATACCCTGTACCTAATCTTCATACAAAAACTTGGGTTAAATTTGTATGGGGGCTATAGGGGCTACCCCATAAAATGAGACTAGAGAAAATCTCTTTGTAAGTGACCATTAAGTTTCAAATATGGTGACTCTATCTCTGATTGTCTCGTTTTCATACGGCAGATAGCATGACAGACGTACGGACAGACAGACATAGCTAAATCGACTCTCCTTTTAATGCTGATCTAGAAAAAAATATTTTTTAGGGTCTACCATGTCTCCTTCTGCCTGTTACATACATTTTCACAACCCTTTTACGCCTTAGGTGAAGGGTATACCAAGGAAAATCCATCATCTTTGAAAGGACCGAAGCTCAAATAAATGATCATCAGCGGCGTAGATATTATTTCGTAAAGTGCATGAGTAGGGGCCTAGAATCCGATACAACACAACTTTAGACATCGCTCTAGGGTTCATATTTTAACCTAAAATACAAATATATATATAACAATAATTTAAAAAAAAAAACTAGAAAAAACGTTAACTTCGGTAGCACCGAAGCTCAAATACCCGCCACACGAAACTTTAATCATTTTCTTGAAAAAAAGAAAAAAAATGGAAGGTGAGTTTGTATGGGGTCTATATGTTATAGTTGCTCGATCCTTGTCATATCGGTAGCATATTTATAGGATAACAGTAAAAGTTATTTTACACTGATTGGAGTGAGTATATCCATAAATAAGAACTATTTTCATACAAAATCTGAAAAATGGGCGCTTAGTTTGTATGGGGGCCATATCAAAAATTGGGCGTGGCACCTTTCTTTTGAATTTGGATGTCATTAGAAGTGCTTTTACGCAATTTGTAGTAAATACATTCATAAATAATAACAAATTTAATACAAAAAATTGAAAAAATGTTAAGTTTGTATGGGGGCTATATCTAAAAATGGGCGTGGCACCTTTCTTTTGATATTGGATGGATGAATACTGGATTAGAAGTATTTTTACCCGATTTGTAGTAATAATAACTATTTTCATAGAAAAAAAAATCGAAAAAAATGGTAAGTTTGTATGGGGGTTATATCTAAAAATGGGCGTGGCACCTTGGTTCTGACATACAAACTGCCTAGGAGCACAAAACCTTAAGTTTAAAGTTTCAGGTCAATATCTTTGAAACTTTCCGAGAAAAACGCATTGCAACAGGCAGACGGACAGACGGACGGACAGACAGACAGACAGACGGACATGGCTAAATCGATTCGTCTCGTCGAGCTGATCAATAATATATATACACTATAGGGTTTCCAATGCCTCCTTTAATGCGTTACAAACTTTCCGACAAACTGATAATACCCTTCACACTATGTGTGGCGGGTATAAAAAATCAATTATAGTGACCCGATCCGCGCCTTATCGGTAGTGTATACATAGGATCGCACTAGAAGTGGTTTTACCTAAATTCGAGTGAGCGGCACTTTTGTATGGGACCTATGGGTGTGGCACTTTGGTTTTAACACTTTAACTGCTTAGGGCTGAGAAAAGCTTAAGTTTCGAATTTTAATATCATTATCTTTAAAACGCATAAATACACAGTCACGCAGAGAGATAAAAATCCACCGGACCAGTAGTTTTGTAAGGGCCCTGGTGTATTAAAGGAGGCGAGTAATTGTGTGTATAGAAGTGAAATTTCGCTGAGTTCACATTTTCGCACGAACATAGCACCTATTAGGTCACGCGCATGCAACGAAACTTTTTTTAGATGCATACTTAAAAAATAATTTTTTCTATTTTGCAAAGTTCACTATTAGTCAGCAATATTTTAAGGAGCGTCATTTGAGATATGTACTATATAGAGTACAAACTATCTCTCTAAAGTCGGTGATTCACTTAAGTATAAAAACTGGTTCTATTTTATTATCGTAAAACTGCGTTTTATCAAATTCATTTCAGTAGTTGTTCATTGAAGCTTAAAAAAAAAAGTAGGGGTTAACTTATGTAGTAAATAATACCTTCTCAAACGACACAATTCATTATTAGGGTAAAAAGTTTTATTCCAAAAGTACATATATACATATATGCTTCTTATATGAATCCCAATGTTGTGTCTAAACGTGGGTTGTATCGGATCATAGCGGAATATTGAGAATATTGAAAATACTGTTGAAAAAATTGCAACTGAGCTCACAAAAATTTATTTGTTTAATGAGATGAGTCAATGTAGAAGACTAGCAAACAATTTCGTTGCACTGGAATAGAAAGGCGTATTGACATTTCTTTATCGATTAGACTTCCGATGGACATCAAAAAGAAATTGCACTTCTTCTGCCAGTTATGTACCCTTTTTAAAATGGCTGAACAGAAACTCAATTAGGAAGATGTCCAAAAATTGAATAAAAATACTAAAAAAAATTGTTGGCTACCATTTCTTTTAATTACTCTTGTTAATTTACATATGTTATATTTCTTTATTTTTATACCCTGTACCCAAAGGGTGAAAGGGTATATTAAGTTTGTGCGAATGTATGTAATAGACAGAAGGAGGCAAGATAGACCCTATTAAGTATATATATTCTTGATCAACATTGGAAGGGGAGTCGAACTAGCTATGTCTGTCTGTCCGTCCGTCTGTCCGTCCGTTATGCTGTCTGCCGTATGAAAACGATTATCTCGGAGACTATAAGAGGTAGAGCTTTCTTACTTAGACTCTCCTAGGCCGTCAAGTGTTCACTTGCAAACGTTTTTTCTCTAGCCCCATTTAAAGGAGTACCCCCCATACAAATCTACCCCAAAATTTTGGGGTTTTGCATAAAAACGTCACTGTTTTTTATTCTAGGAAGTTCAAATTTAGTAAAAATTATGTCTATGGTAGTCCCAATGAAATAGACCAATATGGGTAGGCCCAACCAAAATTTAGGTATAACCCCATTCAAAGATGTACCCGATTTTTTAAGTTTTTCTATGAAAATCCAATTCAATGGATATGGTAGTAAAATAGAACCTAACTTAAGGTACATATAGATTGGGTACAGGGTACCTTGCAGTCGAGCATACTCGACTTCAGCGTTCTTTCTTGTTTGTTTTATGATTGCAATAATTTGAAATGCTCTTGTACAACCAATCAGAAAATTATGTTTGCTACTCGCTTTTAAAAATTTATTGTTTACTACATATAATATATAAACTCAGTATTGATAAGAGTTGCAAAATCGAAACAATAAAAGTCTCTGCAAAAATCAAATAAAAAAAAATAGTTTAACCCTCATACAAACGGCAAATAATACTATTTGTATGTCCGTCTGTCTACAGTTACACGTTTAATTCGCTCAGCTTTGAAGTTATTGATCAGAATGACATATGTCTGTTAAAAGTAACAAGTTTCAATAAAATTTTGTAGGTGTGCATTTCTTGGTCCAACTTCAAAGATAGGACATATGCAGTTTTACAAAAATGGACGGTAGGCGTGGTCCTCAAAGAATACATACAAGGATTAATCTACTTTTACAAGTATATGATACGGTATAAATGTTACCGGAAAAGTTTAAAAAACATGGGAAGTGGGCGTGCCCCGAAAGAGCGACCCAAACAAATGAATTCTACATTTGCAAATAATTGAACAAGAGAAATGAAATTCGGTACACATGTTACTACACCGGAAAAAGTATAATTCTTTGGAAAAATGGGCGGTGGGCGTTTCATCATATAAAAGAAAAAAATGTATCATATCTAGGCAAATAATTAAACTAGATAATTTAAACTTGGTGTATGTACATGACCCGAGCAAGGCCGGACAGTTCAGCTAGTAATGAATATAATTCACAATTAGCCCAAACAGACAGACCATATAAAGTATATATATTCTTGATCAGCATTGAAAGGAGAGTCGAACTAGCTATGTCTGTCTGTCCGTCCGTCCGTCATGCTGTCTGCCGTATGAAAACGATTATTTCGGAGACTATAAAAGGTAGAGCTTTCAAAATTGAAACTTAGACTCTCCTAGGCCGTCAAGTGTGCACTTACAAACGGTATTTCTCTAGACCCATTTTAAGGAGTACCCCCCATACAAATCTACCTCAAAATTTTGGGTTTTTGCATGAAAACGTCATTGTTTTTAATTCTAAGAAGCTTAAATTTTGTATAAATTATGCCTTTTATAGTCCCAACGAAATATCTCAATATGGGTTGGATCAAAAAAAATTTTAGGTATAGCCCCCATACAAATTTACCTAATTTTTCAAGTTTTTGTTTGAAAATCCAATACAATAAGGTATATTAAGGTACATAAAGATTGGGTACAGGTATCTTGGTATCTTGCAGTCGAGCATACTCGACATCAGCGTTCTTTCTTGTTTTATATTGTATGGAGTCTTAATGAAACTAGTGTGTGCTAAATTCATATAAGATCGAAAACATTTTCGGAAAAAAATTCCATCAGGAAGCGAGGGTTCGGAATCAAATATTTAGACGCACGTCTATCTCTATTTCAAAAAATCACTTCTACTTTTCAGTGGTAGCATAAATTTTTATATGTGTAATGCTTATAAATATTTAAAGGTACTTCCCCATGTTTTTCTATTTTTAAGTAACAAAGAGTGAGAAGTATTTAAGCTTCGTTTCTAACTAAATTAAAATGTTCACTTTAAAAAATATTATACAAAACAAAAATATACTATATTTAGCATTGTTGTTATTTTAGTCGTTTTTTTTATCTTTCGATATACACAAACAAATACAAATGAGATAAAAATATAAACCGAATTTAGTTTTGAGCATATGTATATTGAGCTGAGAAGCTACATCCAGACATGTGATGCAAACAAAAAAGCCGCGGACGAACAAAAAAAAAAAAAAAAAAAAAAAAAAAACAAAAAAAACGTTAACTTCGGTGGAACCGAAGCTGAAATACCCGTTACACAACACTTTTAATAGTTTATATGTTCACCAGGTGCTTAGATCAAATTTCACAATGAATTTGGTCAAATTTGTATGGAGGCTTTATGTTATATTTGCCCGATCCTTACCATATCGAAAGTGTTCACTTAGGTGGACATTGGAATTGATTTTACCAAATTTAATTGAATTCATTCAGAAATAGTAAATGTTTTCATATAAAAATCTCGAAAATGGGCGGTATGTTTGTATGGAGGCTATACGTAAAAATGGGCGTGGCGCCTTAGATTTGACATTGGATGACATAAAAGTGTTCTTACCCTATTTGCATTAAATATATTCATAAATAATACGTATTTCCATACAAAAAATCGAAAAAAGTGGTAAGTTTGTATGGGGGCTATATCTGAAAATGGGCGTGGCAATATTCTTTTGATATTGGATGCCATAAGAAGTATTTTTACCCTATATTGTAGTAAAAGCATTCATAAATAATAACTATTTTCATACAAAAAGTCGAAAAAAGTGGTAAGTTTGTATGGGGGCTATATCTAAAAATGGGCGTGGCACCTTGGTTCTGGCACACAAACTAACTAGGAGCACAAAAAGCTTAAGTTTCGAATTTCAGGTCAATATCTTTAAAACTTTTTGAGTAACACTCATCGCAACAGACAGACGGACAGACAGACGGACATAGCTAAATCGACGAATTTCGTCTCATCGAGCTGATCAATAATATATGTATATACTTTATGGGGTCTTCGATGTCTCCTTCAATGCGTTGCAAACTTTCGGACAAACTGAATATACCTGTTTACACTAGTGTAACAGGTATAAAAAAAACAAGAAAAAAGTTACCTTCGGTTGGACCAAAGCTTATATACCTGTTGCATATCATTTGACATGGATAGATTTTCGTGTGTAGCATTTGTATTAATTTTAAAATTCTAAACAAACTAAAAATATTCTTTAAAATGTTGAAACTCGCGGCCCGATTGGTTCTTATTTTAATCTGAAGACTTGACTTAATATATTAAGAATTTGTACCATATTTTTTTTGTTATAAGAACTTGACAAAATGTTGTAGCTTAAGTTTAAAATTTTAGCAAAAAAAATTGCGAAGCAAAAAACAGACAGACGGACGGATGGACAGACGGACATGGTTAAATCAATTCGTCTCGTCGAGGTGATCAAGAACATATATACTTTATAGGGTCTACGATGCCTCCTTTATAGCGTTACAAACTTTCCGACAAACTGAATATACCTGTTTCACACTATGTGTGACAGGAATAAAAACAAAAAAAAAAAAAGCAAAAATAAACAATCAAAACAAAATCTTAAAAAAAATGATAACTGCCAATTTACGCTCTCATATGGTATTGTTATGGCTTACAACATATGTACGTGAATCTGACAAGTATTTCTGATTCCACAATCCACACCTCTCAGTTTGTTTTTAAATTGTTGTTTTGATTGTTCATTACCTTATTCTTACAGAGCATATATAGTGTTTTTTTTTTTGTTAATTTTAACTCAAAATGTGTAAAACCCAAAAAGAAGAAGGAGCATTTAAATTTCGGATCAACTGTACTTGACATTTTCTCTTCATTTAAGTCAATCAGAACAGGTTAACGACAAAGAAGGATGATCAGAGTTTGTATGCTTTTGTAAATTAATATTTACATTCTTTTTTTTGTATCTTTTCTTTTTTTCTCGATGTTGGCAGTTAATTAACAAACAAATAATATGGTAAACAACTTCGAAAAGTTTTTCTTCTTTAAAAATATTTTGATTTGATTTTTACAAGCACCATTTCAGATTATACATACAAAACAAGTTACATTCAAATACTATTAATAGTAAAAACAAAAATAAATGATTTTTCAAAAATAAAAAAAAATCGAATTGATTTGCTTAACCAGTTTCGAAGCATCTTAATTCAATGCTACACAGCTTTTAAGTAGTTTTACTGGAATTTTATTTAAATTTATGAAAATTAGAACTATTTTTGCGGTTCTGAGAAAAAATTTTAAAGAAAGAAAAGTAAATGTTAAAAGTGTTACGAGGCTATGCAAGTTTTTGACAAGTTTTTATGTTTGTTTGATTTTCATCGAAATTCTCTGAAACTGTACATTAAATTTTTTTGTTTTGTTGTTCTTTTTGTTTATTTTAGCCGGTTTAATGAACAAACTTGTATTACGTACAAACACTAAAATATTGTATTAAATAATATAAAATAAAAATATATAGAAAGCCAAGACGATTAATCATGTCCCTCTGTTCATTTATCAATCTCGCTCTCCACGACTAACAAATATAGAGCCAGTAAAAGAGAGAGAGTGGAAGAGAGATGCAGTATATTATATTATCCCAATATAAGCAAACCCAAACTTTTTTTAGAATTCGTTTGAAGACGTTTTTTATCTATTTTAATATTTTAAATTTAGTATGGATTTTTTTAAATCAACATTTGGACTACAGCGAATTTTGAATAAATATATCATAGCAACTAAAACTTTATAAATGATCTTAAGCCTTATATATACATACTAAAAAATAATAGGCTATCTCCCATAGTGTTCGGAAACATTTTTCAAAGTGAAAAAAGCGAATCTACGAAATTCAGGACCCCTCAAAAGGTACTGGCCGGGAGAATTTCCCACTTCTCTTTGGAATTGCTTGGGTACAATACATATCATTGTTTTGTTTTTAAAGCATCCCCAGCAACTCCAGCCCATTCGGCCAAGATGGGGTGGCTGAGGGGTAGCGACATAACAAAAGTTTATAGCTAAGTTAGTAACAAAAAAAAAAAAAAAAAGATCTTTAATTATAAATTATTACTATAACATCATAAACATCTGATTTTCGAGAAATATTGGGTTAAAAGTCCCAAATCGCATTTTCTCAAGAACCAGATGTGCTCGAGACTTCAAGTTACCATTAAGTTAAAGTTTAAGTCTTACACTACTTGCTTGTACCAGCGGCAATGATGGAGTTTTTATTTTTGTTGGTCAACAACTGTAAAAAATCAGAAATTTCGTGAACACGTCTATGTTTTCAAAAAATATCTTTTGCAGTTTTAAAGGTCCCATTTCACGTGATCAACAAAAATTTAAGAAAAGAAATCTATTTTGGCTCCGTTAAATGGGTCCCAGGTTCAAATATCAGTCAGTCAGTCAGTCAGTCAGTCAGTCAATCAGTCAGTCAATCAGTCAGACAATCAGTCAGTCAGTCAATCAGTCAATTAGTCAGTCAATCAGTCAATCAGTCAGTCAATCAGTCAGTCAATCAGTCAATCAGTCAGTCAATCATTCAGTCAATCAGTCAGTCAATCAGTCAGTCAATCAGTCAGTCAATCAGTCAGTCAATCAGTCAGTCAATCAGTCAGTCAATCAGTCAGTCAATCAGTCAGTCAATCAGTCAGTCAATCAGTCAGTCAATCAGTCAGTCAATCAGTCAGTCAATTAGTCAGTCAATTAGTCAGTCAGTCAAGAGAATCAGGTGAAATAGATTTATACATATAGATAACCTAGGATAGGTTTTGGCCACAAAACCCTGTTTCCCTCCTATGTACACCCATGTTCCTTCTTGTTATACCCAATATCTTTTGGGTAAAAAAATACATTACGATTAGCACAAAGTATATTACAAGTCGAATGATAAACAGTAGACCCCATAAAGAATTCTTGAACAGCTTGTCTCTGTAACTGTATGCTAACTGAAAATTTCGATGATATAGTTTTCAATTTTCAGACTAAAATTGTATTCTAAGATGAATTATCAGCTAAGTGAAAAAAGCTTTTAATCCTGACATAAAACTGTTCTTGTACTTTGGGGAGTACTAAATCTTCGATTTTAATAAAGTTAACCTCGTAGTTGAGAATTTTAATTTTAAAATGTAAATTATTAACTATGTACGAGTATATTTGAAGAAAAATAATTTCTAAAGTCCAGTTTGTTATTTGTGCTTCCCATTAACAATAGAAAAATACAAATTCAAAGAAATTCAATAGGATACTATAGATATTTCCATTTAATTCAAACAGCAAGGGGAACTTTCAAAACCCTTTTTTAACTTAAATAAGCCATAAAAAAACCTTTGCATAGATGTAGAAACAAGGTAGATCAATGCATTAAAACCAATACTAACTTATCATTATTGCTTGATAAACCCCAATCATTTCAAATTTAAATTTTAATATGCATATAGTGCGACGAATATGTTTAAAAATTTTGTACTCTCTCTCTCTCTCTCTCTCTTTTATTGATTCTGAAACTCTCCCACAACAAAACAAACAAAACAAAAAAACACTGATATTGCCTGTCATGGCGACGATGACGACGACGACGACATGATACGAAGCGTTCGTTTTCAAGCGACTCAATTTGCTGCTCATTTAGTTGATCGTAGATACTCGAACGCGTTGTAGTTCTTAAAAAGCTCGCATATCGGATGCGTAGCAGTGGCAAAAAAAAATATAACAAGCTTAAAAAAAAAAAATTAAGTTTTTTCTACAACGAAGCAAAATAATAAAATCAAATAAAATGCAAATTAAAATATAAAAATCAAATAAAAAATGATTCAAGTGAAATTGGTGTTAATTATTTAAAATAAAACAAAGATTATAATACCTATTTTTAAAACTGTGCCTATAAAAATGTATATTGTATATAAAGAAAAAAGCGCGAAAAGAAACAAAAAGCCCTGAAAATGTGCAAAAAATGGTAATAAAAATAAGTAAAATATAAATAATTATTAAATAAATATTTTATTTATATATTTATATAAATTTGTGTGTGATAAAATCAAAAGAAAAATAAATGTATACAAGTGTAGATGGGAGTGCAAATGTTCAAAGATCAAATAAAATAATTTATTTAATTTATTTATTCGAAATTTTTAAAATAGTGTATCTAAATTTCTTAAACCACTTAAAAAAAAATTTATATTATGTCTTTACTATTTTTTTAAATAATAAATCAAATAATATATATTTTTTTTTTTTGAAAAGTCGGCGTATAATAAATTATAATTTTTAATTGTTTACATGAAATGCGGTGCATAAATAAGTTAATTCGTGTTAAAAATGCAATGGCGTTTTTTTTTTTTTTTTTTTTTTTTTGATACGTATACGCGCTGTATGCCAAGTAATGCGCACATATATACACACACACTCACTCAGAAAGAGACAAACACAGGCAGGCACGCCTAAGCAAGTGTTTAAAAATATGTACTCAGCAATGAGTGCCAGTCACTGCTGATCTTTATCCCTCATTTCCTCTCTCTCTCTCTCTGTTTATGATAATCACGTTCAATTCAGCTTTAGCCTCAATTGTACTCCTTCAACTTTTCTCCCTTCTTATCATTAGCTCTCTTGTTCCACTCGTTCACTGGTTTTTGTATTCGATTACGATTTTTCGCGTTTATTGCACTTTTTTGCAATGGCGACTTATTTGTATTAAAATATTTTAAAGTTAACTTTTTATATAAATACTAAGTGTCTACATACTTGCAGTCATAGGCGTAGCTTTTATATTTTACTAGTATTGACCTACCGCAATATACGTAGTTACTTATAATCCGTCACAGTAACATGAACAAAATTTACAACAAATAAAATTATAATTTTTTTGTTTACTCTTTATTTTTATATTCGCTGTATACAACACAACACACCACAACATATTAAAGGCATACAACAACAAACACATTGCTTAAGTTTGCAAAATAAAAACAAATATAATTACAATACACAAGCTCGAGTTATAAAACAACAACCATATGGGAAGCATAGGCAAAGTCATAAAACAACAAACACATTGTATTTTTTTTCTTGGTGCTGCGTTTAAGAACGGTGCGTGCAACGACGGTAAAAAGTAGTGTTGTCAAAAATAGTGATATTTGAGTCACTGTGTGATTAGCGACTGCGACTTAAAAATCGCAGTGATTGAAAACAGTATTAAAATCACAGTTCGCAAAAAACAATAAACGATTACTTAACAGGTTGACTGTTCGCGAAGATTAATACACAAAATCGTTTCAATAGACCGCACTTTCACGAATCACGTTCGGGTAAATGTACCACGAATTTGTGCAATTTGGTGTTCAAGCGAATATGAGCGATTCGCGATGAGTGATAAAAGCACCAATCACTGGTAAATGAAAAGTTTCAACGACAACAGCGATACACAAAATCGGCGACTACCGAACATGTTCACTGAGAAACAAGAAAATCGAAATCACCGAAAGTGATTATTTTGCCAACACTTGTAAAAAGTGCGTTTATTCTTTAATAGAGAATAGAGAATGAAAACAAGCTTTTCCAACCGAAGAATTTTCATTAATGCGAATGTATGTAACAGACAAAAGGAGATAACATAGATAGATCCTTTAAAGTAAATATATTCTTCATCAGCATTGGAAGAGGAGTCGAACTAGATATATCCGTTAACCCGATCGTCCGTCCGTCTCGGAGATTATAGAAGATAGATTTTCCATATTTAAAACTTAGACTTTCCTAAGCAAATCTACTTAGGTTAAATTTTGACATATTTTCTTCTTATATGAACCCTAACGTGATGTTTGAAGCTGGGTTGTATGGGAAATCAGACCCCTACCCACTTCCTTTATGCACTACCGAAGTTAATGCTTTTCCTTGTTTTTATTTTCCATTCAGTTAAATTTAAAACTTTATAATTATACCAAGTTATACTACAAAACCCCTTTATTATACGACTATGTTAATAATATGAATATTGTTTATTCTTTAGCTATTTGTCTCCCTTTTCTACTTTGTCTGTTGTTCTCGCTTACTCGTTATCAATTCTCAGAATTTTAGCGATACGAGACCGTTTAAAAAGAAAACCAAGTAGAAACATATTTATTTGCTTTCCGTGTTCTCAGTTCAAATACTAAATTGTATTTTATTTTACTTTTTTTTTTCATGAAAGAACCTTTCTGTTGCAATGCATTTATTTGCTTATTTCCTGAGTATCTGCGAAACAACCTTGTAGAATTTACTTTTTTTTTACTGCTGCTGTTCTCTTCTTTATATTGTACATTCTGATCATTTATTTATTCTTTCAATATTCACTTTTATCACGACGCTTCGCTTCAAGAAAACAAGTTTACTATTCTTTAATGATATTTAGAAAGGTAATTATACGAATAGTCTATAAATTAGTAGCTTAACAGAGGCACATTCATTTAATGTTTATAAGCTTACTTGTGATTAGAGACATGGGACTTATGGGATATTTGTGTAAAATATCCGAATGAGCGGGATTGGAAAAAAACACATAGTGTGAATGTGTATTATCAGTTTCTGTAAAAGTTTTTCATTCGTTCAGTTTTAAAAATATTAACCTCAAATTTTAAATAAACTTATTTTTACCAAAGTGCCTTGGTATTTTGTATATTAAAATATAAATGCCCACTTTTGACACAGCCTCAACACAAAAAATATAGCCATTTTTAGAGTTTTGATATAAAGAGAAAATTTAAGTTTACATTTGGTTTAAATCAGGCCACAGATCACACACAAAAGTAGCTACCATCTTTTTCATTTCTATATTTTTCTGCAAATGTATTTAACAGACAGAAGGAGGCTTGATAGACCCTATAATATGCATTCTTGATCAGCATTGAAAGGCGAGTCGATACAGTTATGTCTGTTTGTTCGACCTGCTGTCTGCCGTATAAAACGGACTATCTTGGAGACTATAATGAATAGAGCCACCATTTTTTTAAACTTACAGTCTACTGAGACCCATTTCAAAAGGTACACCCATACAAACTTACCCCAAAAATGTTAATTTTTCAGAACTGACCGGTCTGTCTTTTTCTGACTGGTCTACCCGGGTAAGTTACTGGCTAGGCTATTACAAAGTCGACCCAATGTCAATAGACCCTTATTAAAAAACTTATACAGTTTGCCTAAATCATACAGACTAGTCAATTACTTTCAGGGCTATAACAGAATGTACCCACTGACCCATGGCGAGTCAGTTGTAGTGAGTTTCAACTGGCACACGAGATAGCCAGCCTCAAAATTGTGTCCTGTCCCATATTTACATTATAATGTCCAACAAAAACTGACGAGTCCGGTTTTTTAGATGATTTTAGATGAACTCTAAGACTAATATCACCATTTTTCGACGATACCCTAGCCAGCAAATGAAGCACATGAGCCCGTTTTTAAGTAGATCATTTGATGATTGTCCCACATGTACCACATAGGTCGGTCAGCAACTGTCTTTAATGAGCCACTAAGCGACTGTACCAGGCTATTGCAGAGCCGGACGCATCACGTTTTGTATGACATCTATCTATATATATTAAAATATATAGCTTTGCGTTAATAACGCTAAAACTCGAGAATGACTCGACCGATTTGAACTATTTTTTTTTGTTTTGTTGCTCTCATCATAGATGTGGTCAGAAAGGAAAAAAATTTGGAAAATTTTGACCCGGGGCCTAATGGGTGCCTTGAAACCAGAAAGCCATATCTTTGGAGTGAATAGACGTAGAGACTTGAAACAGGGCTCATTTAAAAAATGGTTAAAAAACATTTTTGGCGTTCAAGGTGTTCTAGGGATTTCCGGAATTTGGACCTGGGACCCATATGTGGACGCAATATAGATTTTTTGACCAATTTTTTTCTATTTTTATTACAGAGCACTTAGATTTTAGAAAATTTTGTCCCGGGGCCTAGTTGTAATATAAAAATGGGAGGACAGAATGCAACATTGTCGCTTGGACTAGCTGGCCTAGGCAACTGATTAATTATGGGTCGATCTTTAGTACCGCTGGGTAGGAACTCTAAATGTGGTAAGGTAATAGCCTACAATAGTCAAAATAAAATATAGAAAAATCCAATGCAATAAAGTATAAAAAATTAATACAAGGTGTCTTGGAGTCGAGCATACTCGACTTTCGCAACTGCAATTTTAGGAACTTGAACTAGTGTTACAGGTATTTAAGCTACGATTCTACCGAAGTTAAATTTCTGTTGCTTAAGCATGGGTTTAAATTTTGGTACACAATTTTCCTCTACTATTTATCTAGATGTTAGACAGACGGCTGGGGTCGTTGCATGAATACCGTTCAATCCGATTTTTTTTAAATTATTTTAAAATCCAGCACAAAATTATAAATGGGAAGTGAGTCTTACAATTAGTACAGTTTTTTTTTTAAATATCAATGTTAATATTGTTGAGATCAGCTTAAGAGAAAAAAACAATTTAATTCAATCTAGTCATGGCTCGCCATACGTTCAGACTTGTTTTTACGTCATATTCTAGCGGAGCTTAAATATTAAGATAATTACTTGTAAATTTCCATGCAACGCATAAAATTTTTTTCCGAGAAATAGTACTAAACTATAATTACCATATTGCAATAGAGTTAGTTGACCATGTGACTGTGACGTAGCTGGAGAATGACTTGTGAGATTATTTTTGCAAAAATAAAAACTTTTAAGAAAAAAATGCATATAAATCAAATCTTTTAGAAATATAAGTAAAGAGCATTTCTACTTGATTTATCTGTCATTAAACTCGGTTTTATCGACCATTTTATATATGTATTTGTAGAGACATTTCCGTCTTTACTTTGCATTGATAATAAATAATATACAATAACAATAATATTGAAATTTTTACAAAATATAATTACAGATTGTCTTCTTATCTTTTTTTTTATTCATAAGAAATGCGGTTGCAATTTTTTTTTTTTTAGTTAATTTTAAAAAAACAAGCTCATCAAAAAGCTGAATAAACTTTTTGCACAACGATCCACTTATTTATTTAATGAGTCAACTTCGGTTTAAAGAAATCTTATAAAATTAATTAGAATTAATTGAGATATCTGAATGACTTTAAGCTAGTTTTTATGAGTTGATGCCTTGACTCATATGTAATCTAGTGCGTGGCTAATAGAAATGTCTAAGAAAATATCGATAATGTAAGGTCATAATGGAAAATATTGGTTTAATAAAATTAATAAGAAAAACTATTTATAAATAGTTAAGTTTAGTAAAAAATTCATACAGAATATTGTTGTTTAATTGTTGAAGTTTTATCATAAGTCTCAAGAAAATCGCAACTTTGAAAAGATCTTAAAATTATTAAAGGAAAATAAATATTCTGCTAATTAAAAATATTTGATAAAAATTTAACTCAGTGAAAAAAAGGTTGTTGTTCAAAATACGCAGGTCCTTTTTTATTCAAGTATCGGACTATGCCTATCTTATAGATGCGCTACATCACAATTTACGATTGATTCAGGTTTGATACGAGCCTGCTCTTTTAGTACAGGTTTCAATTTAGACATATTTCGGGATTTCTATCACCTCAGGTTCATCTGCTATATACGACCAAAATATTCAAACACTGTGTTTTTTTGAGTTTTTAAACCCATTTTTCCTAAAATCTCGATGTAATGGAAAATTTTGAAGATCTGATTCGTGTTTAGCAATGAAAAATCGATAAGATACTAGGTCTAGGCTGACTCTTGAATCATTTTTGATGTCGACCTGCTTTATCATTAAAGCGTTATGAGTGTAAACATTATTTTTCGATAAATTCAGTAAAGCCGAGGCTTTAATACAGTTACACACATCTAAAGAACCAGTGTTGTAAATAGTTTCTCACTTTGGGTAGTTATTAAAATAAATCGTCCTCAATTTTCATAGACCAAATTTTAAAGAAACATTAACGAAAACTCGAAAATATGTTTTGATTTTGTATAGTAGCTATTGTGGTCCGAGCTAATTTAAATTTATACGAAATACATTGCTTGACATAAAAAGCATTTTGACCAGGGGAGGGTGAATATCACAGAAACCGTACTTTTTTGAAGTGGCCCGATGTACAAAATGGGACCAATTTATATATTTTTTTTGATTGGATAGTGCAAATGATACTATAGAAAGATATTCTCTATTCATCCGTGCCCGGACTTTCTCTCTGCAGGCTTGATTCTGATGTTATATACTTAATAAATTTATAATAATTAATATGTACATTAGGGTGTACCAAAGAAAAGATTTATGTTTCCACACCCTAGGATTGTTCTTTATGCCGCCAAGCCCCTGAAGATTCCCATGTATTTTATATGGTAAAAATACACTTTTTTCAGATTCAATTTAGAAACCTGGAAAATTATTTTTTTTTTTTCCGGATAACAATGCTTTTCTTCGAAAATAGCCATAGAAGAACATTTAATCATTTACTATTTCATCTACAAAAATCGAAATCGAGACTTGTCTTCAATATTTTAGTTTAAACATGAATAACACAGGGTGACAATTTTTATAACCAGACAATGTACTTAGCATATTCGAAGGTTCTCTGATTACTAATCTGTGCTCTGAATTATTCAATGCTTTTCGAAATATTCTAATCCAAAACTAAAAAAAATCGATTTTTAAAAATTTTTAAGCTGTAATATGTATGTAATATCTTGAAAACCATGAGATATGTTACTATTTTGAGCATAAGTTCGGAATCAGAGTGCCAAAACCCTTTGGATACAATATATACAGTCACTGGTTGTGATCACATGTTTTCAATTCATTAAATTCATATTTAAGATATGTTTTTGTATTAAAATATTTCGAGAATCGTGGCGGTCAAAATGCTTAGAATCCACTAAGTGCTGTATTTGGTCCTGGTCTTCCGTCAAATTTTGTCGGGTTGAAAACAGCATTCGATGGATTTCAGCTACAGTAGATCTCCGTTACAACACAAAACTATTAGAATTTATTTGCATTTTAAAGGATCGAATGACTTTTACTATTAATTGTTTCTGAAGATTATAATATATATTTGATTTTTTAAATATATGCAAGTCTATCAATTAAAATTTTTTAAATACAAATTCAGTGATTCTTTTTTTTATATTTTCAGAACCTGTTGTGATATAAACAATAAAATTAAAAAACAAAAATATATCAAAAAATAGTTTTAAAAAGAAAATGGAACACGAAAATTGTCCATAAAATCACAAAGAAAATCATTTACACAAAATGGCGAATATAATAAACAAGTGAAATACAGTGCAACGCGAACAAATTGAATTTTGATAAATAAAAAAAAAAAACATTTATACTACAGCATAAACATTTCGAATTGTGTCGCTTTTTCAGTAAGAAAATGCAGTTGAAAAATGAGACGGAAATGAATCCTAATACGAATCATTTTACATCTTTATCTTCGACAAATAGTTGCAGTACATCGTCTACAGATTCAGGCGTTATAATTATTGATAATACAACACAATTTAATCGTTCGAATAACGATGATGATGAAAGTAATAAACTAAATGATCATGTTGACTATAAAACCAAAGAGAATTTATTAAATGACAATAAGACAACAACAACAACGACGACAACAACAGTAAATAATCGTAATAATACCATCGACATTGAAAATACACTTAATATAAATTCAAATAATAATAATAATACTAATCAAAATGAACGAAGATCACCATACAATATATCGTCACGTAAAACAACATCGAAAAACTATTCGCCGACGTTATCGTTGCGCAGTACAACCATATCGATAGTCTCAATCGATGAGAATGCCATCGATTCAAGTGTCATCGATTCCGATTCGGATGTTGAGGCCGATGCGGAGGGTGAACATAATAATTATACGGTAAAAAAACTTGGTCAACAAATGACCTACCTGCCCAATAGTGCCGATATTCCAAATATCAATAAAGGTCTAACAGTAATCAGTCAACAGATTAAACCAAATGGACCAACGACAAATAGTGTTGCACCATTGGTGAGTAATATACTTACAAATGGTGGTGGACAGCTTTGTCCGACACGTAATCCTGGTGGCACCGATGTTATAAGCAATCCGACGAGTGCACCGCAAATTGGTAGCATTGCTTTATCAAATACAACAGATGTCACTTTTGGTGATAAACATTTTTACGAGGGTCCTGTTACGATACAACAATTTCTAATTGATAGTCGTGACAAACGGAAACCGTTCGATGAAGAGGCAGGCGGTGAGGATAATCCAGGCTATAGTTCCGATGCACCAACAACAAATGGTGGTAAGTGTAAAATTATCTGTTATAATTTTCTGAGAATTTTTGAATTGCTCACCAACTTCGATTGGTGTTTATTTTTAGCGCAATTTGTATCGCGTAATTCAAAATTGTTTTGAGTGTTTACTTTATTTTGTAAATAGCTTCTTTGTTTATTTATTTTTTTTTTTTTTTTTTTTTTGCCTCATGGCCTGCCAATATTTTATGGATTTCGCATTTTGTTTGCATTCATTTCTTTGTTTTCGTCAAGCGCCCAAATACATATTTAAAATTTTAACTTTGCTTAATTCAAGGCATACAATAAAATATTGTAATAATTTTTGTAATTGAGAACAAAGCCATTTTTCAACGAGACGATCTAGCCATGTCCGTCTGTCTGTCTATCTGACACTGTGTATACACTACCGATATAATACGAATCGGACCACTATAACGTATAACCGCATACAAACTCACCTCCTATTTTCTGATATTTTCAAGAACATTATTATATTATACTAACTGAACTACCCGGCCTTGCTCGGGTCATGTAGTAATACCTTATTTCATTTGTCTAGCTCAATTATTTGCAAAAATAAGACGATTTTTTTTTTTTTTTGGTTCACACCGCTCGTTTTCCAATGGATTATACTTTAATCGGTGTAATAACATTTATACCGAGTTTCGTTTCTCTTGTTCAATTATTTGCAAAAATAAAACTCATATTTTATGATCGCTTTTATGGGGCCTCGCCCATCGTCCGTTTTTTTTTTCAAACTTTTTTTTTAACATGTATACCGAATTAAATTTCTCTCAAGTACTTCTATGGGAGCCACGCTCACCGCCTATTTTTCTAAAACTACAGAAAAATAGACATCTACAAAATTTAATTGAAATACGTGGAGTTGTTTCAGGAAATATTAGATGAATTAATGATTATTTTAATGGGGACAATGCCCGCCACTCCAATTAGTGGTATGAAAAATAGTTTATGTCCGATTCTTAGACCAACTGAATATACACACAAAATTTCATAAGAATCAGTCAACCCGCTTTCGTGGAGTATCGTTACAAACGCTGTGACATGATATTTTTATATATTATAGCAGGTACCCGCGGCTTTGCTCGCGTTTTTTTTTTTTTTGCTTCTCTTTGGTGGCTAAATATAAATTGTTCAAAAATGTGGGTTCAAATTTTGGAAATCCCCTAAACACGACTAACCATCATTCAAATGCGCCCAGTTTCAAGTCTCTACGTCTATTCAATCCAAACGTATGACTTTTTTTCAAGGCTCCCTTTAGGCCCCGGGTCAAAATTTTCTAAAATCCCGTCTAAGTGCTCACCTGTAATAAAAAAAAAAAAAAATTTGGTCAAAAAATCTATATTGGGTCCACATATGGGTCCCAGGTCCAAATTCCGGAAATCCCTTGAACACCTTGAAGGCCAAAAATGTTTTCTAACCATCTTTAAAATGAGCCCTGTTTCAAGTCTCTACGTCTATTCACTCCAAAGATATGGCTTTCTGGTTTTAAGGCCCTTATTAGGCCCCGGGTCAAAAATTTGCAATTTTTTTTTCTTTTCTGACGACAAAACCATAAAAAAAAGTTAAAATCGGTCGAGTCATTCTCGAGTTTTAGCGTTGTTAACGCACAGCTATATATATATTTTTATATATATACAACATATATATATATATAGATTATAGCCCAAAACTCGGTTTGTATCAGACCATTGATCCCTACCAATCCTATCTGGAAAGTATTTCCTTTCCTTCCTTTGAAGTTAAAGTTATTAGCTTGTCGGAAAATTTGTAACGTATATCAAAACCATGGTGCCACACCCATTTTTAGGATTAGCCCCATGCAAACTTACCACTTTTTTTCGATATTTTTTTATGATAATGGTTATTATTTATGAATGTATGTACTACAAATTGGGTAAAAACACTTCTAATGTCATCCAATACCCAAACAAAGGTGCCACTCATATTTTCAGGTATAGCCCGCATATAAACCTAGCGCCCATTTTTGAGTTCTTGTATGAAAATAATTCTTATTTATGAATATATTCACTCCAATCTGGGTAAAACCACTTCAACTGTTATCCTATTAATAAAATTCCAATATGATAAGGATCAGGCCACTATAAAAAACGGAAACCATACGGTAATTTTAATGTTTGTCGGAAAGTTTATTACGTTGTAGACCCTATAAACTATATATGCATTCTTGATCAGCAGTCAAAGTTTAAGTTTAACAAAACAGCTCAATTCAACATCTCATAGATCGCTATCAAATCACTTGTATAAAACGTTCCATATTCAAATGGTTTTTTTTTTTTTTTCTAATGTTCTAGAGCAAAACAAATTGAGAAGATATTCTATTATAATTTTAATTGCTGCTAATTAGCAAAATAAAATGTTTGCATGAGTCAGTTCTGAAACATGTTTTTAAAGATATTATCTCGTGATGAACTGATAAGGTTTATTCAAATATTTGCCTCAACAGTCGGGAATTTTTAAAATTGAAGAACTTTTTGTTATCAAATGCATATATAGAAAAAAAAATAATATAGAATTTTTCAAATAGTATAAGTTATCTGGACAATATTCCATCTTCAAGTAATTCCATAGAACAGAGGCCAACATCGTAAAATAGCAACACAAGGTGCAAACACTATTTATATCCACAAATAAATAAATACACAAATCAATAAAATTATTTGGTCAAAGAAAAATGCGCAGTATTTGTATATCATCTTGAACATTTTTCCTATAAATTCAGGCGCAAAGGTAAACAAATTTTAAATAATTAAATAAAACAAAAACATTTTTTTTTTTAAATGCGAATAAACACTTGATTTTATTTTGCCAATTGTCGAATTTGGAATAAACAAAAGCAAATTGTAAAATAATTTTCACCTGATTAAAATAAACAAATTCAAACTGGAAATACGTAAACTAAATGGACTGGATTTTGTGTTGCTCGGAACAAGGCGGTAGGGTATAAGAGACTTTGGTGCTTGAAAAATCAAAACTTTTTTATGATATTAAAAACAAAAAAAGTTTGGTGATAATTCGGAAAAAAGAAACAAGAAAAATTGGTAACTTTGGTGGAACCGCAGTTTAAATACCCATCACACGATGATTAGAGCAACTTTTCTTGAATGAATGTGTGCGTATGGTTTGTAAAGGGGCTATGTGCTATAATGATCCTACTTAAATCATTCCTATTTAGATCTTAGGTGGCACAATAGGTATTTGAAATAAATCGCTTTATAAATACACCATTTTTCGTAGGAAATCTTAATTGGCGGTAGATTTGTATAGGGCAATATGCTTTAGTGGTCCAATCTCAACCAATAAATGAACCATGTTTAATTGAAAAAACTCAAAAATTTGTATGGGGGCTATGTCTAAAAATGGGTGTGTCACTTTGATTTTAAACTGCCTAGGTCTTAGAATAGCTTATGTTACGAATTTCACATCAATATCTTTAAAATTTAGCGAATAAAACGTGTAACAACAGACAGTGACGCAGACAACATGGCTAGATCGACTCGTCTCATCGATCTGATCAAGAATATATATACTTTATGGGGTCTACGACGTCTTCTTCAATGCCTTACAAACGAAATTGGCTGTGATATTGAACAAAGCATGAGAAATCTTGTACAGGGCGCTGAAACTTTTAGATCTGAACCTGCAAACTGGTTTGTTGCACGCGCTACAGAATTGAAAAGCAGTTTAGTGCAATGCACGAGGGTAGTTAGAAAAATATATATTTAAATTTTCAAGCAATTGTTTTCTCAATTTTTCAGTTTTGTTAAGAGAAAATACCCTCCTTGGTTTTTTTTTTTTTTTGTGCATGTATACAAAGTTCCAAAATTAAGGGTTGAAAACACCCTTTAAGGGTGTGGAAAAGGATAAAAAGAAACATACACTTTTAAAACTTCTTATTTTTTGCATGAAATTTATTGCTCGGGGGGTTTTTGGGGTCACTGAATCCAAGTTCCATGCCAGAATTTTCAATTTCAATATGGCGGATGATTTGATTTTTTTTTTCTGTTTAGGTTTGAGAAGACTTATCTCCTTTCATTATAAACCCGAAATACCCAGCCTTGCTCGGATAACGCAAAAAATTATTTTTAAATACTATATTTTTATGTCAGCAACCACACCTTCCCACCGTCCATTTTTATGATCGATTCTGTGGGGGCCACGCCCACCGCCTATTCGAAATATATCCTGTCTTTTAAGTTGTGTCAAAAAAATACATAACTATTAAATTTCATTGAAATCGCTTGAGCAGTTTCGGAGTCTATAAAAACAAACATCGTGATATGCGATATTAATATAATAAGATATCTAGTCTTATGTGTCTATTAAGTAGAACTGTAGATCCAACACTCATTATACAACCCTCATTTGCAAATAAATAGCAAATGCGTGACTTATAAATTTCTTATTGCTTAAATTTTTAATCCAGACAATAACAGCAACAACAACCAATATACTCTAGAAATGATTGAAAACAATTGTGGGGGATTTTTTTCAGAACGGAAGTATTTATGTCGTTTTTTAATATAAAAAAAATACATTTATAAGTATTCCATACAAGTTTAGTTTGCTTGAAATTCTTTATATCAGGTTTCAACGTAAACAAACAAACAAACAAAAAAAAAAAAGAAAGCGATTAATTGTAGCATTAAGCAGCTGCACCATGACATACCTCAGTACTCGTTTAGCAACAGTTCAGATAGGACGTCGAGGCAAAAAAATTCAAAAATATGTTAAATTGCGATAAGTGCAAAACCGATATACCGGAATGTGAATGTAAAACTTTGAGTAAAAATTTTAATAAATTTATCGAAGATAATGATTTGCGTTTGCAACGCTTTGAAGAAAAATTGGCACGACTTGAGTGGGCGCTGATGCAAAGTGAGTGAGCATAAAAATTTTAAATTAAATTTTAAATTAAAGAAAAACAAGGAAAAATATTGACTTCGGTGTAACCGAAGCTTAAATACCCGAATTTTTGAAAAAAAAAATTGATTCAACCCGTATTTAGACCCAATATATATATATCTATATATATAAAAATAAGTCCAAAATTCTGTTGCTGATCGATGGACGCGGAAACTACTGGACGGATTTTCACGAAATTTTGCATGTGTGTTCGTATTCACACAAGGATGGTTTAAGGCAAAAAAATTGGAAAATTTTGACCCGGAACTTGGACCTGAGACCCATATGTGGACCCAAAATAGATTTTTTGACGAATTTTTTTTATTTTTATTACAGGTGAGCACTTAGACGGGATTTTAGAAAATTTTGACCCGGGGCCTAATGGGGCCTTGAAACCGGAAAAGCCATATCTTTGGAATGAATAGACGTAGAGACTTGAAACAGGGCTCATTTGAAAGATGGTTAAAAAACATTTTCAAGGTGTTCAAGGGATTTCCGGAATTTGGACCTGGGACCCATATTTAAACCCAATATAGATTTTTTTGACCAATTTTTTTTTATTTTTATTACAGGTGAGCACTTAGACGGGATTTTAGAAAATTTTGACCCGGGGCCTAATGGGGCCTTGAAACCGGAAGAGCCATATCTTTGGATTGAATAGACGTAGAGACTTGAAACAGGGCTTATTTGAAAGATGGTTAAAAAACATTTTTAGCGTTCAAGGTGTTCAAGGGATTTCTGGAATTTGGACTTGGGACCCATATTTGGACCCAAAATATATTTTTTGACCAATTTTTTTATTTTTATTACAGGTGAGCACTTAGAAAATTTTGACCCGGGGCCTAATGGGGGCCCTGAAACCGAAAAAGCCATATTTTTGGAATGATATGTTTCATTTTCAAAAATAGTTATCATAGAATAGCGGCTAGTATATATATATATATATATATAAATCACTTCCACCTGACTAACGACCTCCTAGTATCTAGGTGAAAATGAACCTGGCATTTTAAAATTGAAAAATCTATAATGGAATTTGGATTCAGTGACCCCTGATAAGAAGTTTTCAAAATGTTTTTTGACCATCCCCCACACCCTAAAAGAGTGTTTTCAACCCTTATATTTGGACCTTTGTCGATTTAAAAAAATACGTGTCTATTTTTTTCCTAGCTCAGTCAAATAAACATAGTTTCGTTAAGATCTGTGAGTATCACTTGGGTAGCTTTACTTGTAAGTCATTCATTCATTTATCTATTCATGGGCGATTGGCCTACATGCCAAAATTTTTACTTTAGATTTGTTTTATGGTGAAAGTGAGCACTAAGAAGGAATGGGGGCCTTGAAATTGGAAAACCATATCTGTGACTTGATATTTTTAGCGTCTTCAAAGAATTTCAGAAATTTTAACCTGGGATCCCTTGGTGGACTCCAAATTAATTATTGGACCAATTTTTTTTTTTTTTTTATACCCGCCACACATAGTGTGAAGGGTATTATCAGTTTGTCGGAAAGTTTGTAACGCATTAAAGGAGGCATCGGAGACCCCATAAAGTATATATATTATTGATCAGCTCGACGAGACGAATCGATCTAGCCATGTCCGTCTGGCTGTCCGTCTGTCTGTCTGTCTGTCTGTTGCAATGCGTTCTTCTCGGAAAGTTTTAAAGATATTGACCTGAAACTTTAAACTTAAGCTTTTTGTGTTCCTAGGCAGTTTGTATGGCAGAACCAAGGTGCCACGCCCACTTTTAGATATAGCCCCCATACAAACTTACCATTTTTTTTCGATTATTTTGTGTGAACATAGTCACTATTTATGAATGTTTTGACTACGAATCGGGTAAAAACACTTTTAATCCAACATCCATCCATCTAATATCAGAAGAAAGGTACCACGCCCATTTTTAGATATAGCCCCCATGCAAACTTACCATTTTTTTCGAATTTTTGTATGAAAATTGTTATTACTTGTAAATGTATTTACTACAAATATGGGTAAAAGCACTTCTAATGACATCCAATTTCAAAGGAAAGGTGCCACGCCCATTTTTTGATATGGCCCCCCATACAAACCAAGCGCCCATTTTTCAGATTTTGTATGAAAATAGTTCTTATTTATGGATATATTCACACCAATCTGTGTAAAATCACTTCTACTGTTATCCTATAAATACACTACCGATATGACAAGGATCGAGCCACTGTAACATATAGACCCCATACAAACTCACCTTCACTTTTTTTCTTTTTTTTAAGAAAATGATTAAAGTTTCGTGTGGCGGGTATTTGAGCTTCGGTGCTTCCGAAGTTAACGTTCTTGCTTGTTTTTTTTTTTTTTGATACGGGCCGTAAAACTCATATCTTTGAAATGAATAGACGTGGGCGCATTAGAAAGATGGTTAGAAAATATTCTTGTTGTGTTCAAAAGATTTCCCTTATTTGAACCTGGGACCCCTTTTTTAGGTGAGCGCCAAGACTTAAAATTTGAATAAATTTTTACCCTAGGTGTAATGGGGACCTTGAGAGCGGAAAAAAAACTCGGCCCATTTCAAAGATGGTTAGGAAATATTTTTAAAGTATTCTTGGAATTTCCGAAATTTGGACCTAGAACCCGAAATTATTTCTATTTCAAAATTAATTATGTTATTTTTTGCTGTTTATTGAAAATACTATATACGAAGAAACCATATCTCTGGGATGAACGGAGCTAATAGGCTCATCGATTCTTCTCGTTGAGCTGATCGAGAATATTTGAACTTTATTTTGTATCCTCCACACTATGTGTGACGGGTATAAAAATCGAAAATAATTACAAAATAAAAATATTAAAAGTTTACGCTGTCATTTTGCTTAAATAAAATAATTTTTAAAAAACATGTTAAATCGATATTATTATATTATTTGCTTAAATTTGATTATATTTTCACATTTATACAGGTTCTAAGATGCCAACAACAAACACAACAGCAACGTCACAAAATCAAGTACCACGTGCCATCAGTCGTCGAGCGATTGGGATAACAGTAGTTTTTGTACTATTGACAATTGTAATTGGTGTCATTATAGCAATTACAACGAATATCTTTGAGACCGCAGTTAAACCGAAAAGTAAGCTACCAATACTGGACGATGAAGAATCACGACCAAATATTCCAATCAATTCAACAATAGGTACAAGAAATTCTATTTTATATTTTGTTTTAATTTCGAGAAAAGAAATTCAAAAATAGATATCTTAACTAATTTAATTGGTAACAGCGCATTAACCCAGAACAAAAAAAACTGCATAAATTGCTGCTAACTAAATAATTCATTTTAGATACTAAAAAAAAAAAACATATATTAAGAAAGTAGTTTGGGTAGTTTTAATCGTTACAAATAAAAACGCGTTCGATTACAACTTTCGAAATCGAAAAATAGTGTTTAAAAAAAAAGTGTTGAAAAAAGTGTGTGTACACAAAAATTTGGACCTAAAGTTAAATTGAATGGAATATGCTGCAAATGTGTATGTAATTTTTTCCGTCTGAAAAAAAATGTTAAAGCAAACGAATAATCTATTTTACTTTCTTACGCTCCCAGATGATGATTATGTCTTTAATGGTACTCTCAAACTTTTAAGTTATACCGATTGGGGTGGACGTCCTCCAAAAATTCAAAAATTGGATGAACTTAATTTACCAGTGCATAGTGTCATTATTTCACATACCGCATCTGAAAATTGCGAGACAAAGGTGAGTTGAGTTCTTCGAAAATAAAAAAAACAATTTAATGTTAAAATTTTTTTTTACCCTACCCTACCCAACCAGGATGTCTGTTCATATCGTGTACGCGTTATACAAAACTTTCATATGGATTCTAATAATTGGGATGATATCGGTTATAATTTTCTTGTTGGTGGCGATGGTCTTGTCTATGTTGGACGTGGTTGGGATAATCAAGGTGCACATACAAAAGGCTATAATAGCGATAGCATTGGAATTGCATTTATTGGCACTTTTACGAATATGAAACCAACTGAAAATCAATTAAAAGCAGCGCAGCTACTCATCGAGGAAGGTGTACGCCTTAAGAAATTAGTGCCCAATTATAAACTTTTTGCACATCGGCAGCTCAGTGGTTGGGAAAGTCCTGGCGAAGAATTATTTAAAATTATTAAAACTTGGCCGAATTGGTCTTCGAAAATTTGAGAAGATCATTTTAAAAGTAAAAGTTGGAAAATCTCAGCTTTGGAAAATACAAATATTTTATATTCTTATAAACTAAAATAAAAACAAAAAAAAATACAATAAAAAAAATCTCTTGTCTTTGTTTATTATATTTAATTATCAATAATTTTGTATAATTTAAGCCTAATTCAATTATAATTATAATATTAAAAAAAAAAACATATTTAATGTAAATACAATAATAAAGCGAAAATATGTATTATGCAAATAGTTTATATAAGAAAAAACTGTTTTCTTTCTTAGGGCCAAGTCACACGATGCAAGCTTTTCATGCAATAATTTCTGACTTGAAAGAATATAGTATAACTTTCTTACTTTTTTACACTGATGTTAAGATTGGTCTGTACAAATATTTTTCAAAAATTTCAATTATATTTAAACAGAAAAATATTGCACAGAAATCATGCAGGTATTTGGCCAAGGTCTAAGACTGCTGGCCGAGTAAAAGCTAAAAGCGAAGCGATAGGCCATGCGATAGCACAGAGTTGTATTTCGTTTAAACTTTTCTGTGTGAAAGCTCTAAAGATACAACCCTGTGCTATCGCATGGCCTATCGCTTCGCTTTTACTCTAAGTAGTAAATTGTCAAGAAAATCTCACATCATCTACTAACAAATTAATTCTAAAAAAAAAAAAATTTGGTTTGTGTCAACCCTGATTAAAATAATTAATTGCACAGTAGTTCACATTAAATATAATCATAACTAACAATTTGGAAATTGATCACACTACTGTTGTCGTATGACAGAAATTTTGACATCTGCCCTACTACAGATGTGTTCACATTCAATCGATATGCCTTTTGAAATTATAAATAAACATATTAATAAAAATTACTACAATTTAATCAATTTTTCCATAAGGAGCTAAAGGACTACTTGGGATGTACGAGTTAAATAGCTCTGGCTCGAAATCTAGAAGAGTTAGGAAGTTTTATTCTTTATTTTTTTGACTTTATGGCATATTGGCCAATAAAATGTATCTAGAAGAATATCTATAGCTCAAAATCTAAACACGATGGATAGTTACTTTCCGTAGGCAAAGATTAAAAAACGAAGATAAAGCACGCAACTTCGTATCGTTGAGACGGTAGATTTGTATTGGGTTTTAGTTATAGTGGCCCGATGCTTATCAAATCAAAAGTGTATTCATAGAAGTGTTTTTAAGGTAAATGAAAAAAAAATTTTTGGCGGAGTTATATGGGCGCTATACATATAAGTAGAAGTGGCACTTTAATTTTCATACTTGATTTGGTCTTTACCGAGAGAAGCTTAAGTTTCAAATTTTAGCTTAATATCTTCAATACTGACCGAATAGAAATAAACATATAAAGGAACTCAATCACATAATTGGTTCTGGAGAAGTAAAGCTTGAAAGTTTAGTATGGTCGATACTCAAGTGATTGGTAGTGCTGTATATTTTGGCAAGAAAGTGGAAAAGCGAAAGAGGAGTTGGTTGTCGGCGAAGGAGTTTTAATTTTTGATGGCTTGAGATGGAAAGGGGTCAAGTTTATACACAATATTGGTATAAAATTAGGAGGTAAGTTTGTATAGAGCTATACGTTATAAAGGCCCTATACAATGCATAGGTTGATTCTAGAAGTATTTTTACCCAATTTAAAGTGAACACATTCGTAAATAATACATATGATCATACAAAAATTTAAAAAAGAGGCGGTAAGTTTTATGTGGGCTATACCTAAACATTCTCAATTTTAACATATAAACTGCCTAGGACCGAAAAGCTTAGTTTCAGCTTAATATCTTCAAAACTGAGCGAATGAATCACCTTGCATCAGACAGACGGACATGGCTGGATCGACTAGTGTCATTCTGCTAATAAAGAGTATCTATTCTTTATAGGGTCTATGATGTCTCCTTTAGTTAGTTTTAAACTTTCCGACAAACTCAATATACCTGTATACACGATCAGTGGCGGGCATAAAAATGGTGCCTTTTAAACACAGGACTTATAAGCAGTGCTGCTTAGTATTGGTTTATTATTTCTATTGTTTATATACAATATATTATAATATTAGCAGATATCCGGCGTGTGCTACCATGTGATACGGGCGTTTCGGCTGCTCTTTCAACTCTTTCCGTTTCGCATCTGATATGTTTTCTGCAATTTTAGTTTTTTGATGGCCTTTTTTATTATTTGCTTTTGCAGAACAACCAAAATTGACTGGGGCTAACTTAAAAACATACTAAAAAATACCACGTTTCTGGATCTTACCCAAAATATATTGGGGATAGCTGAAATCTGCTGGTTTTTATTTTTGTTTTTTGTTTGTGTTAAAAAAAGCAAAACATTTTTGTATAGGAAAATTAGAAAATCGACTTTTTAAATGAACTGAAAATACATTAGGCATTGTTTTAGTGGAATTTCAATTTACTTGCATTGTTTACTTTCAAATGTAACCGGTTTGGGGTTCATCGGTTGGACAGTTTCAACGTAAATAGCGGACGTAGAAACATTTTTAATTTATTATATATATAATATATATATATATATATATATATATATATATATGTATATGAGCCCTTGATTTTGAAAGTGGTATAAGTTATATATTTTTTTTTAATGTAAGATTTTATATATATTGATAATAGATAATAAGAAAAAAACAATATAAAACAAAATAATTGTTTCTGAAAGTGTTGTCGGATCGTTGGATATGACAATGTGCCTAGTCCCCTCAAAATAGACACGCCACTGACTTTTTCTAAATTCCTTTCTTCTGTTACCAACACTGACTGTTATGCACTACATTTTTCGTATTTATTCAAAGTGAAGATTGTGTGAAACATTTTTTGAAACGTTCCAATCCTTTGGAACCGTTTTTTTTACTTAAACTGTAAAATACTTGGTAGATCTAATTATTTATATCTTCCTTGCCTAACTACATCGTATGCAACTTCATCAACGCTTTAAAACAATAAATATATTAACACTTTAAAATTCGAAGAAAAAAAAAATATATCTTATTAAATTATAATTCGCTTATTTCAAAACAGGACATGACAATATCGGCGGTGGTCTTATTTTACGCATTGTACCACGAAGTGCTTGGCTAGCGCAACCACCGCAACAAGAAATTCCAGCGCTAGATACACCAGTATCAACAGTTGTTGCCGTACCAACGCAAACCGAGAGTTGTAATACGCAGGTAATGTATCTTTTTTTTTATTAAACTTTCCCAAAATTACAAAATGTCAACTTTATTTTATTTTCAACAGGCGGAATGCGTTTTCCGTGTACGTTATTATCAAACTTTTAGCATTGAATCGTTGCAACAGGTCGATATCTCTTTTAATTTCTTAATCGGCGGTGATGGTAGTGTTTATGAGGGTCGTGGCTGGAATCGTGTTGGTGCACACATTAAGGGTTACAATAATATAACATTGAGTTTTGCCTATATCGGAACATTTCACAATAAGGCACCTGATGTAAAGCAGCTACGTGTCACGGAACTTCTTCTGAAGGAAGGCATCAGATTGGGCAATATAATACCAAATTATCAATTTGTTAGCGGTGATAAACTGGAACCAGGTTCAAGCAGCATGAAAGCAAAAATGCTTTATGAGAGTTTTGCAGATTGGCCACATTGGTCGAAATAATCATCTGATTTGTATTTTTTAAAATTGAAGCAAATGAAATTCGTTGACATTACATAAACATTTAAAAAATCATCAAAATTGCATGTGTATCATTTAATTCAAAAATTATCCAAAACGTTTCGAAATAATTTTATAAGAAAATATTGTAATAATAGTGTAATAGTTTAGTTGTACTTTACTTTTGTTTTTTTTTTTCAAACTGAATTAATTATAAAAATTTTAAAAAATTGTGATATTATTTGATGATGAAATCGAAACTAATAAATACGCGTTTTATGTGTTGAATGTTAGAGGTAGACTGACTTTTTTTTTTTTTTTTCTTGGAATGTAGCAAATCGAAGACAAGAAGCAGTCTGGTGAAGCGAAAAAGTTTTTCCAGAATAAAAACATTGATATTTATGTAAAAGTAAGGAATTTTGGTACCATGTGAGTGGGAACGAAAAAATAAATACTTCTGAAATAATTGACACTAAGAGATATTAAGAAAACGTAGTAATCCCATCCACCACAACACATCAACCTTCCACTCTATAAACTATCACGGAACGGAATCATCATGCCAATGCTCGGTGTTACGTTTGTAAACCAGTTAACATCTATCTAAAAACCTGTGAAATGTTATTCTAGGCTATTCAGATACTTCAAAAATTGTTCTTTCATTGAACAGTTATTGGACTTGTAAAAGCCGCGGTCATAAATACTTCTTTGAATAAGGTCTATGAGGGATATCGAGCCGTTGACCTGAGAAAGTATTCTGAACACTACTTTTCCCGATATCGGCGATATTAACGACTATACATATAGCGGCAAATGTGATTTTAGTTTTTATTATACCCTGTACCAGAAGGAGAACGGTATATTAAATTTATGGATTTTTGTAACAGGCAGAAGTAGGCTTGATTGACCCTAAAAAGTATATACTACTGTTGGCATTTTACAAAGTGAATTTGTTTGTAAAATTAAAAAACTTTATTAATTCTTGTAAGTCAATTTCATCCCCTTCAAAGTAATCCCCAAAGGATAAAATACACTTATGCCAACGTTATTTCCAATCCTCGAAACATGCCAAATAGTCCCTTTCCGTTGTAGCCATTAGCGCCTTCTTCGATTCACCTTTTATCTCCTCAATCGACTCGAAACGCGTTCCCCGGAGTGGTCTTTTGAGTTTTGGGAATAGCCAGAAGATACACGGAACCAAATCAGGCGAATATGATGGTTGCGGAATGATATTGGTTGAATTTTTGGAGAAAAAGTCACCAAGAATCGATGCTGTTTTTCAAGAAAATTCACCATTTTTGGTACTAATCGAGACTTGACACGTTTGAGGCCCAAAGCATCTTTCAAAATGGTATTAATTGATCCTTTCGATACGCTAATTTCTTTGTCTTCAACACGTTCTCTACCTTCTTTGAACAATTTTTACCAATCATTTGTTGTTGATTTTGGTAGAGCTCGGTCCCCGTAATCCTTCTTCAACATTTTTATTCCATTTATTCCATTCAGAAAACAAAATTTGATGACACTTCTCTGCTCAATTAAATTAGACATTGTAAAAATCGGAAAATGCACTCTTGATCGTTTGGTAAACACAAGCGTTAATATAGTACTGATAATGACATTGACATAAAATTTGGCCCAGATGTTATTAACAGTCCTGCCAACTCAAGAAAAAAAAAAAACTAGCCGAAATGTTAAGCCTGCGAAGTTCAAATTGAAAATTCTCTTTACTTTTTACCCACAGTAGTATATATAGTGTCCTGACGTCTGCCCAATAAATATGATTAGCTCAAACACTGTAAGAAACCTGGACACCATATGCGAAAGTAAGCCGTTCTGAATACTTACCACAGCCAGATTTTTGATAAAAAGTAGAACATATTTTATTCTGTAAGAAAATAAATGACCTAGCTTATATTCAAAAACACACAATGGCCGGTTGATGTTTACGGGATCAACGATGTCTCCAACAAGCTGATAATACCCGTTCACACTACTTGTGAGGGGTATAAAAAAAATCAAAATTTCCCTCGAAAATGAAAATTTCTTAGCATAAAATATTTTCGGGAAAAGAACATTTCCGAAATTGACTTTTGTTTATGGTCTCGAGAACCAGCTTCAGTTCAAAGTTCATCAAGTCGAAGAAAATTGCTGTGTACGCAATATCCCTGGTTAAAACTTAAAAGATTTCTTATCAAATGTTTGTCTTATATTTGTCGTATTTAAAGGAACTCAGTTCCCATTAAACTGTTTGTGTGGTTTCTTTTTGCTTATAGATTTCCTTTAAATCAATAATCAATTTATTTTCTTTACTTTTTACAAACATTTTCATAAGAAATACATACATATTACGCAAGTAATTTAAAATAATTATTAATTCTGCAATACAATACAGCAAGATTATCACACAAACAGTTTGAACTGCGCAGCACAAAGTTAGGGGATTTTTTTTGCGCTGCTATCGCCATTTTTTATTTGTTTTGATTAAGAAAAAAACTCGGTATGCAAAATCTTGTTATTCTCTCGCAGTGAATGTGAGGCAGAAGTAAGCTTAAACTTGTTTTTAGTTTTAATGTTGAACTCGAAAGCGAAACAACACACTCGGCTCGTAAATAATTGTTTAAAAAGTTCTAATTGGAAATGTATTTGCCTACAAAGACTTTCGGTTTTTTCATTCTTGCCTTCGGTTTAATGGCAGCAGGTATTAGCATGTACTGTCTCTGGAAGATAAGTACGTTGATAAGAAGTGAAACGTTAAGATTGAAAAGAAATTTAATAAACATTTCAATTAGAATACGCAGCGCCACACGATGGATTCCCTCTGCATATACTTGATCGTAGTGAATGGCGTGGGGAACCACCGCAAACGAAAGATGCGCTGCGTCTTGAAACGCCAGTGAAAAGTGTCATTATCTGTCACACAGCAACCGAGGGTTGCGATAATGAGGTAAGCAAGTGTTAGATTAGTATTACCATAGCAACATATTTAAGCAAGAAACATTAATTTCTTGGAAATCTAAAAAGTTTTTGAAATCTATAAATAAAAATATCACACGAATTATCTTATGAAATTTGACGATGTGAGGAACTACAATCACTCTTAGGGCGCTGCAATCTGATATAGTAAACTCCAAAATTGTTCAAGAGGCTATAGCCACCTTGAACGTACTATGAAAAAGGAACAGAGTACAACTGTTGTGGGTGCCGGGTCACGCAAAAATCCCAGGAAATGAGCAACTAGCCAGGAGGCGGCCGCAACTGCTTTAAACTGCCTGGTATGAGCACTGTTTTTATACTCTGTACCCAAAGGGTATATAAAGTTTGTGCGAATGTATGTAACAGACAGAAGAAGGCTAGATAGACCCTATAAAGTATACGTATTCTTGATCAGCATTGGAAGGGGAGTCGAACTAGCTATGTTTGTCTGTCCGTCTATCCCGCTGTCTGCCGTATGAGAGAGATTATTTCGGAGATTAGAAGAGATATTCCACCATATTTGAAACTTAAGCTCTCCTAGGCCGTCAAGTGCAAAAGGTTTTTCCTCCAGACCCATTTTAAGGGGTATCCCCTTTACAAATCTACCTCAAAATTGTGGGATTTTGTATAAAAACGTCATTGTTTCTTATTCTAGAAAGTTTTAATTTGGTATAAATTATGTCTATGATAGCCCCAGTGAAATATCCCAATATGGGTGGGACCAACCAAATTTTAGGTATAGCCCCCATGCATATGTATCCCAAAATTTTGTTTTTTGCACAAAAACGTAATTTTTTCTTATTCTAAAAAGTCTAAATTTAGTATAAATTATGCCCAATGAAACAGACCAATATAGGTTTAATCCAAAAACATTTTTGGTATAGCCCCCCATACAAAGATATACTCGATTTTTTAAGTTTTTCTTTGAAAATTCGATTCAATGAGGTACTGTAATAAAATAGAACCAAACTTAAGATTCATAAAGATTGGGTAATCGACTTCAGCGTTCTTTCTTGTTTAAGGTAGGGCTTGCGGCAAGCCAAACTATTAACAGAGGGATTCAATTCTAAGGTTACCAAAGCATTGGTTAAGCTAAACACAACCCAGCTAAAGATCATAATAGGGCTATGCTATAGACTTGGGAAACAACTGCATGTAATGGATGAAGCAAGCTCTCCTCAGTGCAGATTAGATTAAATTAGACGTGCTAGCGATACGCATTTTCCAGGCCAGTATTTGCAGTGTAAAGATTTTGTAGTGTAAGATTCAAGTTGAACTCTCTAGAACGTCAGGGTATTTTTTTAACTTTTGAGGTTTTTAACCCAATTTTTCTGGAAAACCAGACTTTATGGGCAGTTTTTGAGCAGAATCGAGTTGAGCACACAACAATACATCGTATACCAATCTCATATCATATAAAAAAGGCCCAAAAAAAAAAAAAAAAAATACATAACATGACATCTCTATTAAACCCAAGGAACTTTGCACCTATCGCATGCGTATTATTCAAAAATTTCATATGGAATCTATGGGCTGGATTGATATTGCCTACAATTTTCTAGTTGGCGGTGATGGTCAAGTTTATGTCGGACGTGGATGGGATACACAGGCGCAGCATGTAAAAGGTTATAATTCCAGGACGCTTAGCATTGCTTTTATCGGCACATTTACTGTTCAGACGCCAAATATAAGGCAACAAGTGGCAGCAAAAAAACTAATGGCAGAAGGTGTGCGTTTGCATAAACTTGATGCAGATTATCGTATTTATGGCGCGCGACAGTTTAGTCCCACTGAAAGTCCGGGACAACAGCTATACGAAATAATACAAAGCTGGCCACGTTGGTCACGCGATACGCAACATTGTAAGAAAATATACGATAATAAAATGAAATAAAAAAATACTTTAATACAATAATCGTTTTAGTAACTCACAATAATAATGATACACTACGCATTGTACCACGAAGTGCTTGGCTAGCGTTTCCCCTGCAACAAGAAATTCCAGTGCTAGATACACCAGTATCAACAGTGGTTGCCGTACCAACACAAACCGAAAGTTGTAATACGCAGGTAATGTATCTTTTTTTTTTTTTAAACTTTCCCAAAATTACAAAATGTCAACTTTATTTTATTTTCAACAGGCGGAATGCGTTTTCCGTGTACGTTATTATCAAACTTTTAGCATTGAATCGTTGCAACAGGTCGATATCCCCTTTAATTTCTTAATCGGCGGTGATGGTATTGTTTATGAGGGTCGTGGCTGGAATCGTGTTGGTGCACACATTAAGGGTTACAATAATATAACATTGAGTTTTGCCTATATCGGAACATTTCACAATAAGGCACCTGATGTAAAGCAGCTACGTGTCACGGAACTTCTTCTGAAGGAAGGCATCAGATTGGGCAATATAATACCAAATTATCATTTTGTTAGCGGTGAAAAACTGGAACCAGGTTCAAGCAGCATGAAAGCAAAAATGCTTTATGAAAGTTTTGCAGATTGGCCACATTGGTCAAAATAATCATTTGATTGGTATCTTTTAAAAATTGAAACAAATGAAATTCGTTGACATTACATAAACATTTAAAAAATCATCATAATTGCATGTGTATCATTTAATTCACAAATTATCCAAAACATTTCGAAATAATTTTATAAGAAAATATTGTAATTAAATAGTTTAGTTGTACTTTTACTTTTATTTTTTTCAAACTGAAATTAATTATAAAAATTTAAAAAAATTGTGATATTATTTGATGATGAAATCGAAACTAATAAATACGCGTTTTATGTGTTGAATGTTAGAGGTGGATTGACTTTTTTTCTTTATTTTATTGGAATGTAGCAAATCGAAGACAAGAAGCAGTCTGGTGAAGCGAAAAAGTTTTTCCAGAATAAAAACATTGATATTTATGTAAAAGTAAGGAATTGTGGTACCATGTGAGTTGGGAACGAAAAATAAATACTTCTGAAATAATTGACAGCAAGAGATATTAAGAAAACGTAGTTATCCCATCCACCACAACACATCAACCTTCCACTGTATAAACTATCACGGAGCGGAATTATCATGCCAAGGCTCGGTGTTACGTTTGTAAACCAGTTAACATCTATCTAGAAACCTGTGAAATGTTATTCAGATACTTCAAAAATTGTTTATGCAAGGAATCGCGGTCATAAATACTTCTAGTGGTGAAATTTTTACCAAAAGTATAGAAAATATTTTTAATTTAATTTATAAAATGAAAAAATATTGGGCAAATCTTACGACAATATCTTATAGATCCCATAGAAAAATTTTATTTAAACTTCAACATTTGGCCTCATAATGACGGGGCAAGTGGAAACTTGAGCTCTAAAACGGTATTCTTGGGCGTACATATAGAAATTCGTGTGCAGCTATAACAGTCAGGAATCATTGCGCTTCAGTTGGGACCAATTGAGTTGTTTCTTTTTTAAATTGTAATCTCAAATCCCTTATTTCCAATTTAAATTTAGTTAAAAACTTACCCATGAGAAGGGTACTTACATGGGTACCCATGAAAAGGGTACTTACACACTTGTGTATGCTTTAAATGCTACTTTTAGAAAGTCCCGTTAGATTTTCAGAAAAAATCGGTTTGCAATAAGGAAGATTGTACATTTTAGAGACAATTCGATTACATTGTGATCGTTTTTTTATGATTTTAGCCCATTATACGCAACCACTATGCATTAGGGCTTTGGTTACCTTTAAAAGGGCATAGCTAGGTAAGCATGGAGGAACTGCCACCGTCGGTTTTTAATATCTTTATTTAAGGTCTATAAGATATATCGAGCCCTTGACCTGAGCAATTTTTCTGCAAACTACTTTGCCCGATATCGGCGATATTAACGACTATATAGCGGCAAATGTGATTTTAGTTTTTATTATACCCTGTACCAGATGGAAAAGGGTGTATTAAGTGTGTTAATTTTTAAACAGGCAGAATGAGGCTTGATCGACCCTAAAAAGAATACATATACATATATGTATATACTGTTTGTCTGCCTGTCCGTCCTGACATCTGCCCTATAAACATGATTAGCTCAGAGACTGTAAGTAACAAGGCCATCAATATGCGAAACTAAGCCGTCAAGTGATCACTTACAAAAGTGTTTTTTTCTAGCCCCACTTAAGGGCCCAAATAAACTTAACATAAAAATGTTTGCTTGTCATAATACTTGTATGTAATCTTTGAGCTCTAAATTTACAAAAGTCCAAATGAAATACATAGGAACATAAAAATGTTCTGAATACTACCACAGCCAGATTTTTGATACAAAGTACAACATATTTTATTCTGAAAGAAAATAAATGTCTTAATTTATATTCAAAAAACAAAAAATGCCCGGTTGATGTTTATGGGGTCAACGATGTCTCCAACAAGCTGATAATACCCGTTCACACTACTTGTGAGGGGTATAAAAAAAATCAAAATTTCCCTCGAAAATAAAAATTTCTTGGCATAAAATGTTCTTCGGATAAAGAACATTTCCGAAATTGACTTTTGTTTATGGTCTCGAGATCCAGCTTCAGTTCAAAAGTTCATCAAGTCGAAGAAAATAGTTGTGTACGCAATTATAACTAAAAGATTCCTTATCAAATGGTTACTTTTTTCTTATAGATTTCCTTGAATCAATAATCAATTTATTTTCTTTACTTTACAAACATTTTCATAAGAAATACATACATATTACGCAAGTCATTTAAAATAATTATTAATTCTGCAATACAATACAGCAAGATTATCACACAAACAGTTTGAACTGCGCAGCACAAAATTAGGGGATTTTTTTCGCGCTGCTATTGCCATTTTTTATTTGTTTTGATTAAGAAAAAAAAACAAAACTCGGTATGCAAAATCTTGTTATTCTCTCGCAGTGATTGTGAGGCGAAGTAAGCTTAAACTTGTTTTTAGTTTTAATGTTGAACTCAAAAGCGAAACAACACACTCGGCTCGTAAATAATTGTTTAAAAAGTTCTAATTGAAAATGTATTTGCCATCAAAGACTTTCGGTTTTTTTCATTCTTGCCTTCGGTTTAATGGCAGCAGGCATTAGCATGTACTGTCTCTGGAAGATAAGTACGTTGATAAGAAGTGAAACGTTAAGATTGAAAAGAAATTTAATAAATATTTCAATTAGAATACGCAGCGCCACACGATGGATTCCCTCTGCATATACTTGATCGTAGTGAATGGCGTGGGGAACCACCGCAAACGAAAGATGCGCTGCGTCTTGAAACGCCAGTGAAAAGTGTCATTATCTGTCACACAGCAACCGAGGGTTGCGATAATGAGGTAAGCAAGTGTTAGATTAGTATTACCAAGCAAAATAACAAGAAACATTCATTTCTTGGAAATCTAAAAAGTTTGTGAAATCTGTAAATAAAAATTTCACACGAATTATCTTATGAAATTTGATGATGTGAGGAACTACAATTACTCTTAGGGCGCTGCAGTCTGATGTAGTAAACTCCAAAATTGTTCAAGAGGCTATAGTCACCTTGAACGTACTATGAAAAAGGAACAGAGTACAACTGTTGTGGGTGCCGGGTTACACAAAAATCCCAGGAAATGAGCAACTAGCCAGGAGGCGACCGCAACTACTTTAATGGGCCCAGAACCTTATTGTCCCATTGGAAACTACACACTTAGTAAGATAACGATAGGAAATGAGCCTGGTATGAGCACTGTTTTTATACCCTGTACCCAAAGGGTAAAAGGGTATATTAAGTTTGTGCGAATGTATGTAACAGACAGAAGGAGGCAAGATAGACCCTATAAAGTATATATATTCTTGATCAGCATTGGAAGGGGAGTCGAACTAGCTTTGTTTGTCTGTCCGTCCGTCCGTCTGTCATGCTGTCTGCCGTATGAAAACGATTATTTCGGAGACTATAACAGGTAGAGCTTTCAAAATTGAAACTAAGACTCTCCTAGGCAGTCAAGTGTGCACTTGTAAACGATTTTTCCTATAGACCCATTTTAAGGGGGTACCCCCATACAAATCTAACCCAAAATTGTGGGATTTTGCATTAAAACGTCATTGTTTCTTATTTTAGGAAGTCTTAATTTGGTATAAATTATGTCTATGATAGTCCCAATGAAATATCCCAATATGAGTGGGACCAACCAAATTTTAATTATAGCCCCCATACATATGTATCCCAAAATTTTGTTTTTTTGTACAAAAACGTAATTTTTTTCTTATTCTAAAGGAAAATTATTCCCAAAGAAATAGACTAATATGGATTGGTCCAAAAAAATTGTTGGTATAGCCCCCATACAAAAATATACCCGATTTTTTAAGTTTTTGTATGAAAATTCGATTCAATTAGGTACGGTAATAAAATAGAACCGATCCTAAGATTCATAATGATTGGGTACAGAGTACTTGCAGTACATACTCGACCTCAGCGTTCTTTCTTGTTTAAGGTAGGGCTTGCGTCAAGCCAAACTATTAATAGAGGGACTCAATTCTAAGGTTACCAAAGCATTGGTTGAGCTAAACAGAACTCAGCTAAAGATCATAATAGGGCTCCTAACGCGCCACTATAGACTTGGGAAACAACTGCATGTAATGGATGAAGCAAGCTCTCCTCAGTGCAGATTAGATTAAACTAGACGTGCTAGCGATATGAATTTTCCAGGCCAGTATTTGCAATTCAATTGAAAATACTGGGCCATAAGAGGTTAATGGCTTTGATTTTCAGTTTTCTATATGGTTTTTGTAGTGTAAGATTTAAGTTGAAGTCTCTAGAACGTCAGGAATTTTTTTATTGTTTGAGGTTTTTAACTCCAATTTTTCTCAAAAACCAGACTGGATAGGCAGTTTTTGAGTTTTTTAGAATACCAATCTCATATCATATAAAAAAGGTCAAAAATTAAAAAAAGAAAAATAATTTAAATCTCATTCTTTAAAACCCAGGAACTTTGCACCTATCGCATGCGTATTATTCAAAAATTTCATATGGAATCTATGGGCTGGATTGATATTGCCTACAATTTTCTAGTTGGCGGTGATGGTCAAGTTTATGTCGGACGTGGTTGGGATACACAGGCGCAGCATGTAAAAGGTTATAATTCCAGGACGCTTAGCATTGCTTTTATCGGCACATTTACTGTTCAGACGCCAAATATAAGGCAACAAGTGGCAGCAAAAAAACTAATGGCAGAAGGTGTGCGTTTGCATAAACTTGATGCAGATTATCGTATTTATGGCGCGCGACAATTTAGTCCCACTGAAAGTCCGGGACAACAGCTATACGAAATAATACAAAGCTGGCCACGTTGGTCACGCGATACGCAACATTGTAAGAAAATAAAATAAAAATGAAAATAAAAAATACTTTAATACAATAATCGTTTTAGTAACTCACAATAATAATGATACACTACGCATTGTACCGCGTGATTTCTGGTTAGCACAACCGCCACAAAAAAATTTGGAAGAACTTAAACTGCCTGCCAAGAGTGTTCAAATTCTAACAACAAATACGGTGGAATGTAGTTTACAGGTTTGTTTATTACTTTAATTAAACATATTGTATATGAAACTATATCTTCCTTTCTTTTATAGGCCGAATGCGTTTTTCGCGTACGTTTTTTACAAACGTACAATCTAGAATCGCTTAATAAGGCAGATATCATATACAATTTTCTTATTGGCGGTGATGGTAATGTCTACGAGGGACGTGGTTGGTCAAAAATAAGTGCAACTGAAAATGCTACAAAAGATAGCATCAGTTTGGCTTACATTGGCACTTTTGTAAATAAATTGCCTACACAGCGACAGCAGCACACAGCAAATCTATTGTTAGCCAAAGGTGTACAACTTGGTAAATTGATAACTGAATTTGAAATGTTTGACAATGCGAAACTCTGACCAAAATGAGCTACATAAATGAATTCGATTATAATCAACTGTACAGAAATAAAAGTAATTAATTTTAATTTGTTGTTTTTTAATTTAATTTTGTTTTAACAATTGACTTCTACACAAAACAATTTCTACTTGACATGCAAAAACATTTTTTTTTTTTAATTTTTTAAAAAAATTTTTGTTTTAAAATTATTGCCATTTTTTTTTTTTTTTTTTAAATAAAATGAATCTTAAACGCTTTAAATATAATCTCAAAACTTAACCAAAATTACATTAATAAATCATTTGAATATTTTTTTAAACTAAACCCAATATATAATATTTTATGCATTATATAAAAACGATCAACGATTCTTCGATCAACAATATTTAGCATGAATGACACTTTGTGCTTGATTTTTAGCTACTTAGAATGAAAATTAATTACAATAACTGCGAGACAATTATAACAATAACAACATTGACAAAATATTATTATTTGATTGTTATTGTTAAGAGGTTATTTCGGTTTACAATTCGCTGTTTTTAATGATCCAAGATACGCATATTGCCGGATACAATTTTATTTTCTAGTATGGCACCAGCGGGTATATCAATACGATCACCATGATTGGCAATGATGATTACAGTGCCCTGTAAAATAAATAATAGATAAGGTTAATATTTTATTTAATAAAAAAAAAAAATGTATTGCTACTAAAATTGTTTGATGGAGCACATTATTATTAAAGTTAATAAATTGTTCGATGCATGATCAGATTAAATTATTTAAGGTAGTGCTTCATTCAAAAACTTATTTTAACATTTTCACTTACACGCAGTGAAACGCCACGTCCAAAGGTAACATCACCCGAAACAGTCAAATGATCAAGTTCAATGATATCTGGTATATTGGCAAAACGACCCAGAAACTCTTTTTACTTTTGAGAAATGATTTTCACCAAGTTTTACGAGCGGTGTTGTCGGGAACATACGTTGTGGTGACATAACCAAGCTGCCATGTTTTAAATTGTACAGATTTGACATAACCAGCAGCAAATCGGAGGTTTTCTTTACAGGCAAGAAACGCGAACGTGGCACATTGCAGCCAATAGCACCATCAAAACATTTCATGGCAGCACCGACAGCAGTTTCCAATTGAATAACACGTACGCCATTCTCAAGCGTTTTGTTGTTAACAATGATTTCCATATTGAGTGTACGTTGCGAAAGCACACGTTCAATTGCTGCAAAGAAACGAAAAAATTAATACAATATATAAAATAATATAAAAAAAAAATACATAATTCAAAGCAGCTTTTTAGGCTGCTAACATGTTTTATTTTAATAACACACAAAAGTATGCTATACACAGAATGCTTGCTTACCATCCAAATTAGCCCAAATGTTATTTGTATTGAAGAACTTAAACGTCTTCACCGATTTAAAATCATCAACATGCTCCTTGGGCACTTGTGCAATTTCCAGTAGACGCAATTTATTCTCAAATTGTATAAGCGTGCCACCCTTAACATCAGCACGTGTCTTATCGGTCACTTCCATAACAAATTCAACTGGTGTACTAGCACGTTCTTCGCCAACAAGTTTATTTAGTATACTCAGATCCACAGTAGCACCCAAATTATCAATATTCGAAAGGAAACAATATTCACGTCCCTCTTCAATGAACTTTCGAAGCAAACCCGAAGAACGGAATGTATCGTAGAAATCACCGTGACCAGGTGGATACCAGCTATATAGATTAAAACGTTTTTATTAGACTTTTGAGAAAATTGAAAAATAATTTTACTTACGCTTCAATATCCTTTTCAACATCAAAGTCCTTTGCAATTGGCAAGAAAGTATCGCGACTAATACGCGGAAAACAGCTCTGATTGAATGTATGTATCTGTACGCGGAAACCTTTGTATTTGCGTATAATTTTCTCAGTATCCTCATCAGTATTGAACGAGTTCATGAGCACTAGAGGCACATTGGCATCATAGGTTTTATTCAGGTGCTATGAGAGGGATAGGGAACAATTAATTTTTTTAAAAATTTTATATTTAATTAATTGCAAACCTCAATTTGCTGCACCGTCAGATCAAGAAAAGTTAAATCCGAACGCACTGGTATGACACTCTTTGGTCCATGGCAACCCATCGAAGTGCCCAGACCACCATTGAGCTTAATGACAACTAATTTATCCAACATTTTGCGTATCTATTAGAAAAAAAACATCCATAAAAATATTAATAAAATTTTTTAGATAATTCTTTGAGAAATAGCAACAAAAAAGCAAAAAAAGCAAAATTTTGGAAGAAGAAAAAGAGCGTTTATCTAAATAGTGGAAATTTTAGTAGCGTGTGCTGTTGTGAAAAGATTTACTTGAATATTTTCTTTAAGATATTACGAAAAGCAAAGATATTACAAGAAAGCAGCAGAAATACCAGCGGGCCAATTGTTTTAGTATGAAAAATAGTTTTCAAAATAGGCAATATTTTTTTTTTTTTGGTTAGAAAAAACATTAAGCGAGGATTGAGCGAGCAATTTCAGCAGAAAATCTAATAAGAAAAACTATTACCTCGTTCTGATATTTTAAATATTTGATTTTTTTTTTTTAAAGTAGACATGCGTGTTTTTTTTTTTTTTATAAATTGATTTTTTACACCATTAAAAAGTTGAAAAATAGTTGGGAAGACAAGTGACGTTCCAAATGCGAAAATATGAAATGAAAATATTATTTTATAATTAGAAATATGAAATTTGTTTGGAAAAAAAAACACAGGAACACATTTTTGGATATCAATGCAAATTTCGTGCAAAAGGTTTTTGAAGAGATTATTTCTGTCTCAAATGTAGTAAATATTTAAATGAAATTTGAATAAAAAAAAAAAAAAATATTATAAAGAAACACTACAGACCTGTTCATTTTTGGGTGCCTTGAGATTTGAGTAGTTCATGACAGCATCTTCCGGCAGTTTTTGTATTTTGTTCCAATCTAGTGAGGGTCCCTCTGTTAAAAAAAGAAAACGAAAAAATTTTTAATACAAAAAAAACAACACAAAATAAGGAATAAAACGTTAAGTTCTGTGAAACCGAAGCTTAAATACACGTCATCAGTGGTTTAGATAGAACTTCGGGATGGTATGGATGGGGATCAATGGTCTGATATAACTTAGATTTTAACACAATATTGGTATCAAATTTGAAGCTAAAAAAACAGAAATGAAAAATTTCTCAAAAGTATCAAAAGATATTTTCTATGAGCTATGCGTTATAGTGGCCCTATCCTTATCATATCCATGGCGTGTACATAGGATGACAACATAAGTGCTTTTATGCAATTTAGAGTGAATAAATTCATAAATAATTACTATTTGCATACTTAAATTCAAAAATGGGCGACTAGTTTGTATGGAATCTATACCTAAAAATGATTGTGGCACTTTGATTTTTAAACTTTGCCTTTTCGTTGCCGAAAAACGCTTAAGTTTCAAAATTTCAGCTAAAATATCTTCAGTAGTCTCCGAGTAAATCGCGTTGAAATAAACAGACATACGGACGACGGAGATACGGCTAGATCGACTCGTCTTATCGAGCTGATCAGGAATATATATACATTATGGGGTCTTTAACGTCTCGTCCTCCGACAAATTGAATACTCTCGTTTACACTATGTGTAACTGGTATAAAAAATCATAATTTAAGATCAAAAATCATAAATTATAGTTTAAGTTTGTAATTGATTAAAATTTCTTGTTCAACTTGACAAGACGAGTCCATTTTGCTCAGTCCAACTCTGCCTTTGTTGCGAAGTTTTAAAGACATTGAATTGACATTTTTAAAGAATTACGCCACGCACACTTGTAGGAACAGCCCTTTACAATGTTAGCTGTGGCTAACGTGGTATTCCACCCTTTCTAATATGCCAGAAAGACCCATTTTATTACCATTTTATGTCTAAATGTTACTTTTCTCTACTCTACTCTACTCTAATCTACTCTACTGTACTCCTTACTCTACTGCACTCTACTGTACTCTACTGTACTCTACTGTACTCTACTGTACTCTACTGTACTCTACTGTACTCTACTGTACTCTACTGTACTCTACTGTACTCTACTGTACTCTACTGTACTCTACAGAACTCTATTCTACTCTACTGCACTGTACTCTACTGTACTCTACTCTACTGTGCTCTACAGTACTCTACAGTACTCTATTGTACTCAACTGTACTCTACTGTACTCTATTGTACTCTATTGTACTCTATTGTACTCTATTGTACTCTATTGTACTCTATTGTACTCTATTGTACTCTATTGTACTCTATTGTACTCTATTGTACTCTATTGTACTCTATTGTACTCTATTGTACTCTATTGTACTCTATTGTACTCTATTGTACTCTATTGTACTCTATTGTACTCTATTGTACTCTATTGTACTCTATTGTACTCTATTGTACTCTATTGTACTCTATTGTACTCTATTGTACTCTATTGTACTCTATTGTACTCTATTGTACTCTATTGTACTCTATTGTACTCTATTGTACTCTATTGTACTCTATTGTACTCTATTGTACTCTATTGTACTCTATTGTACTCTACTGTACTCTATTGTACTCCATTGTACTCTATTGTACTCTACTGTATTTTAAAACTGTAAATCTCAGTAGGATCTTCTGTAAAGATAGAAGTTTTCAAAAGAGATTACAAGTCGATTGGGGATAAATCGAGCAAGAAGACATGCACTCCAACTTCTGTCAATCAATTTATTAGAATAAAGAAAAACTGCTAAAGCATATGAAAAGCTGTTTTTATAGATACGTATATCCTTATTATCAACGTTACTAAAAATGCTTCTTATGTCAACTCAGTATAAATCTATTTACTTACCCTCCTGCAAAAAGCGTCCAAAGAGATCGGCAAAACGATTTTGTTCCTGCTGCAATGCAGGACGACGTGCTGGCTCCGCAGTCTTAAGCAAACGATCGATGTCATTTTCAAGTAAACGCAGTGCATCACGTTTAGTAACTTCATGGAATTCCTTCGAATCAGATGGTGCACGCTGATGACCGCGTACCTAGAAAAAAAAAAATAAAAAATCAAATATAAATTACACTGTAAAAAAATAAATTGTCAACAGTAAAACGACAAATTGTCAACGTGTCGCATAATGATGTTGTTCAACGATTAAATGGTCTAGCAAAGCGCAGCGTATCTTTAAGCTTGAGTGTGCACTCAAGTGTCAAAAGTACCCAAAATACGTAGCAAAAATTTTGTTTCATACTATATAGCAACTCAAGACCAATTAATGATGGCATACAGTGTAAAAGCAATTTTATATGATTTCACAATTCTTATTGTGCACGCAAAAGAGTGGCGCAGATACAATTTAGTCTTTTGTATGAAGTCAACGCGAAAAGAGCTACAATTTTCCAAAGATTAAAATGTATCTACGCTGCCTGAGCATAGGAGCAGTCTTAGGATTAATGCTTTTAACTAAAATTGAAGCTAAACATGTACAGAAACGTGGTGTTATGGATAATTTTAATGATGGCCTCAAGATGGCGGGTCAAATGTTTGGTACGTTTAGAACTTGTGAATTTGTAGAAAATAAATCAAATCTTAAAATTTTCGTAGGCATCAATACTGCTGCTGATGTTGCAAATTTGGTAGCTAAAGCTTTTTCAGGTACTGCAACACGACGTAAACCAGATTTTATGTCAATTATACAACAAGGATTTCAAACACAAAACACAGCAGATACCGAAGAATCAGCTGCAACATATCAACAGGAACAAGAAAATGCACAGGAATCACCACCATATCAATCGGAAGAACAACAAACAGCAAAGCCAACTTTAATCAAGCCACAAAGAGGTGGTGGTGACGAAATAGATTTTAATTCCGGACAAATGTTTACGAATATGTTGCGCATGATTGGCTTTGATGCAAGCAAACTTGGTGCTTTGGCCATAAATGCGCTGCTAATGGTTGCACAAGCGGTGAGTCGCAAAAAGATATTTTTTTTTTTTTTGTATCTAAAACTATTATTTTAAAAAAAAAAACTATCTCCCAAATAGATCGGTAATACGCTAATGTCAGCGACACGTCGCTTAAGCCCCGCAACAAAACAACAACTTGCCGATCACGATGAGTCATATAATTCAGAAAATGGTCCCGAAGCAATTTATGCGCCATCCAATGAGCATGAACCACGCTTGTTACGCGATGGTACACCAATTGATTGGTTTCTCTCCAAGCCAAATAAACAAATGAGTGCTTTACTTAGCGATGTACAGGATACACAGCTTGCTGATCGTGTCGTAGGAATGATTGAACGTCTTGAAACAGAACAAAATGGAAATGGTGGCTGTCTTAAGTTGCTCATGTGTAAGAGTTCACCATTTATTTGGGGCATGCAAAAATCGTTGAAACCACGTTTAGGACTGAATGAGACAATCGCTGAAGAGGAGCAGCAGCAGCAGCAATCAAATAATTATCTAAATTCGCGTATATTTTTTCAACATTTACCAAGCATTGAGGAATTCCGTGCGCATGGCGAGATTTGTGAGACGCGTTTTGCAAATATTTGTAAACGTCAAAAATTGAAATAAAATTGTTTATAATTAAAATAAAATATTTTTATAATTATTTTTTTTTTTTTAAATAGAAATCTATAAATCGAATTTGTTTGTCGTCAACAAACTAATAAAGCGTGTAGGTCACCTATATAATTATCAGGCATATTTAAAAACGTTTATTGCCTTGAATTTACGTTGTTGATAAGCTCTAAGCCATTCTATTACGTTTATGTAATAACGCCCGCAATATATATTCTAATGTGTCACCTCTAAAATGCAGTTTTACATTCTTTTTAAAAAAAGAAATGCACTTGGCTAATCCAAATTTTCTGATAAGATTTAATTTATAATAAAATATTTGTATGTGTATGTTTAGAGAGAGCTTTGCGGATTTAAAAAGAAAATATAATTATATAATAATAGTTTAAGGATTATACAACATGTATTTGGTTCAATATCGAGACCCTTCTTTGAAGTACATAGAAAATTTAATAATGTCAAATTAATGGTTTAGATAGACGGGCGAAAAATTTTAGTAACAATTTGATTTTTTAAACTATCTGGAATAATCCACATTTCGACTGTTTTTGAAAAAGTAAACCGATTCAAAAACAAAATTTAAACTCTACAAGACGCTGATAATGCCTTTCCTGATGTATGGCTCAGACGCATGGGTCATGTCAGAAACGGATAAGTCGGCGTTGGGCGTTTTTGTAAGGAAGATACTTCGGAGAATTCCGACATCGTCATAGTCGGGAACATCCAATACAAAAGGTTGTCCTGAGCTGGTCAGCTGTGTCCGATGGATACAGAGGCTCCGGCGAGAAAAGTTTATAAGCAAATCGAGTCCTGTTCGAGTCTCAGATCATGGCTTTTAATTCAGATATTCAAATTACATCACAGCTGTCTAGATAGTTGGAATATTTAAATATTTATGAATGTTTGCATTAGAGACGTAGAAAGGAGCATTGACAATTTGTCGAGTTTTAGATTGGTAACGCTGAAGTATTTCAATATTTGAGTTGCTAGAAGTTCCCCAAAGCTGGATAACATAGATCCAAACAGGTTTTGTAGACCCGGATTTTGTTTTTCAAAGTGGTCTCAGAATTTCGACTTAGCAACCAGGACAATTTTAATGTTTTTAGTTTAAGTTGCTGATATTTCGCCCTTATCCATGTACTTTGCGGAATTGCTGAGCCTGGTCTTAGTGAGAATATTGTTAAGTCCTGAGTAGATTTTAGGGTGTCTCTTTTAATTTTCCAGCGAAGGAACTGAGAAGGAGGCTGAGCTCAGATTGCATGTTCTTATGTTGGGAAGTTTCCTCTCCTAGATGAGCTAGTTGCTAAAAATAGCTGTGTCTTACTCTTTATCCTAGGGAATTATTTTCTTGTTTTATACCCGTTACAACATAGTGTAAACGGGTATATTCAGTTTGTCAGAAAGTTTGTAAACGCATTGAAGGAGGCATCGGAGACCCCACAAAGTATATATATTCTTGATCAGCTCGATGAGACGAATCGATCTAGCCATGTCCGTCTGTCCTGTCTGTCCGTCTGTCCGTCTGTTTGTTGCTATGCGATTTATTCGATGAAGATATAAAGATATTGGGCTGAAATTTTAAACTTAAGCTTTTCTCGGCAACGACCAGGTTGAGTTCGAAAAGGTGCCACGCCCATTTTTAGGTATAGCCCCCATACAAACTTATCGATTTTTTTCGATTTTTTGTTTCAAAATAGTAATTATTTATGAATGTACTCGCTCCCAATTGGGTAAAAACATTTCTTTATTCATCCAAGGTCAAAACCAAGACGCCACACCCATATAACGGGTATTTCAGCTTTGCTTCCACCGAGGTTTTTTTAAGATAGATTTTAAAAAACCTGTTTTTTGGGACTTCGGTTATTACTACAGACAGTAAAAACTCGATTCTTGCTCTCAATGAAAACCGTGCTCGGTACAAGTTGCAAGTAAACGAGGTGTGCAACTAGCGAGTATATACAAGAAATGAGTTTCTACTGTATCTAGAGAATAGATAGTTTCAAACAGCTGACCTGCACATCATTTGAAAGGTAATTACTTCTTCTTGACAAATATCAATGGTATAGTTTTTGTGTAACAATCGTTGAACCACTAAACATATGGTATTTTTAAATGCTTTCTTTAAAATGGTTAATTTCCAATAATTCCAAATTTTTAATAGAAACAAATTAAACATAAAATTTATTTCTATTAAGAGAACCCATAACCTTTGACAAAATTTGTAAATTAGTGTTATCAGTACAGCTAATTGATTTTCATTGTAATAAATCGATAAATAAATATTTTCGAGTCAAATTGAGGAAAGGAATTAGCATTTAGGTAGACCATCTAGTAAAGTTCATTCGTAGTCGACAGAATATTGTGCTGTTGACGAGGTCTGGAAGAGTGCATAAAAGAATAAGTGCAAACGATTGCAACAACAACTAACACAGAAACTTTTTTTTTATTCTGTGTTAGTTGCTGTTGGAACCGTTTGCACTTATTCTTTTATGCACTAATGCCAGACCTCGTGAACAACACAAAAATGTTTTTGCATCATAAACCGCACAGCTGCTAGAATTGTCAGGTAAATTTTTTTATAGTGTGTAGCAAATTATCTTTTTTGTTTGTTTATTTTCGCCCAAAGCTATAAAATAAATAAATAGCTATTATGGCAATTAAATATTACTTTTAATATCGTAACTAAAAAAACAAACATTGAGTACAGAATTATCATTAGACTAGCACATTTGTTGTATGGTGTCTAGCAAATGCGAAAAGATTTGTAAAAAAAACTAAATATCTTTAAATCGCTCGAAACAGTCAAATCGCTAAAGATTTCTGTGACATGCATGATAGTTACAGAAATGCATAAAATCTAATGCAGTCGAAAATATACTAAGTTCTTGTAAAACATTTAAGAAAACTTTGATAGCTGCAATCGCTTTTTTTTATATTTTTTATTAGAAAATAAAACAAAAATTTCAAAGTGCCTTATTAATTTTCTAAACAAAAATAGAAAAAAAAACATACATACAAATTTTTATTTTCGTTTATTTACAATTGTAAACGACAGATAGTGGCGCCTTTTATGCTTATCAGCAATAAAAAAATAATAATAATAATAAAATGAGTAAAGGGTAATGGAGGAACTGATTAAATCTAGAACAAATTGAACTTATGCAATCTATGACATTGCTGAAGGTTGCTGCTGCGTGTATATTAAAAATAGCACAAAATAGATTATTAATTGATTTATAATAATACAATATTTTAACTATGTAAATGTTCTAAAGGTAAATTTCATATTAGCAAAATCAGTGGAGCGTGGTTTTCAATTTAAAAAATGATAAATACGGCGCGTTTACGTGTCGCATACCTTCCAATGTAAGCCGGCTAAAAAAAAAAAACAAAACGATTATGCAAAAAAAAATTTTTAAAAATTTTTATTGGCATGTAATTGCGTTCATTAAAAAAACAAAAAAAATCACACATTACGTAAAATTAAAAAAAAAAAAAACAAGCTGAAGTCATCGAATTGCATTGTTTGCAATTTTTCATTAAATAAAAACTCTTATTGGCGCCAAGTGTGAACACCAATTTTATTTTTTTGCTCTGAAGCCCGATAAGCATAGTTCAGAGGGCATATGATGTGGTGGTGTGTTGCTATTTATTTATTTATTTTTTTATTAATATTAAATTTGTCAGCATGTTTCGTGTATTTGAACTTCGCGAAGGTCGACATAATTTTTCAAATATTGCAATTTATATATTTTATTTAACCAAATAAAAGACGCAACTTAACAATTAAAATGCAAAACATGTCTAATACCTTCGAACACAGCTATGCAGCAATTGAATATTAAATAGAATTATGCAATCGTATGCATTTATTGCAAAATTATTATTATTATTATTTTTATATTTTTAAATTTAATTGCACTGATTTGATTTTGTAACGCGTCATCATTTTGAATTTTTATAAACAAAGAGTGAGCACAGAATGCATATATGTATGTATATTAGGGTGGGTCAATTTGTTTGAGTCAAAAAGGTGTACAGGCGGTCAAGAATACCACCACTGCAGGTTCAGCTTGACGTAAAAGGCGTCAAAGCACACGAACCATGGATAAAACGGCTAGAATAGACAGAAGTACTCCAGGTGGCAGACACAGAAGAAAAATTACCGGCAGCCGCATGGATTCTAGAGGCCACAACTACCGTTAAATCTGCAATTTTTATGTATGTTGTGGCGTAGAATCCAACAGTGTCCACTATAAAATTTTTTGAGAGCTGAAAAGTCGATGTATCTTGTATGTATTTCAACGTTTATTGTAGTGTTGGCAAAAAGAGTAATTTTTGAAGTGTGATTAGCGACTGTGACTTGAATATTGCAGTGACTGCAAACAGTGATAAAAGCGCAGTTTGCGAAAACAATCAGCGTATACTGGACAGTTTCACTGTTCGCGAAGAGTGATACACAAAATCGCCGCTAACTGAACTGTTAAACTAGACCAACACAACAAACTGACTTGATTTTAATTCATTGAAAAAAAACAAGGTTTTTATTGTAAAAATTTAAATTGTACAAAAAATAATTTGACAAATCAAGTGACTGGCAAATGTACCACCGAATCTGTGCAGGTTCGGTGCTCAAGCAAAGAGTGTTAAAAGCAGCAATCACTGATAAATGAGCAGAGGAACAATAATTTCGGCAATCACTACTTTCAGTTCCAGTACACCATTTCGATTTTTAAATCACTGTGACAAAATCACCGCAAGTGATTTTTTTGCCAACACTAGTTTATTGTTTGTTGATATTCATAAATAGCATATCATCGTGTAAAAGAAGGAAATCTTTTAAGGATATTTACGATTTATAAGATCTTTGCATCTACAAAATTATCCATTCATTTTCTTTTTAGATGTAAAGGCTGGAAAAATATTTACATAAAATATTAACAGCTAATTTTCAAGTGAAAATGCGAAAAGTAAGATTTGACTTTGGAAGTATGGTTCTCTCGGAATATGTTATTAGAATGTTCCAAAGATTACATTCCGGCTATACGCTTGGTCGCGAAAAAAAATTGACCCACCCTAATGTATATATTGTATATATAAGTAACATCTTTTTATCGACATAGGCCTGGGTCAATAACCCAATTGTTTTTTTTTTTATTTTATATGCTGTTTCCGGAAAGATACTCACGCTTTTACTTAAAATTTATTTTGAGTGCGAACAATTTTGTTAAAAATGAGCAAACGATTTTAACTCAACTAAACACTTTCAAGTTCATGGCACACTCAAAAGATACACTAATCGTAGCTAAAATTATATTTAACACATTCGTGAAGCTCTGAGTTATGCAGGCGTTGCTATTTATTATAGCAAACAACCAATTTAATGGCCTTTAAAAAATCCAATTGTAATCATGTTTAAAAATATTTATTGTCAAAGACAAATTAAAACAGAAACAGCTGTTATTTTTTTTGATATACTTCACATTTAATAAGAATGGTATATCGATTTTAGCAGAGCGTTTGGAAAATAAGTTAAAAAATTTATCAAATATATTGAAGTTGACCATGCTTTAGCATTCCACAATTTGAAAAAGGTAGAAACAAAATGTCTCTTGAAATTCATGAAAAAGTCAAACAACTCTGCTATGGATAGGTTATCATGTTTAACGTATATTTTCGAGGTCTTTAAATTCGAGTCCGGAGCTATGTCCTTACATGATGGACCCAGCGAAGCGACCCAATGAAATATTATCCTGAACGTATTAATTGACTAAACTTACTAAAAAAATTATATTTTGTAAAAATTTATAATTCAACTACATCGAAGACACATGTATAAAGAGTATTTTAGCTCTGTTTTTATTTGTTTCCATATTATCTTATCGATATTGTTTTCAAACATTTAACAATTTAATTTACTCTTCGAGTTATCGAGTTCTTAATTGCAAATTTAAGTTGCCAATTGTCAAATTTCCGGAACAATATAGCAAAAAAAAAACATATTCTTAGAGAGAGAAAGAGAGAGTAATTTTTTGAAAATAACCCATGAGCTTAGTCAAGAATACTGCAAAGTAGTTATTTACTCAAATTCAAAAGTCTAAAATTAAATATTTTTTTCTAATTTATGAGGAGCGGACCATATAAGGGAGATTTTAAAAAAAATCTGGTCTTGTTTCTGAGTAAAGAACACAGATATAACTTAATTCGAGTCTTCTTCTGTAAGTAGGATAAACTTCAGGTTGAGGCTATTCTTTAAATAAGGACTCAATTCTGATTTCATGGCATCATAAATTCTCCAAAAATAAACCTATACTCTTCAGCCTATACTCCACATGTATAGGGTATCAACCTTTTTGTTCAAATAAAAATATTTCTGCACAAATATTTTAGCCGCTAAGCTTGCAACGTGCAAATGTGGCGAAATTTAAAACTGTTGAAAAAAAAATATCGTGAGAGAATTAAAAGAAAAATATGAATGTCGTCAGTGATTTCAGAAATATGTTCAACAATTAAAACAACCATGGTGGTCTAAGTGTTTCTTGAGGAAGGAAAAAATCAATTTAAAAATTAAATGAAATGTAAATTATTCCTTAGAACAAAAAAATGTATACAAAATTAATCAAAAATATGCAAAAACTGTAATTTTTGTTTGCAATGCCGGCTTTTGATATTCTTATAATTTAGAAAATTGTTAAAAAATATGTGTTTATTATTTTCAGAGCTCCAAAACACTTCTAAATTAACGATTTCGAAGATAAATAGTATTAAAAAAAATTTCAACTTTATACGTTCATATAAAAATTGTATAAATAGTGTCTCAACCTGCATTTCAATTCTTGATAATATACTAACATTTTTTCTTGACATTAAGATACAAAAATCGTTAAAACATTGAAATAAAATAAAATCTTTTTTAAGAATACAAACAAAATATGTTTAAAATTCAGACTGTCTTAACCTGCAATAGAAAATTGTTACAAAATATGTGTTTAATTTTTCTACAGTACCAAAACTTTTCTAAATGAACAATTTCGAACATAAATAGTATTAAAAAAATGTCACCTGTATACGTTCATATAAAAATTGTATAAATAGTGTCTCAACCTGTATTTAATTTCTTGATAATATACAAACATTTTTTCTTGACATTAAGATACAAAAAATCCTTAAAAATTTTGAAATAAAACAAATTTTTTTTTAAAAAATACAAAACAAATATATCCCAAAATTTTGACTGTCTCAACCTGCAACATACAAATGTTAAAATATAGTGTCTCAACCTGCTTTCAATTCTTGATAATATACTACAATTTTTTCTTGACATTAAGATACAAAAATTCAAAATAAAAAAATTAAGAATACGAAACAAAAATAACCCAAATAACAAAAATTCAGACTGTCTCAACCTGCAATCTATATATTTTTTTAATTAAATTAAAATTCACTTACACGTTCCAGCAATATATCAATAGGGCGACTCATTATGGCTTAATTTATTATTATTTTGATTTGTAACAATAAAAATGTTTAAAGTTATTTTAAATTTGGCATTAAACTTTGGTTTTAAGAATTATTTTCTATTTAAATAATTAACACTACTTTTAAAATTTTATTTAAGAAAAAATATTACACACTTTGCACAAACGTAAAGAAATAAAGTTTAATTAAAATGAAATATTGTTAAAAGAAACACAGAACCAATTAAAGTTAATTAAAAAAATTTAAACAAAAAAACTATTCGCAAATTAAATTTATGAAATGACAAAGTATTTTTTCGTTTAATTTTTTTAAAATAATTTTTTAAGCAATTAAGTTGAAAGGAGCGTTTTGTTTGCTTTTTTTTTTTTTTTCTTATTTTTTTGAAGCGCGCGCGTTTTTTAAACGTTGTTTGCGTTTCGAGTGTTAAATTGTAAATACGAGTAGATTCCATTATGAATTTGAATTTCAATACTATTTTTTTTTTTTTTTTGGTTGAATGTAGACAAATAGCAGCAGCAGCAGCGTCGCACATGCATACGAATACAAAACGGCAGCATGCGGCGAGCCGAGCGTCTAAAAGATAGGGTCACACACACACGCGCACGCAAGTACGCACATACTAAAATGATGAGATAGCGTTTAGAATTTCTGTACGATCATGCATATATATACTATACATGTACATAGAAATAATCGAAACACTCTCTGCAAAGCGTTAAAAAAAAAAAAAAAAATAAAAACAAAAGTACTCAACACGGTAGATACTCGACAATGACGAAGTAACAAATAAAAAAATACCAAAAAAAATTCATAAAACAAAAAATTACTTCAACGAAATAGGCAAACTGTGACGAAGTGTGACATTAAGTGTACTAAAAGAATAAACAATAAGAGTAGCACTTGAAATCGCCCTCTTATCAGACTTAATTATACTCGAATGAGAGAGCGAATGCGATTTGCGACGACGACGACAACATCAACAAAACCGAACTAAACTTAGTCTGCAAGTACAAAATTAAATCTTAAAAAAGCCACAAAAGGCCACACCCCCAATGCGGTTGATAATCTATTGATTACTTTTATACGTGTATAAATTTTTGTAATAGTGCAATTTTATGATGTTGCAATAATAATAGTGCTTTATGAAAATCAGAATTTTAAATCGTTTCCAAACGGATTTCTGGACATTTCTGATGTCTTATCGCATATATGGTACCGTGGTTTAGGAAGGTACATTATGTGTTGAAAAGCTTCGGTATATATAGTATATAGTGTCTTCGGTGGTTTTGATATTTAAAGGGTCTGTAGTAACAAAAAAATTTTAAAAACTACGGTATTTCGTCTTTTTTCCATTCTAAAAAAAAATATTTATTTTTAAACCAATCAGCCAGATTAAAACATACCTTCCGCATCTGGACATAATTAAAAATGTTATTCTATTAGAGCATCTGAACATGAATAGAGCAATTACCTCTTTGTTAACTGTACTAAAAATCTTGAGAATTGAACACTAAGACACAATAGAGTAGCATAGGATACAGTGTTATGCTAGTTGGTTTTTTAACTTAAGGAAAAAAAATATAAAACCAATTTCACTCTCTTATAAGGCAAAATTTTAAACTAAATTATTTTAAATACATAAATATTCAAATGAACACTGAGAGTTAGATTGGTTCGTGAGAAAAGATTATTGGTACTGTTTTTTCAATAAATAATTAATTTTAATATTTTACACCACACCCCAAAAAAAAAAAAAAAGACAGTTTTCAAAAAAAAATTACCAGCTCAGAAAATAGTGAAAACCATTCTAAATTTAACTGTTTGATATACAAGATCATTCCGCACCCCATTGAACTATTACACTAATTTACAAATTTTGAAAATCTCTCGAGAGCTGGTTTCTCATGGTCCTATTTGCATGTACATATCTTGAATGCAAAATTGTTCCTACGGTTCTTTTAAACAATTCGAGGATGGATAGATAGGAGGATTTTTTGAAAAGTATTTCCTACATCCCAAAAAATTATATTTGTCGTACTTTTCTGAAGATTGTGAACCTCAATCTCGACTTTTAAAGAAATTAAATCATTTAGCGGAAATTTCTAACAAGATTTAAGTCGAATAGAAATTGAGTTATAGGTCACTGAAACAAACGATCTTTAAAATTTTTGGATTTTAGACCCTGAAATAATCTACTATTTGGAAATGCTAAAATATTAACATTGAGACTTTAAATTTTTTTTTTGTCAATAAATTCATAACTTTGACGACTAAAATAATTTTTTTAGGTACTATCTTGACTACAGTTGAGCCCACAAATTTATATTGATTTTATTACAAAATAAGTTGAATAATTTCTAATACGTCTTAATTCTTTGACGAAAATATTGTTATAGTCCAAACTGATTTTGAACCACTGTAAAATATAAAGCGATGCGATTGTTATTTTAATACGACATAAATGAATGTTAAAATCAAAACTTTAAAGCCTTAGAACTAATGAAATGTTCAATCCGTGTTATAGTTTTATTTTCAACCTCATTTCGTCGTGTTCCTGTAGTTTATATTTTTTCAATAGTTAAAAGAAATATTCTGGTAAAAGCAAAAAGTAGAACAATATTCATAATTGTGATTGATTTTTTTTTTTTTTTTTGTCAATTTTCAATCGAGTTCTTGGCTTATTGTTGGGTGTTTTGATAATAATAGCCGGTTTTAAGATTTTTGTTTAAACGCTTAACATATTTTAATGTAAATACGCTTTATATAGATGGATGGACAGATATACAGACGGACTGACCGACAGACAGAAGGACATACGAAGTTGCAATATCAATCAACTTAGCTTTCAAAAATAATATGTACCTAATAGCTCAGGGTGTGCAGATAAGCCACACAATGGGTGGATGCTATGACGTCTAACAATGTCCAACATAGTTGTTGCGCAAAGAAATTCTGAAAAAAAGTTTTCCACAATTGATACGTGGCCTCAAGGATGTCAGAAACGAAAATTTTTCCGAATAACACCTAATGTCTGGGCAAGGATTTTGAAAAATCGGTTTAATTTTTCATAATTGTTATGAAAAGTTCAGCACGTAATACTATATAAATTTTATTTCAAAAGAGTATCTCGTAGTAGAGCTCCCTTGACTGTGGCATTCGCTCTTCTCTTATCTTCTTTTTTTTTTTCTAAGTCTTTAAACTATTAAATAAATGAAATAGTTCTTTAATACGATATAAGTAAATATTGACGTAAAATCAGTTGCGTTAACTTTTAAACGAATTTCAAATTCTAAAATCATTGAAAATTTTTAAATTTTAAAAATTGTTTGTCATAATTTTAATCAAAAATTTTAATTAGTCGATTAATTGTGTATGAAAAATTATAAGCAATGTGCAAATCTATCCAAAGTGATGAAATAGTAAGTCAAAATTTTATAAACCATTAAAATAACAATCCCACTAAGGTTTTTTGGCAATCTTATCAGCTGTTCCATTAATTGTATTTCAATCGTGTCGTATGTAACTAAACACATCGATTACATTTTGCAATGACAAGACTAAAATATATCTTATCTTATCAAGTTTTTATAATTTATTCCAAATATAAATTAAAGCGCTAAAAAAATACAAAAGCATTAAAACAGCTGATTCGCGCACAAGCAACACCCCTTTTCAGTGCCAATCACCTGCATAATCCAAAACATTCAAACGAATAAAGCGCACAAAACAAAAACAAAACATATTAAAAAAAAAAGCCACCGCTAACATTTGCCCAAAATTTCATTCATACAACGTATCGCAGACGTCCTAGGTCAATTGAAGGTTAACGAAAAAAAAAAAATACTAAGCGACAATCTTATAAGAAACTAATAAAAAGAATTTGCAGTAAAAACTAAAATTCTTGCTGTAATTTATGCGTACATTGACTACAAAAAAAAAAAAACAAATGCCGGCGTTGTGTCAAGTGCAAAAATAAAAACAAAAACAACAAAAATTAAAAAAACTTGTTTCCAGTTTAAGCCAATTGGAAGTTATAATTTACAGTAAGTGCGATAGAGATGCACTATTCTCTCACACTCACCTTTGCTGCTTCCTGTGGCACATCCAACATTTTTGCTGCAAAACACTTTTTCACTTAATTACAATAGACACAAAATAAATATATTTCTATTATATTTAATTGCTTTATATTTTACTTTATGTAAATATTATAAAAAGCAAAGCACACAATTTTAATAGATAAACCGTACAAAGAAGCGTCACCGCCGCTGTTGACGCTAACAATGATGAGAATAATGAGAGTACTTATAAGAATTGCTTTTGTGCTCTTTTGCGTTTCGTTTGTCTTTGAGTTTGCTTTTGTTATTGCTGCTGCTGTTGTTGTTGTTGTTGTAGTTATGTTAAGATAAAAACAGCTGTGTATGTTGCCATGTTGTTGTATACAGGCGTGTCAGAGAAATCACTTGTGAAACTTACGTCAGTTGTTTTGTAAATCTCTTAAATAAAATCTCGTTGTCATAGAACTATGAAAGATTTCATTGTTTGAAGACAGTTCTCATTACACTTAAATAATGTTGTAGCATTTGCATTTTCATATATTAATTATATTTTTTATGGCACATCATACAAAAGTTGAATTAATAAAAAAGGAGATATAAATTAATTAATTATTTGCGATTGTTCTTCAAAATTAAATAATTTTATGACAAATCTGCTAAGAAGTGTTGACAAAAAGCGTCACTTTCGGTGATTTTTTCACAGTGACTTAAAAATCGCAATATCGCACTGCTACTGAGAGTAGTGATTTGCAATTTTCTTATTCCTCAGTGATCATAGAGCCCTTTTACATTTTGTTTCTATCCAGGAGGTTAAATAATCCGTGAAGCCTACTAATAAAAAAAATGTCAATGACTCACTCAACCTAGAGCTATCACATGAGGCTTTTATTATAGAGTTAGGTTTTCTTTTTTAAAATTAGCCCCGCTTACATTCAAGAATTTTGCTCTTTTTTGCAGCGTTTTGTGATAGTCTTTTTAACCCGTGAGATTTGTGCCATCATTATACTGGCACCGAAGTTATTAAGGCCGCTCTTTATAAACGCATAAATAACATAATTAACACTTATAATATTTTTTAACAAATTAGAAAAAGGATGTCTACCTGTAACTCTATATAAATATTCTTATTTTAAAAAATTTGAGGAATACTACTATTATAAGGTTGAAGTTGGTAGTTCAGATTTTGAACAATACGAAAATAATATTATGAAAACCCAGTAATCATGAAAATTATCCTGGACAAATATAAGAAAAGGCTAAACTGGGGCTTTTTAATATTCGAACCCTGCCCCTGAAAAAAATTTAAAAATTTTAAAATAAGGCACCCTAGTGAACATATTCAGTTATCGGCTATTTATATAATTAAATATGTAATTAAATCATTATATAATTAAATCAAAATTTTTAAAATATGTATTTTAGTATAACTCTATCAAATCACGACCAAAAACATGAGAAATTTGAAACCAATCCAAAAAGAGATTTGTGTGACACATTGAAAATTTTTTTTGGTTGGTACTTGGCGCCTCTGTTAGAGTTGTAGTTCTATTGTGTAGAAACAACTTTTAACTGCAAAAAAAATATACATACTTATTAAAATTATTAATCTAAGTTATAACGCATTAAAAATTATTTTTAACTAATTCAAAAATTGTTTAAACAATTTTTTTCTGCAAAATGCGCGACAGCTCTATTTGTTTTATGACAGCTGACGCAGAAAAACAAGAAAAAAACCAAAAGCAGCAACAACAACAACGACGAAATAAGAAAAAAAAGTTAAAGAAGCCTTATTTTTTGTTTAAACAAAGAAAGCGATTGTAAAAATTTGCATAAAAATTAAAGAAACAACAACATTTCAGTGCAAATATATAAAATGGGTAATTGTTGTGGATCATGTTTTGGACCAAGAGCAGAGGAAACAAATCTAATGCCGTCGCCGGTAAAAACAAAATTTTTACAATTATTGCCCTACCCCACTAATTTTTATTAATTTTTTTAATTTAAAAAGGAAACACGTCGTCAACAACAACTTGAAGCAGCAGAACGTCGACGCCAGGAAAGTGAACGACGTGGCATACAAAATCCTGAAAGTGTGCGACGCAAACAAGAATTACAACGTGAAAAAGAACGCCGCGAGGAGGAGGCAGCGCGACAAGGCGGCGGAAATCTAAATTTGAGAGTAATTAATTAATTAATTATTTAATAATATTATTACTTTACTCAAAATGTATTTTTGTACTTTTTCTTTAGTGGCAAACTACTTAGTTAAATTGTGATTCTATGCGGTTTATTGTTGTTGCAAGGCTACACCACCGCCACCAAAAAGTGTTGCTGATATTTTCTACATTTATAAAAAAAAAAAAAAAAAAACAACAAAAATATTTACATTTATCGTATTAATTTTGTACATGCTTTATATTCAATATTTGTATACAAATTTATCTATTTATCTATTTCTTGTAATTCATTTTGTATGTGAAAAATACAAACAAAAAAAAAAAGGTTAAGGGAACCTGAAAAAAAAAAAACTATACTAAACACTAATATTTCTAAGCACAGATCTGAGAGATCTAAGTGAAGTACAGCATTGAAGCTTTATACAAAATATATTTTTTTTTATTTGTTATCTATTTGTTCTATGAAAACTAATAAAACCAAAAATTATTACCAAATCTAAAATAAAAGACTTTTTCACTTTGCATAATAAGATTCTGGCTTATTCCGCCCATGATACAATCTGTATCATGATCCCGCCTCTCTAACAATATTAAAAATCCTCTTGATAAACAATATTCAATCTATCATTGAAATTCATCCATCTGCAAAGAAAATAAGATATTTTTTTAGAGATCGACCACATCTATTTCGGAATATTAAACCCCTTGGGACCGAACCTTCATGAACGGAAGGTATACAAGTAAGTCAATGTCTAGAGACGATATGCCTTGACCATAATTTTAGTATAAGATTAAGCGAAAAAAAAAAAGTTGACATCTAAAAACGAGTATGAAGTATATAGACGGGTATGAAGAAGAAACCCGCGGAATAGTTGTGAAAAATGCCGGAATAAGCTCGATCGGGATAGAGCTTCAAAATTTGCAGAGCAGTGCCGGATATGGATCTCATCCCAACATTTTCGAAAATAAAATGGTCTTCATTTGATAAGTAATAAAAAGTTAAAAAAAAAACCTAAAAAGCCTAAAGCTTGGTCTAAAGGATAGCAGTTCGACTCAACTTTCGACTCTGCTCAAGAATATTAATACTTTATGGATTCTGTTCTAAAAAAGATCGGAACACATGAGTCCCAGGTTAAAAATTTAAAAAATAAAACCCGTGATAGGCAAAACTGGGACACAAAAAATTTAAATCGGAAAAGGCCGCATCCGATTAAAAGACTTAGTCCAACGGTCATCTATAGTATGAAGTATATACCTCAATGATTAACAGCGAAGCTCACTTGCAAGCTCATGGAAAATGCGGGTAATACTAGCATATGGCACCCCAACTGTTGTAGTAAAATCGGTGAGAGGTTGGATACAATTCGAACATTCCAAAGAAACCAAACCGAAACATAAATCAGTGTATACGTTCTGGATTATATAGACTAGTTTTGTAATAGTGTTAGCATGGAATTATACAGTTTGTCAAGGATGTTTTTCTCTAGGGGGCTGCAAACCAGCCTTTGAACCGCTGGCTGCGTTTATGAACCGCATGACAAACTCATCAGAAATAGTAAGAAACCGTTTATCTTGGAGACTATTAGAGATACAGCCTCCAAACATAAAACTTAGACTCTGTAGAACCCTCCTCAGGTTACCAAAATAATCCGATTCGTCCCCCGATTTTGAAGTTCTTCATCGATCTAGCCAATCACAATAATTTTGACAGTTAGCTCGCCAGGTCCCAGAGTCTCGCGCTATTTTTTTTTTTTTTTAATTTTTTTTTTTTTAAAATATATTTTTTTAATTAGAACTTTTTTTATCTTTGTCAAAATGTTGGCTGGGTTAAACCAAAACAGCTGATCAACGCTGCTGCAACAAGTGTCTTTGTTTGTGGGTGTGTGTCATCATATATTTTTTTTTCTACTTTATTCTTCTTTGCAATTCTGTTTTGTTCTTTTATTTGTTTGTTTTTTAATTAATATAATTTTTTTTTTTGTAAATAATGTTTTATTTAAAATTAACATTTCTTATGCTGCTTTTTATTTATACAAATGCGCAAGCCAAAAAGTGTAAAAAAAGCAAATGTCAATGCGATTCAAAGCAACGAGGAAAATACTAAATGGAATGGAAAGTGGTTTCCGTACGCGCCAGGTGAACCCCACATCATCAAAGACGTAGTACAAACGCTACATCACGACACAACAAAAATTGCAACAAAAACGCAATTAAAACAAACTGACAAAACTAAATTGTTGCATAAGAATGGAACATGGTCGGGTAAATGGTTTCCATATGCGCCCGGAGCGCCACATAAAATTATTGACAAAGTGCAGCGTGCAATTTGTGACGATGGCAAGGTAAGTGCGGTGTGGATTATTGTAAATGAATTACTCATTATTATTTTTTGATTTTTTTGCAGCATGGAATCGAATTGGATTTCAATCCTTTGGATAAGCGTCATAATTACAATTATTTGTGCCTTAATACAAATCGCAGCGCCTACGAACCAAATTTGAACACGCAAGCGCTGCTTACAGAGGATTTCATTGCGCCAGCATATGTGGCACCTATAAAGTGCCTTAATGAGAGCATTAGTTACGAGCAGCAGTTGCCTACATTGTTTGTATTTATGAAATTTTGATTTTTTTTTTTAATTAAAATCTTTTTATTTTTAAATTTCGCAGTGGTGCATACCGTCCACTGGCGGCACATTATGGTTCCTATAAATATCTGCCACCGCAACGTTGGCTAAGAAATCTCGCAGAGGGTGCTATAGTCATGCTCTATCATCCTTGCGCACACACAGGGCAGTTGGCAAATCTGCGTAAATGGGTACAAAGCTGTTTGTATAGACACATTATAACGCCAATGCCCTACCTTAACGCTGAACGTCCTTTTGCTGTGCTTTCATGGGGTAAATTATTGCAAATGTCTGTGCCGGAGGAGCATATAGTTACGGATTTTATTAAACAAAATGCCAAACATGCGCCACTGGCTAACTGGACACGTCCAATAGATTTAAATCAATATAAAACAGCGCTACTTGCCGAAGCGCATTTAGTGACCGATGAACAGGATAGCGAAATCTGCGGTTACTACAATGGTGGAATGTAAATATTCCAAAAAAAATGTGGATATATTCGAATATATTTGACAAAAAAAAAAACAAAATTTAATTCCTAAAAATAGTTTGTACAGTAAAAAAAAAGGCAATAAATTTAGTACCTGTAAAATGACTTTATATTTTATTTTAGTTAGCTACGCTCCTGCAACACCACATCGTGCGTTATGTGTTCGAAACGTTTGTTAACTAGTTGATCTGTTAAACAGTCCAGACAGAGTGAATTAATCTGGCAATAGCAACTATTGCAATGCCAGCGTATGCGCGCTACACGCTCCTCCTTACAATCGGCACAACGCGCTGCTAACGGATCAGGATTATAGCCATCTGCAGTCTTTATCTTCTCATCACGTATTGCCAGCAGCATTTCTTTAAGCAGATTACGCGTAGCTTTATTTGACTCTTGCTCTACATCTTCACCACTTGCGCACGGCTCGCTTAGTTCTTCTTTAATTTCGGTTTTAATTGGCATAGTCACAGCATCGTCACGTATTTCTGCAGCACCAATGCTGCCTTGTAGTCCATCTAACATAAAATCATCCTCCGGCATAGTCATAGATATATTATGTTGCGGAAAGAATGTCGAAGGTTTATAAAAATTACGCTGTTTTGTGCTGCCTGCGCGTCGATATTTCGGTATACGTCCCGGCACTGGTATGCCCGCTTCGTAGAGTTTTTGAAAATATTTCTGCACACGACTGGACACCTGTTGCGGTGTACGATTACCCAGTGCCTTGGCTATTTTCGTAAATCGACGCATTTCAACCTCTTCAGCTGGATATTCGACGAGTAATTGTTCCAAACGTCGTTGTTCTTCGTTGCTCCACAAACGGTTAAAGGTTTCCGATTTGGATTTTAATGTGTGACGCCCGCGTACAGTTATGCCGTGCTCCGTAGTATCTATAGGATTTGATGCATCGTTAGGTTCTGTTTTAACTTGTACATTTTCAATAAGCGTTTGAGTTGGCTCCAAATCTGGTTTAAAAGATACCTCCGGCAGCTGAGACATAAAAAAAAAAAATTTACTAAAGACGTTTCTGATAATAGGTAAATAGATGCAAAATACCTTAATAATGCTCACATAATTGGCTGCTATAATGGGCTCTTTTTTCTGCAGCTTAGCGACAAGCAGCTCCGGTTGCTCTAGATACATTTTTTTGTATCCTCAAGTTCCTGAATTTGTTGATGCACGCGTAGCCGTTGTGCCTGAAGCAAACAAATGGCACGCAACACTTCGCAATATTGTCGATTGCCACGCAACGCTAGGTGATCGCTTTCAAAGTAGAACATATTCTCATCATCATCGGTATCTGTGGCAGTTTCGTTTTTAAACTCTTGCTCCATATTTGCGTCGAAATAAATAAATAAACAAATGAAAAACAAAATTTACTTTAGCTGCAGAGTATCGCTTTGCTGTGTAATCAGCTGTTACTATTTGTATTGTTTTCTCTTTCTGACAGTTGTGTCAGAGTGCGAAGCAGTGCAGCTAGTGTATGAATAAAATTGCGAGTGATTCTGAAAAGCTTTAACACTCATTTAATTCACAAAAAGATTCAAAGTTTTAAGTGGGTTCAAAAAATCTGTATAAAAGCGATTTCTTAAAGGTTGGGATAGATTTAGGTGGCCGAGTGCTCAGACGAAGGGAATCATCCACTATGAGCTGCTCCCATTTGGCTGGACGCTTAATTCCACCATCTACTGCGAACAACTGGACCGCTTGAAGCAGGCGATCGACCAAAATTAGCCAATAGGAAGAGTGAAGTGTTCCACCAGGGCAACGCCAGGCCACACAAATCTTTGGTGACTCGTCAGAAGCTACGGGAGATCGGATGGGACGTTTTATCGCATCCACCATATAGCCCGGACATAGCGCCAAGTGATTACCACCTGCTCCTGTCCATGGCGAATCCGATCACTGTAACACTTTTTATAAAGCATTAAATAAAGAGCAAAAAAGCGGAAGGAGGATATTTGACCACCTTATATTAGAAGATATGGCATGTTAAGATTTTTTTAAAATCTTCTTGACTGTATATGTCGTCAAAATATATTATCCATTTCATAGGTTCCGGGATTCAGTGATATCCCGAGCAATAAAAATTGACAAGAAATGAATCCGGTTTATAAGCTTTTCTATTAAATTTGAGCCTAATACAACATTTCTGATTGGAATCAGCAGAGAAAAATACATTGACAATTGCTAGTGTACCTTTGTGGTGAAAATGGTCTTCTCACTCTTTGTTTTAAAGTAGTTTTTGAGACACTTTCTCACGAACTTCAGCCAATCTCACTATCCTCATTCAGCGGGCAAAAAATGCACGAGAGCACTGTAGAACTCGAATTGCAGAACACATGTTTTTTTTCCAAAACGCCAATTCACTTGTTCGCATTATCTATGCGTTTACTGCAGCCCTCGTGCAAACATATGTTAAATAGATAAGCAAAAAGTCAAAAAGTAAAAAAAAAAAAGAAATTATCTTTTCGTTCATTGTTATTTTTTTCGGTTTTTCAACGCTGTTCAGATTAAAATCGAAAGCGTCAAAGCGCACAATTGGCTGCTTCAGTTTAAATAGCGACAGAGACAAGCGTGTGACAACAGCGTGCGAACGAGCGTTAGACAATTAACAAAATAAAACTGAAGTTAGTTTGTATTGTCCAGGCGGTGGGTGGAGCAGAAACGCGGCAGTGCAGTGCGGCGTTATAACAAAACAAAAGACTTTAAGTGTTCAATTAAAAAAAAAAAAGCAAAATATCACGTGATATTTGCGTGCACAAACAGCGTCAGGAGCTAACAAGTACAATCAGGCAAACAAATAACAATCCTTGAAGCACAAAAAACAGCGTTTGGCGGCAGTGGCGGCGGCGTTTACATAATCGCACACAACACGTCATCAGCAACAACAACAAAAAACAAATAAGAAATAAAATAACAACATTACCAAACTCGCCTTCCATTATTCCTTACTTCCTTCCTTCGTTCTTTTGTTTGTTCGTGCTTTTTTGTAAACATATTTTGAACTAACTAAACAACATGAATAACCTCATCGATTCCGTTGTACCGGATCCCGGTTCCAGCGGTGATAAACAACAAAAAAATGTTGAACGTCAAGAAAATAACGCCAATGTGCCGCCCGCTGGCAAATCGAGTGCTTTAAAAAAGACAAGTCGCTATCGCAGTCGTTCACTTTCTGCCTCATCGACAGATTCATTCAGTTCCGCCTCATACACTGGCAGCAGCTCGGACGATGGCGATGATGTACCACCGCGTGAAAAGGTACAAAAGAATAGCAAAGGCAGCGCTGATTTTTGTGTGCGTAACATTAGCGGACAACATGCATTCGGACGTCGTGAAATTGAGATTGCCGAACAGGAAATGCCTGGTATTATGGCATTGCGTAAACGTGCCACAGACGACAAACCGTTAAAGGATGCAAAAATTGTTGGCTGTACGCATATCAATGCGCAGACTGCGGTGCTACTCGAGACGCTGGTAGAATTGGGCGCTTCTGTACGTTGGGCTGCATGCAATATCTATTCGACACAAGTGAGTATAAACGCGGCGGCGACGCGGTGTGGTAACTGCTGCTATGAAACACGCACTTGGAGACAGCGCGCTGCTACAGTTTAGTTCAGTTCAGTTTGCTGCCACAAAGACAATGACAAAGACGACAATGACTTCATTGTTGTTGTTCTTGTATCACAAACAAATCATCAATCAAACATTTAATCAATTAAATAGCGATCGCTGACTTACTTGAGTAGGTTATTAGTGCGTCTATAACTATCAAAAGCGGAAAAGTTGGCGGAGGGGTCGTATGACGCTTCTAATTGATATGAGACTACGCAATCGAATATCGAAATATATATGTGAGACATTCTAGCAATTGTTACGCATTGCGAGCAAACGGGAGGAGGCGCGCAAGCTCTGCTGGAGGCCAGACTGAAGATATATAAATATTTTATTTTTTTTTCGTTTTTAAAACTAGTTTCTTGCAGTTCCTTATACTTTTAGATTTGATCACGGGTTTCTGCAGACGTGCAGACAGACAACGGAAATTTTCAAAACGCGTATTCCAATTTTTTGTTTTATTTATTGTATATTTAATTAGTTTTATTTGTGCTCTTGTTTACGAGGCAAGCAAGCAGCAAAGTAAACTAATGAAATGCACACGAAGTCATCTATCAAGTGACAAATCGCTGTCAATACCTTGGGTGTGGGTGTGAGTGTAGCGGAGGGTGTGTAAGAAAATGCTTAAGGGTTTTACAAGCGCGTAAAGTATTTAATTTATTGCTTGCCTATCTATATTTTTAGTGATTTATTTGAAAAGCTTTTTTTTTTTTTTTATTTAGTACCGCACCCAATTTAAACAAATAACTTTTTTTTGTTAATTTTTAGAACGAGGTTGCTGCCGCTTTAGCCGAATCCGGCATACCTATCTTTGCATGGCGCGGCGAAACGGAAGAGGATTTCTGGTGGTGTATCGATCGCTGTGTCAATGCTGAAAACTGGCAACCGAATATGATACTCGATGATGGTGGCGATGCTACGCATCTTATGCTCAAAAAATATCCAGCCATGTTTAAATTGGTCAAGGGCATTGTTGAGGAGAGCGTAACCGGTGTACATCGTCTCTATCAATTATCAAAAGCAGGCAAACTAACTGTGCCGGCAATGAATGTCAACGATTCGGTTACAAAGACCAAATTTGATAATCTCTATAGCTGCAAAGAATCCATTTTGGATAGTTTAAAACGTTCAACCGATGTTATGTTCGGTGGCAAACAAGTTGTTGTCTGCGGCTACGGTGATGTTGGCAAAGGTTGTGCTCAAGCCTTAAAGGGACAAGGTTGCATTGTCTATATAACCGAAATTGATCCGATATGTGCATTACAAGCCAGCATGGATGGTTTTCGTGTCGTAAAATTAAATGAAGTAATACGCAATGTTGATATTGTCGTAACTGCAACGGGTAATAAGAATGTGGTGGTACGTGAACATATGGATAAAATGAAAAGCGGTTGCATTATATGTAATATGGGTCATTCGAATACGGAAATTGATGTCAATGGTTTACGTACACCGGATTTGACATGGGAAAAGGTACGTTCACAGGTCGATCACATTATATGGCCGGAGGGCAAATATATTATATTATTGGCCGAGGGACGTTTAGTTAATTTGTCATGTTCAAGCATACCATCATTTGCGGTGTCAATTACTTCAGCTACACAAGCGCTGGCGCTTATTGAATTATTTAATGCACCACCCGGACGTTATAAGTCCGATGTGTATTTGCTGCCTAAGAAAATGGATGAATATGTTGCAAGTTTACATTTGCCAACATTCGATGCACATTTAACGGAATTGAGCGATGAACAGGCCAAATATATGGGTCTAAATAAAGCTGGACCGTTTAAGCCGAACTACTATAGATATTAGTCGTTGAAAGTTTTGGTATTGGTGGGTGGTGATGATGATACGACTATGATGATGGTACGTTACTTAAGAATAAAGAAAACAAAAAAAGCCTACAATAATTACAATAACAACAAAAAATGATAACTAAAACGCCAACGAAAGTATTTTATGTCAGCTTTGAGAAGATAAAGTATTGTTGAAATAATAATAATAATTATGATGATGATGATATTTTAATGACGTTCAAAACCAGAGAACACAAGTTACTATATAGTTAGTATTAACTGACAGTTAAAAAAAAAAACTGACAAATATTTTGCTTTGTACTAAATATTTAGTATATTTTTTTTATTATTATTATTATTAGCGCAGCATTTAAAAATATAAAAAGGTTTCCCGGTAAAAAATTTTTTTTGACAGCTTTTCAAATAATTTCCAGTATAACTAAAAAAGCTATTCCTTGCGCTTGCCATGCTTAAATTTTTTTTTGTAAAGCTCTCTAAAAAATATTTTTACTAAAAATTTTTATTCGAAATTATTTTTGATATTTAAAAAATATATTTTTGAATTTATTTTACATAAATGTATCTCTTCCACACGCTACCAATAACTATTTTACGTTTCTTATGTTTATACTATTTTTTGTAGAGCAAGAGCAATTTAAAAAGTTTCGAAAAAAAAATTGTTTGAAAAACATTTTATAAATTTATAAAAAAAAAAAATATTATTTTACTAACTGCCCTCGTTTGCAAATGTCAACGTATTATTATAGTTTTATTTGTTTATTTAATTTATCTGCGCATTTAATTCACACTTTGCTTTTAAATTTATAGTTTATTTTTTTATTCGAATTGATTTATTTATTTGATTGGTTTCTTTTTGGACAATTTCAAAATTAGAAAAATAAACATCTTTTATTTTTTTTTTTTGTTTATTGAAAATGCAATTTAAACTATACAATAATTCCATTATTCAATTATGTGCATATTTATTGTATTTATATACAAAAAATAAAAAAAGTTTTAAATATTTTTGCCTACGCTTGAACTTACTAAAAAAAACAGAGTAATAATTATTTATACATAAAAAAAAAAATAAATGTTTGTATTTGTCAGAGCAGATAAAATAATTATTAAGTATACATTGAACTGTATATGAAGACAATGATGATGATGATAAACTATATATTATATAGAATTTTATGTATAAAAATACAAATTGTTTGTAATGAAAATGATTGATAATAAAAAATATTAAAAAAATATATATATAAACTATATATTTATTGCGCAAAAATGAATTTTATTGCTTGAAAAGTCAATTTGTAAATTATCTATACGATTCCGGTGAACATTGACTTGGTCACGTTTTTTTATACGTCACATGCGTACATAGAAATAAGAAAGGAATAGCTATTCAAGTAGCGCTATATTTATTTTAAAAATTAATTTTAAACTGACGTAGGTTGGCGCACCTATGATCCCGAGGAGCAACTTGCTCTGGAAACGCTGTAGAATTTCGATGTTGGATTCAACTGCCGTCCCCCAGAGTTGGATACCATAGGTCCATATGGGCTTAAGCAGCGCTTTGTAAAGTAGCACTTTGTTGCGACTGCTCAGCTCAGATCTGCTGCCGAGTAGCCAGTTCAATTTAGCAAATTTTAGATTTAGCTGCTTCCTTTTGGCCTCAAGGTGAGCCTTCCAGTTCGGACGCCTGTCTAGAATGAGGCCCAGATACCTTACCTTGTCCACCACTGGGAGGAGAGCACCATGAAGGCTGATTGGGGGGCAGTTGAGCCTGCGGGTCGCAAAAGTCATATGAAGCGACTTTTCCGTATTCACGGAGATGTTCCATCTCAGCAGCCAAGGTTGCAGCATGTCCAGCTGCCTTTGGACGATTTCAGAGGCCTACGAGCAGTCCGCTGCTGAGGCGATGAAGGCTGTGTCATCAGCATAGGAGGCAACAAGGAGCTGCTCATGTTGAAGTACAGGTAGATCCGCAGCAAAGAGGGTATATAGGATCGGCCCCAGCACGTATCCTGTGGAACGCCAGCTCTTACACGTTCTATTCTCGAGTTGGAGCTTTCACACCGGACATAAAAGCATCTGTCCAGAAGGTATGATTTGAGTATTAGCTAATATGGAGCCGGAGAAACAGGAATTTGATTTTGTAAAAGTAGGCCATATCCGATCGAACGCCTGTTTCACATGCAAAAATACCCCGGAGGAGTACTTCTTCTCTTCGATGGAGCAGAGGATCTTTTAAAAACGCGGTGACAATGGTCAGGTGTACCGTGATGTCGCCGGAATCCAAATTGATGGTCTGGAATCAGATTGCCTGCTTCGAGTAATGGCAACATTCTAGCCAAAAGTATTCTCTTATTCTTAAATTATAAAAAAAAATGTAGGTGTCAAGAAGGGACATGAAAAAAGAACTGTTAAATCAATTATGTCAATGTGGTAACCTTTTTAATGAATGACCGTTAAGAACTAGGTTGGTCCATGATTGTTCGAAATAGGTCAAACAAAGCGGTCAGCAAGAAAATGTTTATTATTCTGTACTTAGCTTAGGAGTCTAAACTTTGGTTGGAGCCCATGCTGAAGTAATGTTTTTGTAGAACATTGTAATCTAAAATTGAAATAAGCTTAAACTACTAAACCAATTGGAACAAAATGTTCAAGATTACCTAAGTCCAAAGAAAATTCTATATCATGATTAAAAAAAAATAATCACAAACACAGAAAAATAATAATAAATAAAAATAAATATTTCACTATAAACCTTGTAGACATTGAAGATGAATCGACACAACCTGTGTTCAAGTGTTTCTATTGCAACTAGAGGTCCTCTTTAAAAGGTTCCAAAATAACTATCTTTTTTCTAAAAATTAAAAAAAAAAAAATTATAAATAAAAAAAAAAACTTTGTTCTCAATGAATTTGGAATTAATACGTACCATATAAAGCTTCTTGTCCTGGGTATGAGTATCCAATCCCATTTAGCGGTGTTATAAAAAGTTTATCAAAACGATTTAATGTTTTAAATTCAGATGCATACTCTTTATTTAAGATAATTTTGTATTTATATCAATTTTTTTAAGTTTTTAATACCTAAAATTCTTCCAAACATTTTTCTTCTTTACCATATTTCGTTTTTTTTTTTTTTTTGTTTTTATTTCTTAAAAATAAAATTAGTATTTGTCAAGTCTATAATGAAGGACTTGTACGGAACTTATGCGTACAGAGAAATAGTTAAAATATTTAGAAAATCTACATCGAAATACACTTAAACATGGAAACGACGAAGACTTGCCCCGTGCTGCTTGGCTTCGTTCGATATCGTTTTTCTTGAATTTATTACAATTAAGCAAAGTTTTTTGTTTTGTTTCTTATAGATTGACGACGAAGAGTTCTAAAGAATATAAACATTTTAAAAATACATTACACATTTATGCAAATCTTTTTTTCCATCGAAATCTTATGTATATATTGTGGCATCTGTTTGTGTCAACGTTTAAGCAATTCTTGCAGTCGTCGTTCGTGTGAGTGTAACTTGTCTTGTCCTGTGTGTGTGTGTGTTTTGTATATTTTTTTATCTGTTCAAGCGTGTTTCTTTGCTTTCTTTTATTTTGTTTTGTCTGTTTGCGTGCTTCAGACGACTTAGATTTAGTCAAGGAAATGCAACTTGAGATGCTTCAACATGCCAAAAGTGCGGAAACGTTTGACTTTCATGACCTTCATGAGCTCATCATCACATATGGCAAATTGCTTATTTTTAGGATCATAAAGATCACGTTCCTTAATAATGGCCCAAACTTTTTTACAACCTCATGACGCGGCAAGGATTCAGCACCCATTAGTGCCGACAATTCCGGTGATAGTTTATAGGCGCGTGTAAAACCGGTACTTTTACGTCCAGAGCCACCAGTTGCAGCACCAGCACTGGAACCTTTTTTTCTTCTTAATCGGCACCTTTTTGGGCATTTCATAATCAGAATCAGAGCCGGCATCACTTTCAGTGCCTGAATCGGAAGCATTTAATGATTTACGCTTCTTCTTGGATGCTGCTGCCTTGTGTTGCGTGGGTTGTGGACGCTTCTTTTGCACTTGCTTGCTTTTTTTCTTCTTGTCCTCTTCGCTGCTTACCTCCTCCTCCTCCTCACTTTGTTCTTCGGCTTCAGCGTCGTCGTCTTCTTCATCGCTGCCACCGGATTCATCCGCTTGCTGTTCATTGATTACATCCATGACAATTTTATCAAATTCCTTCTTGCGACTGACTAGCGAACAGTTTAATTTCGTTTCGACTTGCTCGCGTACACGTTTTGCCGAGATGGTGGTCAAGTCGGCATCTTTTAAAATTTTTTGTATCTCTTTGCGTAGGTCCGCCGCAGAAACGTCCGACATTTTGTAAATTGCTCGTTAATGCTGGTTTTTTTCTATTAAATAATAAAATTTAATTTAATATACAAAATAAAATTGCCAATAACAACAATACAAAAACGGTTATTTTTTCGTAGCAGCGTTTATTACCAGAATTAATTTTTATTTAGATGTGTACAATATTTTTTCGGCGTCGTTTATTTCAGTGAAAAAGAAGCAATGCCGTCGCGCCGTCAAATGTGTACTTCTCTCCTCTTCTCGCGAATACTCGATACTGCGACAATGCGCGGTGAGTGTTTTTGTACTCGATACTTTTTAATTCGCCCGTTTAAAAATGCTTCATGCACGTTTGTTAATTTTTATGCAAATAATATTATAAAAAAAGGTAGTACTTATGTAAAAGAAATTATAAAGGAAAAAACAAAATATAACTGCTGAAATAATAAAGTAAAAATCTAAGATTGCTTTTCAATTAATGGCATACATTATGCGGAACAATGGCAAAGAAACATCGAAAGAGACAAAAAGTAATATTAAAACTTTAAACGAATTAACTTTTTCTTTTAAATGAAGAATTAACTTCAAACCAAAAATGCTCGGGTTGGGCTAAAAAATATCAAATACAAGATCCCAAAATCATGATGGCTACTGCAAAATCTTGAATACTAGATACCATATAATCAGACTATTAAAATTTCAAAAGATTTTTCAAAATAAAATTCAAATTAAACAGATATGAAATTGGTATGAAATGGCAATAATCTTAATTCGGCGGAGTATAAACTGATGATGACTTATAAGTTTGTATATGATTTGGTGCCGAAAATATCGAAATAAAAATAATATCGTTTTAATTATTTCAAATTTGTAATTAATTCAATTATACTTTTATAGGTTTAATAGTTCAGATGAGAGTTTATGTATTGTTTTTTTTTTTATAAAAGTTTATCAGGGGTAAGTGTTTGAGAGTAAATACTCGAACATTTTCACAATTACACCGATACTTCGAGTGTTTCCATTAATTTCAACAAATAAATATTCAAATTTGCAACCAGCCAAACTAAAAATTAAACCTTAAAACTTTATTTAAAGTTCCTTTAAAATATGAGCTTGTTTCAGAAATGACTTCTTCGTTCGAGCCAAGTCTCTTAACTCCGATTAATTTTTTGGGGTTTGAAAAAGGAGAAATAAGCGCAGTAGTTTAGTTCTTAAAAACCTATGGATAAGAAACGTTTTAAATGTTGTGTTCTAATTTATTTATATCTGTTCTTATTTCCCGTACATCATTCAATATATTTAATAAGACACCATTTTAATTCGTTCCATTCAAGAGAAATATTTTAGGTTTTTTTTTTTTGGAAATTTTTGTTTTTTTTTTTTTTTTCTTTGCAGCGCTGTACTGAATGATTTTACATTTTTATAAAGCGACTCTCTTAACAATAGTTTTTGCAGTAACAAGAAAAATATTAAATCTAAGCTTGTCAACTTATGTTTCAATTTCATTTTATTTATTTTAGTTTTTCTGTTATTTTGATTTTGTATTGCCATAGTACAGCGTTACCATATTTTGTTTTTAATATTTCATCTTCTTTTCACTTAAGCCGTATGCTAGCTGTACAGTTCAATGAAAACATATCTGCTGTATAAATTACACTGTACAGGCGCTGTACTACAGTTGTGCGCTTGAATAGTGTGCAAGAGAGATGCTAGATTCAGCTGATTATCGCCACGCAAACCTGCTCATTCCGGGCTTTTCAAAATTGTCCCATACGACCCGATTGTTTTAAATCTTTTTTTATGTGTATAGATTTTTTTGAACTAAAATGATTAAAGGGTTTCTTTAGAAATTTGTGAAGAATGTTATCCGGCAGACGTATAAAATTAATTATTTCTGAGATAAGATATGCAGTCCCGAAACTTAAAATTTAGGTATTGCAGAACTCACCTGAGGGTACTAGCTTAAAAAATGTTTTAAATTCCAATTTTATTTTTGGAATTCTGTATGAATTTTTTTTGTAACTTAACATAGAAACATCAAATGCGGTATGGATAACATCTATAAAAACTTAAAGAAAATCTTGTGTAAGGAAGACAAAATCTTGTGCACTGAATAAATTTGAACAGCCGCTAATTTTGAAATTCTTTCTCGATCTCTCCCATTCTAGCATTTTCAACGATTTGTACTGCGGGTTCCGGAGGCTCCGCAGCCACCTCTAATATACATTTCTGGGCGTAGAATCGTTTAGTCTACAATATAATTTAAACCAATCTGCTTTTAGTTTTGTTCTTCAAGGCTTGTAGTCCAGTCATCTGATACCGTAAATTCTTTAGCATTTACTCTTCATCTTCTTGATTTTTTTTTTTAAATACACAGTATGTTTAATAAATAAGGGGACTTTTAAGATATGTTTGAAAGTAATTTTTTATTCGAAATAGTATCCGTTTAGAACGATCAACCAATTCATGCATACACTCTTTCATGCCATCTAAAGAAATGTTCTTTAAACCTGTGTCACGGCTGGAAGATCATCGTAAAACGTTCCTTTCATGGCAGTTTTTAATTTAGGAAACAAAAAATAGTCGCATGGTGACAGATCAGGAGAATACGTATGGTGGTTGATGACACAAATCTGTTTTTTCATCAAAAATTCACGAACTTTTTTGGTTTTCTGAGGTGGTGCATTATCATGCAATAAAAACAGCAGTTTTTTCCTCTCTGGATATTCAGGTCTAACACGAACAATCCGATGTAAAACTTGTAAATAGTATTCTCCATTAACAGTTTGAACTTCTGGAACAAGTTCCTTTTGTACAATACCCTTGAAATCGTAGAACGTGATCAACATTGTCTTGATTCTAGACTTCTGAAAACGCAATTTTTTTTTTTTGGTTTTGGCTCGCCTTTCGACTTCCATTCTGTAGATTGACGCGTAGTTTCAGGGTCATATTTAAAGCACAATGTTTCATCACCAGTTATGATCGAATCAAGAAAATCTGGCTCGTTTTCAGATGTTGAAATGATGTCTTTACAATGCTCTACACGAGCGATTTTCTAGTCTTCTTTAAACCCAAATCGTCAGTTAAAATTGTATAAATAGTACCAGTAGATGAATTTAATTTTTTAGCCAACATTCGAACAGTGTAATTTTCGCCAACAGCAATGATTTCGCGGACTTTTTTCACCAATTCAGCACGATTACTTGCTTTTGGACGACCAGGTTTTTCATCATCATTCAAATCTTCACGACCATTTTTAAATCGTTTAAACCACTTATGAACTTTTGAACGAGCTAAACAATCATCACCATACTCTTTTTGCATAAATTCGTACGTTTCACTAAATGTTTTTTCAAGTCTAAAATAAAATTTAATCTTTGCTCTTTGTTCAATTGTATTTTCCGGTGATAGTTTTTTACGCCCAGAGCCACCGATTGCAGCAGCAGCACTGGAACCTTTTTTCTTTTTAATCGGCAACTTTTTGGGCACAGTGCTTGAATCGGTGCAATTTCCGTCAACAGCAATGATTTCGAATTCAGTACGATTACTTTCTTCTGGATGACCAGGTTTTTCATCATCATTCAAATCTTCACGACCATTTTCAAATCGTTTAAACCACTTATGAACTTCTGAACGAGCTAAACAATCATCACCATACACCTTTTGCATAAATTCGTACGTCTCACTAAATGTTTTTCCAAGTTTAAAACAACATTTAATATTTGCTCTTTGTTCCATAGTATTTTCCGGTGTAAAACCGGTACTTTTACGTCCAGAGCCACTGGTTGCAGCAGCACCACTGGAATCTTTTTCGTTTTTAATCGTCATTTTCTTGGATGCTGCACCCTTGTGTTGCGTGGATTGTGGACGCTTTTTTTGCGCTTGCTTGCTCTTTTTCTTCTTGTCCTCTTCGCTGCTTACCTCCTCCTCCTCCTCACTTTGTTCTTCGGCTTCGGCTTCAGCGTCGTCGTCCTCTTCATCGCTGCCACCGGATTCATCCGCTTGCTGTTCATTGATTACATCCATGACAATTTTATCAAATTCCTTCTTGCGACTGACTAGCGAACAGTTTAATTTCGTTTCGACTTGCTCGCGTACACGTTTTGCCGAGATGGTAGTCGAATCGGCATCTTTTAAATGTTTTTGTATCTCTTTGCGTAGGTCCGCCGCAGAAACGTCAGACATTTTGTAATTTACTCGTTTATGTTGGTCTTTTTTTTCTATTAAATAATAAAATTTAATTTAATATATAATTTGAATTGCCATTAACAACAATACAGAGGCTATTTTTTTGTAGCAGGGCTTATTACCAGAATTAATTTTAGTTTAGATGTGTACCTACAATATTTTTTCGGCGTCGTTTATTTCAGTGAAGAAGAAGCAATGCCGTCGCGCCGTCAAATGTGTACTTCTCTCCTCTTCTCGCGAATACTCGATACTGCGGCAATGCGCGGTGAGTGTTTTTGTACTCGATACTTTTTAATTCGCCCGTTTAAAAATGCTTTCATGCACGTTTGTTAATTTTTATTCAAATAATATTTAAAAAAAAAGCCAAAATTATAAAAGAAAAAAATAACTGTTGAAATAATAAAGTAAAAATGTAAGATTGCTTTTCTATTAATGGCAAAAACTACGCCTTGCACATTATGCGGAACAATGGCAAAGAAACAAAATTTAATAATAAATTTGTGTTCGATTTGTATACGAAAGTATCCAATACAAGATTTTACAAAATAAAATTCAAATTAAATAAAATTTTTTTTTTTTTTTTTTGATTATTCGCGTAGGGGGAATCTTCAAAGACACCACCGTGCAGGTGATAGTGTGAGATTCTTACTCACTAAACCTCCCTCCGCATCGAAAACATGTTAATCAGCTAAATCAATAGCTATGAAACATAGTTATGACGTGAAATGATTAACTGACAGGGTGACGTTAAGTCAAAAGTAACTCAAAGTTAGAAGGACTTTAAAGAATAAACATAAACATTAACGATGCCACAGGTCGCTTGGGTGAAGTCGCTTTAGTCTTCTTCGACATGAATTTGTAGTTAATGTCACCGCCAATTGGTTGACATGACCTTTGAGACGATCATTGTATCTGCTGGTATGTAGGTTAATCTGCTCCATAACAGTCGGTATTCTCAAATCTTGGTGAAGCGTTTCGTTGCGTACATACCATGGTGCACCAGCAATACGTCGGAGCGTCTTGTTTTGGAGTACATGAACTCTTTTAATGTTGGAGTGTGCCGCAGAGCCCCAAATCGGCAAACAGTACATCCAGGTCGGGGCAATTATTGATCGATAAATAGTCAGTTTATTCCTCAAACTCAGTTTACTCGACGATCTCAACAGCCAGTTTAGCTTACGTAACTTAGCAATACAGGAAGCAATAGTTTTGTGAATATGCATGCGCCAAGTAAGACGGCGGTCCAGAAACATACCTAAATATCGAACACAATTTGTTTGTGGTATAACATCATTATTAAATGACACATCCGGACAATTTCCTTTTCTAAGTGCAAAAGTACAATGCTGTGACTTGTTGCTATTAACTGCTATATTCCAACGAGTGGCCCATCTGCTAAAATTATTCAGGAACTCCTGTGATAGATCTGCAGCATCACTGTTGCTAGCTGAGCTAGCTACAAAAACAGTATCATCCGCATAAGTAGCAAGCATTGTGTTAGGTGCAACATGAATCGGTAAATCTGCAGTATACAGAGTGTACAAAACTGGTCCCAGTACACTTCCTTGAGGAACACCAGCATTGATGCATCGAATACTTGACCGATCATCACGAACTTCAACCATAAAGTGGCGTCGAAGCAAATAAGACTTGAGAAGAAGGTATTGTGCCGCTGGTAGGAGAGATTTTAACTTGTAGAGCTTTTCTTTATAAAAACGAAAGAAAAAAAATCGAACATTCGAACATACAACTTATATTTTTTAAAAGAGAAAGAACAATAAAAAATTAAAATGAGTATCCATTTTAGAGCAATTAGCCTTTTTATAATTACTTACGAAATTTTATTCGTGTACCACCACGAAATATTAATCGAGACGACAGGCAGTTAAATAAAAATGAAAATAGTATGAAATGGCAATGTAAACATCTAATCGTTATTCGGCGGAGTATAAACTGATGGTGACTTATAAGTTTGTATACGAAAAAGAAAAACAAAATAAGAGTATAATTTTACGTATGATATGCTGCCGAAAATATTTATTAAAATAAAAAGAATTAAATAATTTTATATATTCGAATTCGTAATTGATTCAATTATACTTTTATAAGTTCCGATTAGAGTTTGTTGTTTTTTTTATAAAAAATATTTTTCGATCAGTTCGGTGAGACTTACTTACTTAAACTTGAAACATTCAGTCCCATTTACCTTAGGTCTTTTAAAATATGCGTTTGTTTCAGGGATGACTTTTTCGTTTGACTCAAGTATCTTAAATTTTAACAAATCGATTTTTTATTACATTTTCTGAAAATACATGGTTTCAGAAACGTAATGTAGAAAGTTTCAAGTCAATCCGGCGAAAATTTAATGAGATATCGTGTGAAAGGCAGGCGCGCCAGATCGGTCTAGATCGGGCAAAATTTTTTTTGAGATCTGAAAAATTATAACTTTGTTTTCATGAAAATCAAACTGTTAAGTTTAACAGGTTGTCACATCGTCAAATTTGAATTTTTTTAAATGCTTCAATTTCAAATTTCTGTTTCAGAGGAACCAGATCGCCACAATCTGTGTCACCGCAAATCATAATAATTGGGAGAACGTCACTTTGACCGGGCATAACTCGAGATCTTTTTAACATTTTGAATTTTTTTTTTGAAAAAAAAAAATTATTGTTTTAATTGAAAAAAAAAAAAGAAATATAAAAGGTTTTTCCTTAGTCTTACAACAAGGCCTGCCCTCTTAACTCCAAGCCATTTCTTCAGGTTCGGAAATGAAAAATTGTCACAGGAGGTTAGTTAATAAAAATTTATGGATGGAAAACGCATTAAATGATGTGTTCTAATATGTAACTTTACATTAATCTTATTTCCCGGACATCATTCAATATCTCTAATATGACGCCATTTAGATATGCTCCATTCGAGAATTATTTTTTTATTTTTCAAATTTTCGTATCAAGAAAAATGTTAAACTGAAGCTTTTCAAATAATGTTTCAATTTCATTTTATTTATTTTAGTTTTTCTGTTATTTTGATTTTGTATTGCCATAGTACAGCGTTACCATATTTTGTTTTAAATATATTTTATCTTTTTTCACTTAAGCCGTATGTTAGCTGTACAGTTCAATGTAAACATATCTACTGTATAAATTACACTGTACAGACGCTGGACTACAGTTGTGCAAGCGGTGTTTGAGAAGTGTGCAAGAGAGATGCTAGATTCAGCTGATTATCGCCGCGACAAAGATTTACTCGCGACGTCTGTGCAAATAATTACCAAAATAGCATACAATTCTTATTTAAAATCATGTATAATTTATGTTTCATGTGCTACAAGTGTTTAATAATTATTTTGTGAGTTAATTCAATGTAAAAGTGACAAGTGTAGCGCATGAATTGCGCAGCAATGGTATAAACTCTGTGCTCTGTAGTTGATGCTGCTATACTTGAATTACAACAAACACAACAACAACACTATGATGGCTATTAACTTAAAATTAAATCCAAAACAACAACAGCAACAACAATAAATATACAACGCTGAGGTAATTCTTTATTTATGCTTGTTTCTAATTTGTTTAGATCAAACAAACCAACAAAAAAAAAAATTGAACAATTGTTTTACGTCTCGTTTTCTGCGCATTCATACCGCTGCGACCGCTTGCTGCACCTTTGCTGCTGCTTCTTATTGGGAGCGTGCAATGCATGCAGCAAGTGACGCTGTTGTTGTTGTTTTTTTTGTGGCAGACGCATTTGGGGCGTCTGCTGCGTCTTTTTTTTTATGTTTTAACCTGTTTTGCGGTTTGCTAATTTCTGCCAATATTTAAATGAGATTTTGCATTTGTTGTTTATGCTTTGCTAGCTTCTTCTTACTCGATATTTTATTTTGCTTTTTTTTGTTTTGCCGGCTTACAAAACGCCCTACTCCAATTGGATTCTGATTGTGCGTTGCTCTCTTTGTCTCTTTCTTTCTCTCTCTTTGAATCGCATTCTTAAACAATTTTTGTTCCTTTTGCATTGATATTTTTATTTTGTGAAACTTTTATTCTTTTTTTTTGTAAATGTTTTTTTTTTTTTTTTTGTTTACGCTGCATGTTTTGTGAATCACAAAAATTTACAAAATCGTCATCATAGATGCTGCCTCAAATAAGAAAACCCAACAAGTTGCCACAATTTCGTTGCAATGTGCACAGTGGTTAAAATTGTAAAAAGATTGTAAAAGTTTTTTTTTTTTTATCAATCTGAAGAATACGTCGAAAATATTTATTAAGTTGCTATGTATAAGTCCCTTTCTGAAACTTCCATTCAGAGCTTGTATGTAACCTTTATCTCCCTCACTCTTATCCACAAAATTAAACTTCAAATCATTCACAGGGTTGTCAGGGAAATCTCTAACAACCCAATTCCAACCTGAAAAGATTTAAAGGTGTCGCACAAAATTACATTGGTATATTTATTTAATTAGCATTTTACCAAATCTCTACTAAATTAATTGCAAATAAAATTCTTAAGCAAAACCAACCGAACAAAAAGAATGCCAACTTGCTCGAAATGGACTTTTATATTTTTCAAATCTGAAAAAAATATAAAAATAAAATGTCTACAAAAATGTTCAGCTGTGATGACAACCCCTTACATATATTGGCAAAACTGCCTTCGAACAATGAAATCTTTCGAAATTCTGTGACACCGATATTTTTTTTGAGATTTACAAACGAACCGAAGGCAAATTTACTTGAGATTTTACTGACACCCCTGTAAATTCCGTTTTTTTTAAATATTATGGTATTTATTTTTTATCTATAAATTAATCTAGTGACAATATTTTTCCTCCTTTTAAGGTTCGTACTTATAAAAATATGTCCTGCCTAGAAACTTGAAAATCGCTCAGATAATAGCTCATGGGGGGGTTTTTTAAATTGTAAATCAATACCGCATTCTTATCACGAACTTTTATAGATCTGATTATTATTGTGATCACCTGGAAAATTTATGGACTCAAATATAATCTCGGTTCCTGTCCTTAAATTATATAAAAAAAAAAAAAAAATAGGGTTTTTTTGTTTGTTTTTTTTTTTTTTGCTTTTATTTGGTGGCTAAATATAAATTGTTCAAAAAAATTTGGGTTCAAATTTTGGAAATCCCCTAAACACGAATAACCATCATTCAAATGCGCCCAGTTTCAAGTCTCTACGTCTATTCAATCCAAATTTATGACTTTTTAACCCCCTTTACCCGGTAAAAATTTTCCAAAATCCCTTTAACTCACCTGTAATAAAAAAAAATTGGGTTCAACATATGGGTCCCAGGTCCAAATTCCAGAAATCCCTTGAACACCTTGAACGCCAAAAATGTTTTTTAACCATCTTACAAATGAGCCCTGCTTTAAGTCTTAAATATTCCAAAATTCCGTCTTGTTGCTCACATGAATTCTAAAAAAACAAAACATAAATAAATTTTTTAACGTCTTTTTATTCCAAATATTTGGCTTTTCCAGTTTCAAGGCCCCCATTAGGCCCCGTATGTATTTAAATTTGACCATTTCCACTTTTAGTAGTATTTTCATTCAAAACTTGTTTGTCCGTTCGGGCGTAACGTCTGGAACGGAGTCGCATGGCAGGTCATGGTAAAGATAGGCTCACAAAGTCTATGCAAGTTTATTCTCAAAAAAAAAAAGCTCAAGTAAGGTTTATCAAAAATTAACATATTTTTTCACTTAATATTTCGAGTAATATTTTAAGTATGTTAGCCACTGTGCAATGACATCTTTAAGAACAACGCTGGTAGCAACATTTTTTTCTTCTTTTTAGAAACTATTTTTCTTGCTCCTATATTGGCATCTTCTGTTGTTTTTGAAAATATTTTTTAAGCTATAAAATTATATATTTTATGTTGTTTATAAAAATATCTCTTTCGTTGCAACTATTCACGTAAGCAACAAAAACAAAAAAAAAAAAATATTGCTTGTGGGCGCTGTCGCAGTTGTTTGCCAACTTTTATAGATAAAAAAAAAATGTAGATTTAATGTAGCTAAATCTTGAGCTTAGCTGACTAGAAATTATTACTTTAGTTCCATTCTGATTTTATAGTAAAGTTGTAATCAGCTTGAAAAGTTTTGAACGTTTTAGCCATGAATGGGAAGCAACAATTTTCCACATTATATTTTTAAAAAATCTATTATCAAGAGTCTCTGGGTCTTGGAAATGTTCAAGATATTAATTTCAAATAGAAATTTCCTTTTGTAATTTTAATTTGAAGAAATTAAACATTCATCGTATACAATAAATTTGATATAATAAATCAATGCACGCAATGGCCAATACTGTTTTTTCCACTAATTTTAAAAATGTATATAGCGTCTCTAGATGGCAAGGTAAATGCTAATGATGTATATATAATATATATATATATTTTATATATATATTGTATTATGTTTTTCTTTTGTCTCTGTTAGATAATAAAATATATAAATTTATGTTTTTTTTTTTTTTTAACACCGATCCAGAAAGAATGCTTCAGTCCTGTGTATTCAACTACAATCAAATACCCTGTAACTAATATCAGTCAAGTTATGATTCTTTTCCCGGGCCTTATCATAAAATCTATGCATGATAAATTTGGTCTTTGATACAACAAATCTTTCATTTGAGATAAGTTGGTTTGAATACAAAAATTTTTGGATTTTATTGGAAATATAAAAAGTAAAATTTATACCGATATTAATGTTTCTTGATTGAATGAAAAATTAGACATAAAAATATGATATAGGTTTGTATGAAGGGGCTATCTACTACTTAAAATGAGTTATAAGTATATAATATATCTTTCGAAAGCTCTGAAGAATCTAACTTCCAAGTTTTTGATGCTGTTCAGGAATACATGTTGTGCTACTCATTTAATATGGTCTTCCACGTCCGCTTCAGCCTGTTACAATCATTTACGCAAACTTAAATATACCTTTTGAAACAACGGTTATAGTGTATTAAAATTTGCAAACTTTTTGCAAGTTTTTCTAATAGCAATTTTAATGCTATGAATTTTCGTTCGTCACCTTCAGACTACCCCTTTAATAATATTTACCTCTTAAATTTTCTTAAACACCTACGTAAAAATTTCTCCATTATCCGCCATTTTATTGTGTAGCAATGTCTTTTTGTTTTTGTGATGTTTTTGCCATTTATTTCTTTTGTTTTAGATGATTTTTTTTTCGTTTTTTTTTGTTGTTGTTTGTATTTCGACTGTTTTTAAACTAAATTCAAAGTTTCGTCATTAAAATATTGCAAGAAAAAAAGTGGACGCATATATCTATATATATATACAGATTCGTACATACACATATGTGTACAGGGTTTGTTTAAAAAAGTTTTGGAACTATATATTCTTCTGATATTAGAAGGTGATGATTTAAGTTAGCGATGTGCACTGAATTAAATATTTTACGATACTGATGAACAATTTGTCTGTCGCAAATCTGCTCATTCCGGGCTTTTCAAAATTGTCCCATAGGACCCGATTTTTTGCACTAAAATGGTTAAAGGGTTTCTTTAGAAAGTAGAACAAACTCATAAATTTGAGTATAAATTGGCCCGTATAGAACAGAACGTTTTACCACAATTTATTAATGGAATGTGCAACCAATGAAGAATAGCTATGTCTGTCCGTCCGGCAGACGTATAAAATTAATTATTTCAGAGATAATAAGAAATGCAGTCACGAAACTTAAAATTTAGATTTTGCAGAACTCAGCGGAAAATTTCACTAATTTTGAAATTCTTTCTCGATCCCACCCATTCTGGCATTTTTCACGATTTGTAAAGTCACCTCTAATATAAATTTCTGGGCGTAGAATCGTTTCTAGAAATGTTTAGTCTACAATATAATTTAAACCAATTTGCTTTTAGTTTTGTTCTTCAAGGCTACTAGTCCAGTCATCTGGTACCGCAAATTATTCAGCATTTACTCTTCTGCATCTTCTTGAAATTTATTCTTTGTTATTTTTCACAAAACGTTTTTTGTGAAACACCCTGTATATGCTGTCTAATATTTATGTTAAAAAACAATTTTTTTTTTAAATATATACAAAATAGTAGTGAGATAGTAGCACTAAATATTTATAAAAACGCTGCATTTGTTTGTTGAAAACTGAAAACAACAGCTAAATAGCAATGACTAAAAACAACAACGACAAAAATGTTCTTATTTTGTATCTTTTTTTTTTTTTTTTCATCTCTAGAGACACCCACGCTAAAGACAAAAAAAAAAAAAAAAAAAAAAGAAAATTCTGACGCGCTTAATATTATGTACAAAGTTTTTTCTTTTTTTTTTTCTATTTTTTCACAACTTTTTGGCCTGAAATTTTTATGATTTTAAATATATTAGATATATATTTTAAATATGTTAGTTGGTATGTTCAATATATGAAAGCGTTATAATTTATAAATGACTTTCTACATGTTTGTTTGTTTGTCTATTGAAAATTTAGAGCATTTTCTTTTTGACTTTTCTTTGGCAAAATCCATAAAATATTCGAAAAAAATAGCATAATTGAAACATTTGAAATTAATGAGTGTCACTCAGTTTTGTTTTTTTTATACTTTTTTGTTGTTTCGGGTTTGACAATGCATTGAATCAGGTTCTATATAAATTTATAGAACACTTTTTCTTTTTTTTTTATTAAATGAAGCATAAGAATCTATTTTCTTTAAGTTATTTGCAAAAAGTTTTAGAGTATTTCAATATTTTTGAAAATTTAAAAACGAAGCAGAAGCTAACACCCAAAAAAATGAACTTCGTTTTGGAGAATTTTAAAAATTGTTTTCGGAAACGTATAGTATATGAGGGGGTTTTAAGGTCGCTGATTAGGAATATGAAGCTTTATACCAAGTTTCTTAAAAATCTACTATTGATATCTATATTGATTCCGCCATTTTGAATTTTAGAAATTTGACTTAAAATTCAAAATCAGGGACCCCAAAAAAACATTATACAAAGTTTTATAAAAATATATAATAATATTTTTAAAAAGTCGACGGCCATATTGGATTCGCCATTTTAAATTTTACAAAATTTACTTCATAATTGCGAACAGCGACCCGAAAAACCCCCTTGTACAAAGTGTTATTAAAATGAATTAATTTCTTTATATTTTCGCCACTTTTAAGGATCTCCAGGCACACTGTGCATTGGGGTTCTGGCTATCATTCATAGGCCTGGGAGAAAGGTACTGTTTGAAAAGTACACCTTTCAAATAAATTTTAAATTTACCATTTTAAAAGTATCGTGCATGAAATGTACCAAATTTAGCTGCTACGATAAGTTTCCAATTTGTTTTTATTCCTAAAGAAAAGAATTCGGAAATTGATATGAAGCATTTAGATTCTAGGTGCTAGTTGAGTTTGGTGAAGTTTTTTTTGTACCCGTTACACAAAGTGTAAACGAGTATATTTAGTTTGTCCGAAAGTTTGCAACGCATTGAAGTATATATATAAAGCTATATGATATCTAGTTCATCAAGTTCGATGAGCCGAATCGTTTTTGCCATTAGTCCGTTTCCATTGGCTTTTCCGTCTAAAGTCCATTAACCTGTCTGTCTGTTGCTATGCGTACTTTACTACGGAAAGTTGTTCAAAGATATTGACCTGAAATTTGAAACTTAAGCTTTCTGTGCTCCTAGTTAAATCTAACTCGAACGTCAAAACCAAGGTGCCACGCCCATTATTTTGATCATAGCCCCCATACAAACTTCGCGCTTAACCGATTTTTGCCCATGTAAAATACGTCTTCTTTGAAATGAACATAGTCTACATTCCTGGCCTAAATAAGGTGAAAAATTTTTAGACATTCTTATGTCATCCAATGTCAAGATACCCTCAAGGTGCCAAAGCCCATTTTCAGGTAAAGCATCCAAGTTAAAAATTTGACAGCCTAATTTTTCAGACCGCTACCTCTGATTCGTATGAAAACTAGTTTCTATGGGTATTTCTGAATGAATCTAATAAAAATGATTGATTTTAATTATTCCTTTACAACTTCCACACTTTTAGTCCCATTGTGAACACTATCTATGGGGTTTAGGATCTTGGCATGAATATAACCCTAGTTTAAAACTTTTAAAAAAAATTTGACTTAAATTCAAAAAAAAAATGGAATTCAAAATTAACAATTTGTCAACAGCTTGTTTTATAAAAGTATTCAATTGATATTCTATATATCGTTGTGTAAAAGTAATTACTTTTCAACTTCGATGTACAGGGTACCGAAGTTTGGAACTATCCATTTCCTAGATTTATGTAGTGATAACTGAAAAATAAGTACTGATTATACCTCGAGAACGTTGCTTGTAGCACAAAATTGCTTCGTGCCCAAGTAAAGAAACTCCGGCTCGAAATACTTGGAAATGGATCTATGAGAACAAGATTTTTTTGACCTGCTAAGCTCGTGCAATGATCCGTGACTGTGACGACCGCGGAAACCGATGTCTTTAATTTTCTGTTTCGTTCTTTCCTGAAACTATGTCGGCTTGGATTATATGTGACAGTGTATTTGCCTTCGAATAAGCGCGACTGTAGCCCTATAACTATTTGTTTTTTTTTTTTTTTGTCGCATAGAACAAAAACATATCAAAACCTGCTATGTGCTATTTTTTTCATAGACCTTCGGCATTAATATAAATATTTGTTTTTGCTTGCTGATTGAAATACTTGAAATTGAATATTGTTTCATATTTTTTTCCGTTTGCCTTGACCCGGCCGCAGGTTTTTGACCTACATAAAATATATATTTTTTATTATTTATTTTAATTTAATACTATGAAATGTAAATGGTGCATTTTACACTCCAGGTTCTTGGATGTGGATGTTGCATGCATCAGTGACATTGATTCAATGCACAAAAAAAATGGTCATAAAGGCAAATGTTTTGGAAAAATGACAAACGTGCAGTACAAATATTTTTTTTTCAAGAAAAATATTTTTGTATTTTTAATTAAATTGTACAATATTTGTGTATTACATTCCTGGAAAATGCATATCTATTGAAAATGAAAATGCATGTAGGTTTAATTTTTTTTTTTATTATTTAATAAATTTTATATAATGTTGCAATGCATGCCAGCGCATCTTTTTCATATGCCGCCTACTATATTTTCAAATTAATCACATAGAAAAAACATCAAATTAAATCAAATTCTAAATCAAATTAAAAAGCATAATAAAAGTTGTTGAAAATTCTAGTCGTCGTTCTCTCATCAGACATAGACCTGTAAAAATACACCCACACACGTGTGGCCGGCCAGCCCCTTTCGAAACCACAATTGTACAAAATACTTGCTTTGACGTCTTTTGTGAGCTCACATCATCATTTTCAAAAAACAAATAAAAATTTCCCTTTTTATACAATTATTTTTATCTTTCTCTCTTTTGACACACTTGCGCCCAATTTGGCAATAAATTTAAAAGAAAAAAAATACACAAAATATTTATTTCTAATTTTGCTCACTCTCGGATTTAAAACGTATTCCTTTTGGTTTCTTTTTCTCAAGAATGTGTCGCCTAACAATCGACGAAAATGAGTCAATTAATTTATTTTTAGCATTTAGGCAAGCGAGCTGAGATTTATTCATACAGGGTGTGTGTTTTTTATAATGTGATTTGAATTATGATTTACTATAATAATTTTGATTCGAAGCTTACAACATTTGTGCTGTATTTCCACTGCGCCTATGTTTGCGTTAAAGAACCGATTATAGAGATGGACTCGTACAAAATTTTTAAACCGATGTAAAATTTTTTTTCTCGATTTTGCCCATTCCAGTTTTTCTTTCGTAGCCCGTTGGTGCCATGGCTCCCAATTTTGTTCAACCTTTTTTAACTTATAAATTTTGTATACTCTACACTCAAAGAATAATATGGAATAATAATTTTGTAGAATTAAATTGTATGAAAGGAAGCTAAGAAAGAGGCAAGACAACATCCATTAAGTATTTATGCATATTTTTGATTCAGCATTGAAAGCTAAGTCGAAATATCATTGTTCGCCTTTTGTATTTAATCGATTATTTCGGAGACTATCATCAAATTTAAATCATAGATTCTGTTGAATCCTCCGGACAGTAAAAAAATTGTTTTCCCATCCCAATTTTAGTGGTCTTTGCTAGAGATGGGGAATGGACTGGACTTTTTTCGTGGCCTATCTAGGCCCATTAATTTTGTTCGGGCTGAGCTTTAAAATTAAAAAAAATACTTTTTCGTGTTGAGTCGGGCTAAGACGGCCCATCCCCATCTCTAGTCTTCACCCATTAAAGCCTGCCAAATATATTGGGATTGTCGTATTAACCTAGAAACTTTAAATTCGGTATGGATTACACCTATAATAATCTAAGGAAATTTTCCCAATCTGACTTAAATCCCGAAATTATTTTGCTCTTAATTGTAGACTAGGCCAATATCGAAATTTGATCGAGCTTATCTTGCCATGACTCACATACGACTATGGAAATTTTTTTTTTTTATATTTTTTTTTTTTTTGGTTTTTTAATTTTTTGTGTTTTTTTTGTTTTTTTTTTTTTAAAGAATTTTTTTTTTTTTTTTTTTTTTTTTTTTTTTTTTTTTTATTTTGTTTTTTTTTTTTTTTTTAATTAAGTAGTATAGGGTTTTTTTGGAAGCGCCCCCTTCGTCGGGGGCCGCCCCTCCTTTTGTTGTTATTTTTTATTTTGGTGGGGTTTATTTTGTTTTATTTTTGTTTATTTTGGTTTTTATTTTTTTTTTTTTTTTTTTTTTTTTTTTTTTTTTTTTTTGGTTTTTTTTTTTTTTTTTATTTAACTAAAAAAAAAAAAAAAAGGGGAATTATTTAAATTATTTTGCTTTGGGGTTGTTTTTGTTGTGGGGGGTGATTTTTTGTTTTTCAGCTTTTTTTTTTTTAAATTTTTTATATTTTTTTTTTTTTTTTTTCATTTTTATTTTTATTTTGGGTATTATTTTTTAGTTTTTTTTATTTTTTGTTTTTTTCTTTGTTTCAAATTGAGATATTGTTATGTTAGTTCACATTCAACATCGGCCCTTGAAATTTAACCACCCTTGTGCTTATATAAATTGCAAACCTTACCCTGTATATTTTTTTTTACTTTTCAAATTTTTTTTTTGTTTTGAGCAAATATTTATTTTTTTTTATTTTTGGTTTTTATTTTTAAATAAATTAGTTTTATATTTGTGCAAAATTTTTGCGCTAATGTTAAAAATAAATTGTTTTAAATCTAATTTTTACTTGGTTGATTCACATTTGCAGTTGAATTTGAATTGAATTTAATTAATGCAGTTTTAGTTTCTTTCTAGTTTTCCTTTTTTTTTTGTTATTGAGAAAATTTGCTATTTTGTAATTTATTTTGTCGGCAGCTGTAAATTAGTCATGCAGGTGGTTCTCAAAAAAATTTTTTTTTCATAAAATTTTTGCCGCCTTTTGATGAATTTATCTTTGAGTATTTTAAAATAAATTAAATATATTATTTGTTTGATTTGTGTTAATATTTTTGCTTATTATTTTTTTTCGTCTCAATTCGAAAGTTAAATCACCATTATCTTATAGTCTTACTAGCTGAACTACCCGGCCTTGCTCGGGTCATGTGGTCAAATTCCATGTGTCTACATTCTGCACTTAGGACGGAATGAAGACATAACGGGCTTCCCTAAAGGTAAAATGGGTCTGCGACCATTGTAGGTATTTTGTTCACTGATGCGGTATTGTTAGGTAATGAGACTAAGAACATTTTCTGCTGCTTTGATGAGTCTGAGAATGTTCTGCGTCAAGAAAAGTCTGATGTGTTCAGGAATTAAGTAGTGTAGTGATCAAACTACATGAATCTAAGTCTATCCATGGCTGGGCACTCACATAAGATATGTGAGTCGGTTTCATCATCTTCCAGACACTCTTGTTCAAAAGTCAGACCCATTTTATTTAGATGGAATCTTGTGTCCTGTAAGATACCAAGTAAGTAGTCTTAATTCAGAGCAACTAAAATGAATATTAGTTTTTGTGAAAATTGGCAAAACTAGTTGTTTAGCCTGCCGAAGGCAGGACAATGAGACAGGTGTAAGTTTCTCAATGGACCATGAAGGTAATATGTATACCGAATTCATTAATTTTTCTTGTTCAATTATTTGCAAAAATATGATGAATTTTTATTTGGATCGCGTTGTTTTACGGAGCCACTCCCACATCCCATTTTTTCAACCTTGCAGGTCCTAATAACATGCCAATTAAACCGAATTTCGTGAATTTATGATCGATTCTATGGGGACAACGTCCACCACCCCACTTGGGGCTATAAAAATAGTTTACAATCTATTCTCAGACTTACTGAATATATACACAAAATTTTATACGAATCGGTTAAGTCCCTTTAGTACTAGAATTCCCTAAGGAAAATTTTCCTAGACAGTACTGCTAGCGTCGTCGTGAGTGCAAAAGAGAGACTGTTATTTTTCGTTTTTTCGATTCTTTTCTCGATCATCTAATTCTCGTCCGAGTAGGCGACGTACAGAGACTGACAACCCACTGAACCAAAAAGCAAGCATCAAGCGAGAGTTTTTTCTCCATATTAAAAACTTAAATAGGCGCCTTTAAACATAAGGCTTGGCGTTGTGAGTTAACAGGTCGCGCGACCCCAAATGGTTCAAAGTCAGAGAAGGCGTCGAGTTCGAATCTCGGGCGAGGCAGTAAGTTGAAATTTTAATAAGTTTTTATTAAAAAGAAAATGTATTTAGAAATTATATGGAACAAAAATATAAAAATTTTGACTATAATTGAAACAAATAATGTAACTAATGGTTCTAACAAAAAATTATACAACAAATATAATAAAATAACAATTGAAAGTGAAAGAGAGAAGAGCCCCTAGGATGGATTGTTGTTTGCCGCGATAAAAAACTTTATAAAAATTCATTGAAAGTATATTTTTTTTATTTACATATCGTAAAAATTCCCTATGGATTCCCTAAGGAAAATAGTAAAAAGAACGTTAAGGAATCCTTGAGAAATTTTCGGCAGAATTCCCTATAGATTCCCTACCAAGGAATTATTAAGGAATCACTAGGGAATGTTCCCTTTTCCTCGATTGTATGAACTCACAATGTTAAATTCCCTAGTGATTTTCATAAAAATTCCTTAGTGATTCGTTAGGGAAAAGGGAATATTCCCTAGTGATTCCCTAGGGATTCCTTGAGTAATAGAACTGAAGGGGTCGTTTCGAAGGAGTTTTGTTACAAACCTGTGACAAGAGAATATTATATATTAGAGATAGGCTTATAGACAACCGAATTAAAAAATAAAAACATTAATAAAACAAATAAAAATTTTGAAATGTGCATAATTTTAATTCGAAAAATTCAAAATTAACAAAATTCGGTTATCGGAAGCACTACTGTTCAAAAAAATGTTTTTATATTAACTTTCGATAAAATTTTGTGAAATTGAGAATGAATTCAGGTTCTACAAAAATAACAGTGTTCTCCAAATTTTTACACCTTGAAATATTTTCTGTTTCCAAAGCTGCACAAATGTTTTTAATGACTTAAAGAATATCTGATAGTTTCAGAAATATCGCTATTAAAGAAACTATTAAAACTGTCATAATAGATTGTTTAGATGTGGAAACACAGCGAAGACACCTTCAACAATTTTTGCCTTTATCACTTCAATCGAATCCAATATTATGACTTTTTTGTTTAAAATAATTATTAATTGTTACCGGACAATATCGAATCAAATCGAAAATAATCTCTCTTCACAACAGGCAAGATAAATTTTCTCGAATAAAGCAACACACTCTAAAACATAAAAAGCAAGACGAACAAATTTTTACGCACAAGGAATATACATGCTGGGCTATTTTCGAAAAAAAAAAAACGAAAAATCGGAACTCTCCCGATTATTGTGCTCTTGCCGACAACAAGAAGAGAATGAGTGATCTCTAAATGCAATCTAAATACAAAAACTAAAAATGTGAAAGTTCATTGTTTCATTGAGGAAAATGCTTTTTTGAGAACACAATATTTGCTCTCAAAAATTATCTAATAAATGCGCGTGAGACAACAAATACGAATGAGAATTTTCCTAAATATTTTTTTTTTTCGTTTTATGAAAACTTTTTCGAAAAAGTTTTCGAAATGAATTTTTTCGGAAAATTTGAAACACTCATGCTGCTTGCTGCTCAGTGGTCTCTGCGGAGGTCTCACGTACGAACGTCTTTCGTTTTTTTTCAAAACTTACACACTAGAGACATCCGTTCAGAACACATTTCCACGGCAAACGCAATGTGAATTAAATAATTTTAGGAAAAAATAATTTAAAAACAAAATAGTTTTTGAAAATTATAAAGAATTTTACGAAAAATGTGTTTTTTTAAGTTGTGTTTGCGTGAAAAATATTAGAAAAAATTTATTCTGTAAAAAAAAAAATTTCCATAAATTTAGTTTTGAACAAAATTAAAATTAAATGCAAAAAAAAATGTTTGTATATAAAATACATTTTAAGTTTTAAATCGGTCTCATATCTATGTCGTCGCGTGTGTCTCTCTTGTGTGGTGTGTGTGTTGTGTGGTGTTATGAAGTAGCTTCTTTTTGAGCATGAATGGTGTAAAAGATGACTTCTAAATGAGAAATATTTACGACAATATCATAATCATTCCAGTGAAAACTCATTCATTGCTTCCAAACAAAATAAAAAAAAAAAGTGTAAAAAATAAAAATTAAATAAAAATATTAAAATTAAATAAATTATAAAATAAAAAATAAAAAAAAAATTTTTTCCTGAAAGAGTGATGCATTGTGGTGTTATGCGAACCACCTGCTGCCTCTGCTGCTGTTGTTGCTGCGAATATTGGACGCGCTTTTGCGAAAAGTTATTGCAACTTTTCTAAAAAAATATATTATTTTTTTTTATTATTATAATTATTATTTTGTATACTGTAATGACGCAAGTGCTATAAAGTGTTAAAAAATTATATTATATAGAAAAAAAAGACAACATTAAAATTGTCCAACACTTTAATAATTTCAACGATACCAAAAACACTAACGCCATCGCCACCGCCACTTCGTTTGCTGTGTGGTGGCGTCTGCCCGGTGTTTGTTGGAGAACATGCCGGTCATTGTTGATTCCGATGAACCACCAGCAAAATGTTGCAAATATTGTGAGGGTATGCAGTAATTTATTTATTTCGAAATTATAATTTTTTTTTACCCAAAAGATACTTTCAGTTCACTAACCCTAATTAAATGAAGTTCAACTACAAATTGTGTGCTTTCGTAATGATTCTTTAAAATTTTTTTTTTTTACTTTTAGGCTAATTGAAAGATTTATAGTTGTTGCCACAGTTTCTACACACACACACACCCACACTTGTCCCATATACCAACTGTCTTTCCTGCTGTGTGTTTTTTGTTTGTGTACTTGTGTATTTGATGCGTTTAAGTACATCTGTCTATCTATAAGTATTGCTCTTAAGTTTGTTTGTTTGTTTGCGTTACTTGCGCTAGCTGGATTGTTTCAGCGGTATTTTTTTTAGTTTGTTTTTCGAAAATGCCGCTGACGTGTCTACTTAAGTTTTCAAATGCTTTAAAACATACAAAAAATGACAACACTTTTCTTTTTCATATTTTTAATTTTTTTTTTGTGTGCTCAATGAATTTTTAGTTTAGTTTTGAACTAAATTAGCTAAAAAAAAAAATAGATATTATTTTAATTTTTGTCAAAATATTGTTTAAAAATAAACTGATAATTATTTCAAGCCGTTTCGTTGAGAACCAGGAATTTTGACTGCGTCGACACTTTTGAAATATTTTCGATTATTTTAATGTGTTTTTGGTTTAGTTTTTTTTCTAGTATTTTTTTTTTTTTCGTGTAATAAAAACTTAAATTTTCGTCTACAATGTTTAGCAGTAAGGCTATGCGATTGGCAAGTGATCAATGCCAATAAGAATAGTGTCGAAAAAAAAAATAATAATAATAAAAAATAAAATAGCGAGATAAGCAAAAGTGCGCAACGTTAACAAGCTTAATAAGAGGGCGGTTTAATAAATGCGTGTGCTAATAAATTTCTGTGCAAAAAATGTTTCTATGTCCGCTATGAACTTTGAAAACATTCAACCGATGATTCCCAAACCGGTTTTATATGACAGGAAACAATGCAAATCAATTAAGATTCTACTAAACCAATGCTTTAGATATATTTGGTTCATTTAAGAAGTCGATTTTCTAAGTTTCCCATACAAAAAAATAAATAAGCAACAAAAAAAAAAAAAAAAAAAAAAAAAAAAGAACAGCTGATTGAAGCGTTCCTTAATCAAAAAGAAACTGGTATATTTTAGTAGGTTTTTATGTTAGCCGCAACAAATTTTGATTTTGCTATAATAAATAGTTAATATTCGAGAATCTCTAAGAATCGTTACCGTTAAAAAACTATAATCTAAACTTGGTGTTTAGAAGTTAAGCACTAAAACAGTTTTAAAAGAAAAACTTAAAACTTTTGAATATGTTTGAATGGGTAAACGCTTTAAAATTGGTTTATGAAAATAATTTGATATAAAATAAAATTGACAGTGATTCGGTCTAGCGGTTCGCAATGCCCCGAACCGGTTTTTTTGTTAGTGTCGAACAGCGGTTCGGTTCGGTTCAAGTCGTTCAAGTAAAATTAATATAAAAAAAAAAACGCATACACTTCGTCATAAGCACCAGGAACATCCTAACTAAATTTACTAATTTTAACAGCACTCAATTAAAAGTTATTTTTAAGAAATCGCGAACCGGTTCGAACCGCTTATATGGTTTGGTTTTTGATTCAAAACCATTTGCTTTCAGGCGAGCTGGTTCGGTTAACGGTTCGGAGCAAAACACTCAAAATTACTGTGATTCGATTCAATACCGGTTTATAAAATATTTCAAGAGTGTTCTGGAAAGTCTTAATTTTAAATTTGGTGGCTTTATCTCTCAAAGTCTCCGAAATTATTATTTATATATAAACAACTTTTATGTAGTAATTTTTCGAAGAAATCTGAAATACTTAATGCAATCATTTTATTTTAATATAAATATTTAAACTATTTTTTTTAAATAAATGTGATTCTATAAAACTTTTCAAACAACCCTCATATAAACTTGACGCTAAATATGAGCTAAGATAATTTATTTAATTAAAAAAAAAAAAAAATCACTGATGCACGATAAGTCACCTTGTTGAGATTAAATTGAACTTTAATACATTTAATATTTGCCATAAAATGAGGTGCATAAAAATGATGCATTTTTTTTATAAAATTGGCTTTATCGATTTTTCTTGAAGCTTCATCTAAAAAAAAAAACTTATTTACAACAATTACTTTGTTTATATAATATTTTTGTTCATTCATCGAATAACAATTTTTTATTCTATTCTTGCTCAAAACAGAAAATTTTCCAAGCCTTGACACTCTTTTTTTTTTTGGTTATTTTATTTAACTCAAATGTTTTTGGCAGTTTTTTTTTTTTAGTTTAATTTTTGTTTTCATGCAGCTGTTGTCTAGCAACACAATTTAAAAAACATACATTTTATAAATTTAATAAAATTTATAAAAAATAAAAAACGAATAATTAATGGAAGCAAACAAACAAGTCAAAAAAATGTTTACGACCACTTTACAATGTAATAAAACGTCGATGACGTTGTGCTGCATGCTAGCGCAGGGGTGTAATGCGGGGGTTGCTTCCACTCTCTGTTGCTGTTCTATAAAATCATGGAACATTATTTTATTTTTCTCCGTGTAGTTTTGTGCGCTTTGTCACGTTTGCTTTGACGTTGATTATTGTCAATAAAAAAAAAAAAATAAAGATTCTAAGAGGGCGTGAACTAAAAAAAAAAAAAAAACAAGAAAGTACGATGATGTCGAGTATGCTCGACTGCAAGATACGATGTACCAAATCTTTATGTGTCTCAAGATCGGTTCTAGTTTACTACCATAACTCATTGAATTGAATTTTCATACAAAGACTTAAAAAATCGGGTATATCTTTGTATGGGGCTATATCTTAAACTTTGTTGGACCTACCCATATTGGTCTATTTCATTGGGACTATCCTAGGCATAATTTATACTTAATTTAGACTTCCTAGATAAATTTGTGCAAAAAACACAAAATTTTGGGATACATTTATATGGGGGCTATACCTAAAATTTGGTTGGTCCCACCCATATTGGTATATTTCATTGGGACTATCCTAGACATAATTTATACCAAATTAAGACTTCCTAGAATAAGAATCAATGACAGTTTTTATGCAAAAAACCCACAATTTTGGGGTAGACTTGTATGGATGGTACTCCTTTAAAATGGGGCTAGGAGAGCTTAAGGCTTAGGAGAGCTTAAGTTTTAAAATGGTGACCCTATCTCTACAGTCTCCGAGATACTCTCTCTCTCATACGGCAGACAGCAGGACAGACGGACAGACATAGCTAGTTCGACTCCCCTATCAATGCTGATCCGGCAAATATATACTCTATAGTGTCTACCTAGCATCCTTCTGCCTGTTACATACATTTGCACAAACTTAAAATACCCACTTACCCATCAGGTAGAGTGTCAAAAAGTGGATATTTTATAGAAAAACAAGGGAAAACGTTAGCTTCGGTGGAACCGAAGCATAAATACCCGCCACACGAATCTTTGAATAGTTTATGTGTGATCATCAGTGGCTTATATACATTTATAAATATATATTCGAAAATAATTACTTTTTCATACATTTGTTCGAAAATAAAAAATCGAATAAGTTTGTATGGGGACTATGGCTCAAAATGGGCGTGGCACCTTGGTTTTGTATATTGGATGTCATTAGAAGTGTTTTTACCCAAATTTGAGTAAATAAATTCATAAATAATACCAATTTTTATTCAAAACTTGGAATATGGGCGGTAAATTTGTGTGTGGGGCTACACCTATAAATGGGTGTGGTACTTTGTTTTTGATATCGGATGTCGTAAGAAGTGTTTTTTATTCAATTTTGAGTGAATATATTTATAAATAATACCTATTTTCATACAAAAAATTCGAAAATGGGCGGTAAATGAGTATGGGGGCTATACCTAAAAATGGGCGTGGCAACTTGGTTTTAACATACAAAGTAGTCGTTGCCGAGAAAAGCTTAAGTTCCAAATTTCGGCGTAATATCTATATATGGGCTTCATCTGATAAAATATGCGTAGAAGTAAACAGACAGACGGACGAACAGACAGACGGATATGGTTAGATCGACTTGTCTCATCAAGCTGATCAAGAATATCTATATACGTTATGGGGTCTACGACGTTACCTTCTAATGCGTTACAAACTTTCCGACAAACTGAATATACCCTTCACACTATGTGTGGCGGGTATAAAAATATACCTCCTATTTTATGTTTTAAATGTTTTTTTTTTTTTTTTCATATTTTTCTAAAATAGACACAACCATTGAAAACAAAATTTATTAATTAGTTTATAATTATAATGCTCTATATAGTATGTGTATAGCTGTAGAATTTTCTTTTTCTTCATTTTGATTATTCAAATTTTGATGCTCTGCTACTGCCTCTGCTGCTTCTGCTACTTTTGAAACATTGGTGGTGGTCCATTGTATATGATTTTTACTTAAACTTTGCAGCTGAGGCATGGCAACAATTTATGGCATTTGCGGGAAACTAGTAAAATAAATTTTACTTTGCATCGAATGAACGATCGATCGATCCATCGATCTATCTATCTACAATCGCCATCATCGATGCCATTATCGCATGAAGTGTGATTTGCGTAGTACGTTTGTTTGTTGGCTATCTGTCCGTCCGTCCGTCTGTCTGCCGGGCTGCTTGTATCATTTCGTATGCAACATGTGTGTGTATCTAAGTAAAAAAAATATGTTTTTTTTTAAGTTTTTGCTAAAATTTATGCATTTTCGTAATTTGTGGTAGCTTCTTATAGGGTTCGAAAAGTAATTTGATAAAAGATAATCTTTGATAGTTATAATTCTAATATTCTCGGAGATCGTCGGTCGGAAAGATATTAGCTAAATCAAAGCTGGTTCAATAAGTAACCACAATGTTGCTCTTTAAAATTTAATCAATTAAATTTTAGTTTTCGAATTACTCTAGCTGACTCACTTAACACATTGAACTGACGTCTTTAATGGCAAATTTTACGCTCAAAAATTTTGTAAATCTGCTCTCACACTTTAGATATTTTTTGGTAAATATACAAAAAAAAAAAAATATATCTGTGTGTAATGAATATTTATTTTTCCCGCTTTATGCTCACAAAATGCTTTAGCAATGTTTACATTTTGCATTCAAAAACAAGAACAAAACAAAGTCAAATTTCATGTATTTTGCTCACAAAACAATTATGATCTCAGCGCCTTTGGTGGCTGCTCCCTCGCCGCCTGCCTGCCTACACCCAACTATTTCTTTCTATTACTGCCAGAAGATATGTACCTGTTATATGTATACCATAGACAGACATACTCTACTGAGGTCCAGTCGGTCTAGTCGTTTAGAGATACAAATACATATTGTAGACATATGTTTAATTCAAAATAAAAATTGTACAAATCGTTCATGTCTTTATTGTTGTTTTTGTTTTTGTTTTTATTGTTGTTGTTTTTAATATTCGCCATATTTGAAATAAAATTTAAAACTTGCATTTGTACAAAAAAAAAAGAAAAAAAAAAATAGAGTATAAAAGTTTTAAATTCTTAGAACGAAACTAAATGCAAAATGTTCAATATTAAATTCGTACAAATAAACAAATAGAAAATATATTCTATACTGGTTTTTTTCTGAAATATTTTAATTGTTTTTTTTCAACGAAATTGGGAGAATTTCGTAAGGTTTGAGACATGGTTTATTTGAAAACTTTGTTAAAATAGTTGACAAGTAATACACTTCTTACAACCAACATATTTTGGTTTTCGAAAAAAAAAGGAATTAATGTACAAATTTAGTACACTTATTTTAGGTATTTTATGCGATATATGCTGAACCCAAGAACAAATAGTTCTTGATACAAGAAAAAATTATTTTTGATGCAAGAACAAATTAGTCTTGATGCAAGAACAAATAGGTCTTGGTGCATGAACAAATAGTTCTTGATACAAGAACAAATACTTATTGATACAAGAACAAATAGTTCTTGATACAAGAACAAATAGTTCTTGATACAAGAACAAATAGTTCTTGATACAAGAACAAATAGTTCTTGATACAAGAACAAATAGTTCTTGATACAAGAACAAATAGTTCTTGATACAAGAACAAATAGTTGTTATTGAAAGAACAAATAGCTCTCGGTACAAGAACAAACAATTCTTGGTACAAGAACAAACAGTTCTTGGTACAAGAACAATTAGTTTTCGATAGAAGAACAAATAGTTCTTGATACAAGAACAAATAGCTCTTTATACAAAAACAAATAGTTCTTGATACAAGAACAAAAGTTCTTGTTACAAGAACAAAAAGTTCTTGATTCAAGAACAAAAAGTTCTTGATACAAGAACAAAAAGTTCTTGATACAAGAACAAAAAGTTCCTGATACAAGAACAAAAAGTTCCTGATACAAAAACAAAAGTTCTTGATACAAGAACAAATAGTTCTTGATACAAGAACAAATAGTTCTTGATGCAAGAACAAAAGGTTCTTGTTACAAGAACAAATATTTCTTGATACAAGAACAAATAGTTCTTGAAACAAGAACAAAAAGTTCTTGATACAAGAACTAAAGAGTTCCTGATACAAAAAAAAGGATAAAAACAAATAGTTCTTCATACAAGAACAAATAGTTCTTGTTGCAAGAACAAAAGTTCTTGATACAAGAACAAAAAGTTCCTGATACAAGAACAAAAAGTTCCTGATAAAAGAACAAAAAGTTCTTGATACAAGAACAAATAGTTCTTGATACAAGAACAAAAAGTTCAAATCTTTTTAAAAAACAAAAAGTTCTTGGTACAAAAACAAAAAAGTTCTTAAGAACAAAAAGTTTACAAGAACAAGTACTTCAAAATTCGGTACAAAAAAAGGATTTGAAATAAAGTATTGTATCTCAAGAGAGTTTAGAATGGCTAAGTATCAAGTTTAGTGGCTTGGTTATGACCTAGTTTACCCATGTCATTTTGCCTGTCGGTCCGTCTGTCTGTTTGCTTCATTACGATTCATTTCCTCAGTTTCGAAGATACTGAGCCAATCATTCAAGTTTAAGCTATTCCTAGCTTTGTAGTTTTTATACCCTTAGTTCAGGGTATTTTAAAGTCAAGCATGCTCAACAATAATGTTCTGATTTGTTGTTCTTACCGATTTATATTTTTAAAAAGCGAACTGTCTTGCATTATTTTCTCCTTAAATGCTAAATGAATTGTTGCAGGTGTTTGTATATATAATTCTAAAATATTTCTATGTTATATGTGTGTGTCTGTTTGTCTGTGAGTCCTAAATTAAACAAATGAAAATCAATGTTTTACTCCATAATATTCTTTTTTTTTTTTAAATTACTTTGCAAATGTTTTTCGTTGTCTATTTCGAAAAAAAGTGTGCAACATGTGTGCTGCTGCGTTAAGGTCGAATTTTAATATTTTTAAAAATATTTTCTTATTAGTAAAAAGTAACATAAAAATCTTGCATAAAAATTGTTTTTGTATTTTTTGCATTTTGCAAGTTTTTCTCATAAAGTTTTTATTTATTTGAGAATTCGTTGATGAATGCATTTTTACCACTGAAAAAAAACACAATGACCTTGATTTTGAACTTATTGTATGAGAAATATTTTTATTCTATCAAAATACAATAACAATCACAACAACAACAACAAAAAATGTACGCTTAATAGGTCACATAGTTTTATTACAATATTTTGTATCTACAAAATTTTCTTGGCATTTGAAGTCTTGCAAAATTGTTTCTTTATGCATAATTGCAATATTTTCCTTTGAAAAGGGGTAAACTGAACGGAACTGAACGGAACGTTTGTATAGAGGCGCTTTGGCTCTGCTGTTGCACGTTGCTGAGAGGTATTTATTTGTGCGTAAGTCAGCTGCCACGCGAACTATTTAGAAGTGTCAAGAAATGTCTGCATTGCATTTACAATTTTAAGAAGATGATGACGGCCATTGGCGGCGACGGTTTGTTGTGTCATGAAATTTTGATGGCGTAGCACAACCCAATTGCGTACATAATTTTTCTAATTTTTTTCTTAGTTCTGCCACATTTGGGGGCGTTGATAAATTGTTTCAAAAAAAAAAATATTTATATTTTTTGGTGCATTTTCAATTTTACATTTATTAAATGTTGCGTGCAATTTTTCTTTTTTGGTTTTTTTTTTTTCAAACTGTTGCGTTTTGAAATAAAAATTTCTGCGACCGATATACGATTATTTTTTTTTCAAAAATGTTTTTCGCAAGTTTATAAATATAATTGAATAGCATATTTTTTCGCTTCGGTTGACAAATAAAGTGTGTCAAATCTTTCATTAGCTCACAAAAAAAAAAAAAAAAAAAAAAAATAAAATTGAATACGAACAAAATTAAATGTTGCAAATATTACGTTTTAATATTTTCTTTAAAATTGTCATTTTTTATTTCTGTATAGATTTATTTTTTTTTTAAATCTAAACAAAAGAATCTTGCAATGAGAAATCGTAAAAAATGTTCATTAATTATTCTTTGTTCTCTGTTTTGCATTAAAAAGAAAAAAAGCTTACGTTAATTTTTTATTCGCAAACATTTGACAGTTTGACAAACATTATGAACTGTGGTCAATATACGATTAATGATACTCTATGAATTGTATTTTTAAAACATTTTTGACTGCATGAAGACATGAAATTTCAACCTTGAAGAACAATTTTAGCATGCAATTATTCACACATCCCCAAAAACTCGTGTCCAAAGTTTTTGAATCATATTTCTTCTAATAACTTACTCTCCACATAGAAAAAGTGATAATTTAAAAATTAACTTTGTCCATATTTTTATATAAAACAAGAAAAAAATTAACTTCGGTGGAACCGAAGCTGAAATAACCATTACACAACACTTTTAATAGTTTATGTATTCACAAGGTGCTTAGATTAAATTTCACGATGAATTTGGTCAAATTTGTATGGTGGCTATATGTTATATTAACCCGATCCTTACCATATCGAAAGTGTTCATTGGAATTGATTTTACCAAATTTTTAATGGATTCTTTCAGAAAAAAATAAATGTTTTCATACAAAAACTCGAAAAAGAGCGGTAGATTTGTATGGAGGCTAAACCTAAAAATGGGCGTGGCACCTTGGATTTGACATTGGATGTTTTTACCCTATTTTCATACAAAAACTCGAAAAAGGGCGGTAAGTTTGTTTGGGGTCTATGCCTAAAAAATGGGCGTATCACCTTGATTCTGACATACAAACTGCCTAGGAGCAAGAAAAGCTTAAGTTTAAAATTTTATGTCAATATCTTAAAAAACATTCTGAATTAAACGCATCGCAACAGAAAGACAGACGGACATGGCTAAATCGATTCGTCTCGTCGAGCTGATCAATAATTTATATACTTTATGGGGTCTCCGATGCCTCCCTTTAAAGCGTTGCAAACTTTCGGACAAACTGAATATATCCGTTTACACTATGTGTAACAGGTATAAAAATAGAAAATCCTTTTTTGTATCAAAATAATTCGTTCTTGTATCAAGAACCATTTTTGCTTGAATCAAGAACCATTTTTTCTTGTATCAAGAACAATTTGTTCTTTTATCAAAAACAATTTGTTCTTGTATCAAAAACAATTTGTTCTTGTATCAAGAACAATTTGATCTTGTATCAAGAACAATTTGTTCTTGTATCAACAGCAATTCGTTCTTGTATCAAGAACAATTCGTTCTTAGTATCATGAACAATTTGTTCTTGCCTCTTCTCTCATATATTTTGTATCTATTAAACCACTTTCTCCACAGAACTTCTGGTGTAAACTAACTGCAGCGATTATTTCTATTTCATTTCTTACAAATGCCATTTGTGCTACTCATCTTGTCTCTTCGATTTTCCTTTGCTACAATTTTGATTTTATTGATTGTTTTTAATGTTGTAAACTTCGATCGTTTTGAAGTTTTGTCGTAAAAAAATCGATTCGATTTATGAGTTTAGAACTTTAAATGTTTTACAAAGCTTAAATTTTTTAACAATCATAAAAGAAAAACAAAATTGCTTCCGTCATGAATAGCAAATTTAATTAAAACCGCCTGTTGCAAAGAATTTGACATAATTACGAAACCAAAAAAAAAAAAAAAAAAATTGATAGAATAAAAGTAAACAAAATTACAACTTAAAGAGGAAACATTTTTTTTTTTTTTTCAAAAATAAACAAAAATAGCAAACAGTTGTCTGAATTTCAATTAGTTTACTTAAAGTTTCAGCAAAGATGCACTTGTTGCATGTCGCTGCCGTCACCGCCATTGCCGCACACTCTTCTTTAAGTAAATGATGCGCACAATGCAGCAATTACGATGGATGACGTTGTGCCACAAACAGTGCCACACATACAACTGGCAAACGACCGACCAGTTCTTGCAACGGGCTAAAGCATGAAAGCTAGTCAGTTGCCAAGCGCTATTACCATTGTCGCTATGTGCCATATACATGATAACTTTATTTCCGCTTAAAAGACACCAACCAAAGAAACAACCAAAGAAACAGCGAAGCTAAAGAGAAATGACACAAAATTATTTAACGCCGAGTAAAGTTGCTCTGGTTCTTGTTGTTGTTGTTTTTGAGTTCGTGCTTCTTTAGCCATTATGGCAGACATGTTTTGCCTGTTGCAGCAGCACTTACGTTTTATTTTTTTTTCTTTTCTTTTCCTCGCTCCTTATTCGTCGTCTCCTTTTGGTGGTGTATATTAATAAATGAAATTGTCAACTGCATGGATGCGAAACGCAATGAAGAACAGCGTTAAAAGCAAAAAAATGAAAAATAGATGTGAAAAATATATTTTTAAATCTTTGCTGGCAACAAAACTTGAATACGCTATTTTTTATGGCATTTTAGTTTGAAAACGAATTCAAAATAATTTGTTACATAGACAGAAAAAAGGCGGGTTTTCGAAAATTATTTCTCCGTTTCCAATCTAACCATTTTGATACACATAAATAATTCATTATAGTTAAGATCTAAGCCGCTAAAAATACAAACTAAGATCTTCAAAAATGGCTTCCCTAAATAGCTAAACCTTGGCTCCCAATCTAGTTACATGCCTACCTATTAGACAATGTCCATTGAAAGCACCTATCAGTTTTGATAGGGTGTTTTTGGCATAGGTTAGGTTACGTTAGAATAGGCCGAAGCGAATTCTCGCAACGTCACCTAGGCCAGATGGTACCCATTGTGATACCATATGATCCCTCTTTTTATTTCCTTCTACTCGAACCAGCGCGATTTCTTTATTAAGGTGGCTACTGCACCAATCATGACTGATGCCATCTCCGCTAGACTTTCGAGAAACAGTCTACCAAGTACGGTAAACCTTATTCTCCCAAGACCTGGGCAGTGACAGAGTAAATGTTCTACTGTCTCCTCCTCTTCCTCGTTTCTAAAGTTCCTACAGAAGTCATTTGATGCTACCCCTAGACGGACGGCATGTCTTCCCACCAGGTAGTGTCCTGGGCCTAACCATCATGGATAGAGTCTGTCTATTATGGCGTATGAGTTGGGCTATTCGTTAAGTGTTTCAAGATATTACATTTGGGATTTGTGGTCCACCTAGTCTTTGCCAGTCTGATTATTTTCTCTTTCACTCGCAGCTTCAGAGAATCCATGGGAATTCTTGTCGAACTCCTCCTTGGAGGATTAACTAAATTTGTACCTTCTCTGGCCAATCTATCTGTCTCGCAATTACCAAATATATCTTTTTGACTCGGAACCCATGTGAGGCAAATATCCCATTACTAGCCACCGTTGAGAGATGTGCGGCACTGGGAGATAGTTTTAGATGTGTTATTGTAAGAGTCCAGTGCTTTTATTTTGGCGTAGAATTATTATATTTTGGTCAGGTAAATTTTAAAGTGTTCAGAATCTTTGCCTCCACTGGATGGTTTTTGTATTGTTGCTGTAGGAGTGGAACTATTTAAGGATTCTAAAATATATGTGCATATCTTGGATAAATCTTTACTCCTTTACTTAACTCCAGTTCCGAAGATGCCGAATTTCATTTCTTTTGTTCAATTATTTACCAAAAAAAAAAAAAATAAGGATGAGTGCAATGTCCACCGCCCATTTTTCTAAAACGATAAAGATCCTGTCTTTTAAATTGGACTAAAAAAACACATATACTAAATTTCATTGAAATTGGTTGAGTTGTTTCGAAATTATTCGATGAATTTATGATCTATTCTATGGGGGCCACGCCCACCACTCCACTTAAGAATAAGAAAAATAGTTTACGTCCTATTCTCAGAGCTACTGAAAACAGAAAAGTTTTGTTGCAAACACTGACACGAGAATTTTATTTATTAGAAAATATAAATGTATAATTAGAACCATTCGTTTTTTTATTAAGAACAATTCGTTCTTGTATCAAGAATTATTCGTTCTTAATAAAATTTTTTTAGAAATTTTAATTTTTTAGCGAAAGAATAAATACTTTGTACTTCTGTTTTCTTTTAAGAGTATTAAACTTCGAAAAATATACTTAGAAGTGTATACAAAAAGGAGCGAAATTCAGTATAAGAAAACAACTCAATATTTTGTATTTGCAAAATGTATACGACGAGCAAAGGCAGCAGCAGCAGCAAAGCCAACGCCTTTCATTAAAGAAATATGGGTCAATTCAACAGTCTCGACTATAAAATTAGTTATAGCAGAAAGTGTATAGAGGAACAGCAGAGGGCATATCATAGAATAACAACTCCAGGCATTAAAACAGGTGCTGCAGGGCACGCCTTGCGTTCTTGTTGTGTGTTTATAAAAATATTTTCTAACGTTTGCTGCTGTTGCCGTTGCTGTTGTAGCTTTAGTTTACATTTAATTGCATTTATTGGCCATGTGTGTATATCTGTGCCTGATAGTAGTGCAGATATAGTGCAAAAATGAATAATAAAGAAAAAAAGGTGAAGGAGAAAATATAAAAAAAATGCAGTAAATGAGTTTAGTTCATTTTGTTAGAACAGATTATGTGTTGATGGCAGCACTCTAGCAGCTTGTTGTTTTTTTTTCTCGATATTTATAGTAAGCGTTTGGGTCGGACAGTTGATTTAAATGCATTTTATAACTTCGAACTTTGGCAACTAACATACAAAGTTGTGTAACCGTTCAACGCATAAAATTACATTTCTTATATAAATATTCATATGAAAAGCAGAAAAAAAAAAAAGTTTAGGAGTTTGGGACATGTCAAAGTTAGACTTTGCACTTATTCACTGAACGAAAAATCCCTTGAAACTCTGACAGTCATTTTCGAAGCAGACAGATACACATGCATAAGTTAGCAAAACATTCATTCTAAATATTTAGATGTGTGCAGCGAGCGTAAAGCAAACGACATGCAATCAACATAAATACAAATCCCTAAACTATTTTAATGTCGACTTGAACTGACCTAAAAAAAAAAAATTATAAAAGAAATGATTTACGAGTAAGTGTAGTTAAGTAATCAGTAATCAGGTAAGACTTAGTTTTTCATAAAATTTTGTCTTGAAAGTCAAGAAACAGAAGAACTTATTCCTGATCATTAGAAAACTTCAAATCCGTTCGATTTATAGCAATCAATGGATATGTGCTGAAGTCACTAAAGAAGTCGTCTTAGATCCCATAAAGTATAAATATTCTTGATCAGCTTGATGAGAAAAATCGATCTAGTCATGTCCGTCTGACTGTCCGTCTGTCTGTTGCGAGGTGATTCATTCGCTCAGTTTTAAATATATTGGGCTAAAACTCACAACTTAATATTTTGTCGGATGGGTTTGTATGTAAAAAAAACCACGTCCACTCCAAGGTGTAGCCCTCAAAAAAATTTACCGACCATTTTTGACTTTTTGTAGGAATAATTTATGCATGTATTTACTCTAAATTGGATTTAAAACACTTCTTATGTCATACAATGTCAAAACCAGAGTGCCACGCCCATTTTTAGGTATAGTCCTTCGTTCAAACTTACCGCCCATTTTGGATATTTTGAATAAAAATGGGTATTGTTTATAAATTTATTTACTACAAATTAGGTAAAAATAGCTTCTAATGTCATCCAATAACAAATGAACCACGCCCATTTTTAAATATAGCCCCATACAAACTTACCGCCCATTTTGGAATTTTTTGTAATTACAATTTTTACATGTATTCACTTTAAATTGGGTAAAAACGCATCTAACATCATCCTAAGTGCACACCACCGATATAAAACGGATCGGGCCACTATAACGTTAGCCCTATATTAACTTACCTCTCGTTGCCTGATATTTTCAGGACAATTTTCTGTTATTTCTGTATTTTTTTCTTCTTAAAATTTGATATTAACATTGTGTCTAAATTTTGGGTTGTATCAGACCATTGACCATCACCCATCCCACCTTGAAGTTCTATCTAAGCCACAGATGATCACACTTAAACTATTAAAAGATTTGTGTGACGGGCATGCTCCGTCAAGCAAGGTGACGACTCAATTATGGTTTGGGGTTGTGTACATTTAAATGGAGTTGATCGATGGAATAATGCGTAAGGAGCAATAGCTAAGCATTCTGCAACAGAATTTAGGAGAAGTCATCGAAAATATGGGTCTTTCATTTTTCAGCAAGACAATGACCCAAAGCACACGTTGGTAAAAAATTAGATTTCACCACCGCAATCTCCAGACATGAAAACTTATGGAGCCATGTTAAATCGCAGCTTCAATATGGGTCCCGCCGAGTGGAGTGAAAGAGCTGTGGGAAGACCAAGGACGTCTGGTACGCGATTCCTCCTTAAATGGTGCGACGCTACACCCAAAGTATGCCAAATCACATAGATGAAATTAAAAACTCAAAGGGCTGTGAACCCATTATGAAAAAATTTTCAATAAAAATATTTATTTAAAAAAAACCACGGTGCAAAACTGTAACATTTGACTCTTCTTACTCTTTGCCATGTCATTTCTCTTTCGGCTTATCAAATGATTTCAAAGTGTTTGGGAAAGAGGATCAAATATTGCACTAACAAAACAAGACTAAGACTAATATAGTCCGTTGAAGTGAGAACATTGAAATCGTGTTACAATTTTGCTTCTCAGTGTACATAAGAGTCATAATAATTTTTCATTTTCTTTGATCCCAATAAGGAATGTTCTCCAAAAAAATGAATTTTTCTTGCGATTTTTAGTCGTGCTTCGCAACTCTCCACGATTTTGAAAACTCAAAAATTAGTTTGAGCTAAGATGCATAAATTGTCGAGGTTTTGATATTTTATATAAATCCTACAAACATGAAGAGAATTTTAATTTGCTTTTAGAGACTTCATTCGAGATTTTTGTGTTAGTTTTGACACCCAAACAAAGCGTGCTTCCAAACACTCCCTACTCTTCCCCACGGATTTGCCGTATCCAAATACTTTGATATAATTTAGTTATTTAATTTATTGCTAAAACTATTTTTAATGCTTTTGAAGCCGACTACTTGAAATTCTACTCTCGTATTTGTAAATTTTTCACATGTGGGTCAAGAAAGAAAACTTTTCTCGGTAAATCTAGCCACAATGTAAAAAGCTATTTTTATTTGACATGCAGAACACACATACACACACAGAGCACATTGAATGGCAGATTTTTTTTTTTGGGGTATTTTTCGTCAGGTCAGGATTAAAGTTCTTATTTTGGACATAGACAAGAGCTTGGTTTCATATAAAGGGTGCAGCAGCATGGCAAACTGTTGCTGCTGCCTGTGCTGGTGGCTCTGCTGCCTTAAAAGTTTCAATCTACACACAGCGCGTCTAAGGTTGTTGCTGCTAAAACCCACTACGGAACACAGCTTACAAGCATTTTTGTGGATATTTTTGGCAGTGTTTATGTGTGTGTTTTGTGTGTGCTTTTGGTGCACTTGTTGTATAAATTGAAACATGTGCCTGCACTTGCCATTCTGCGCTGTTCTGTGCTATTTTTGTGGTTGCATTTGCCTATTCCCAAACATTGTGTTGCACTTAACTTTTAGCAGCTGGTTTTGTTTTTCGATTTTTTTGTTGTTGTTGTTGTTTTTATTTAACCAGAATTGTATTACTTCAAAGTAGTAACAGCAGCTTTATTAGTGCTTCTAAATTTTCTTTTAATTTAACTACTTTTGGCATTAAAATTCTTATAAAAAGAGCGCTCTATTTCCTTTTTTTTTTCTTGGCATCATTTGCATTTGTTAATTGGTATTCTTATAATTAGTACGCTAGCTTACGATTAATAAGTATCTGAGATACTTTTGTTTGTTACATTCAAAAATATTTTCCTTATGCCATTGGCAAAATGCTTTGTAGTATTTCACACAACAACGGATATTGAACTTTCTATTTTACAAAGTATTTTTATAAAAATAATCTAAATTAGAAATTTTCAAAATTTTACTGAAAAAGCAACATGCGGCAATAAATAAATAAATAAATAAACTAGAAAAATATTTATAATTTATTACAAAATCGTAAATATACATAATGCGCTCGTGCGAAAATTGACAGATTTATATATATATATATATGGAGTGACCCCCCATGGTGTGCTTCAATTTTGTGTTTCCAAACTTTCAAAAGTTTCTCATAAATATTACAAAAAAATCAAGGGAAATTTGAATTTTATTAAAACCAAAGCATGAATATGCTTCACGTTAATGCAAAAAAGGTTGGACAGACGACATAGGTAACACAAGAAAAAGCAATACACCAATAAAATCACAGGAATATGTTTACAATGAAAACGCATGCAGTATTTTTGTATTTGACACATGCGTGTTGCATGCTTGAAATAGTGTCCAACACTTTATCAAAAAAAAAAAAAAAAAAAAAAAAAAAAAAATGTATATTTCAAAATTATGTGAAAAGTGTATAGAAAAGTATATTGCCTAAAGAAAATGAAAGATATGAAAACATTTCTTTTGACTTTTTTTCAAATTTTTTTCTTTTTGTTTTATTGAAGTTCATTGACATTTTACGCATAAGTTGGCCTGTTTGGAATTTATCATATCTGTTTGCAATTCTAAATTGGTGGCAGCAGTCAGCCAGTGCTGCTATGTAACATAAGGAAATTAAATTTTAAAAATGCTGTCCTCATTTACACAAAAAAAAAAATAATAATAATATTTTGACTGCTTCGAATATTTTTTTTTGCTGGCATTATGATTTCTAGCGCGAAAAGTTGAATGTGCTCAGCTAACTGAAGCAAATAAGAAAAAGAAAAAATATTATATACCAAATGGAAAATACTGTCTTTGGAGCTATTTTCTTGTTGTTGTTTCTTTTTTTTTTTTAGTTATGTAGTCATAATATTATTTATTTCATATTGTTGCTTTTAGGTCATTCGGTTTTTGATTTTTGGAATATTTTTCATTAATAGTTTTTTAATTGAAAAATGTTTTTTTTTCTTGAATCAGTTGTCAATAGTTTTGTAATTAACACTTTGTGTTGTTTATGAGGCACTTAATAAAAAATTAAAACCATTTTTTTGCCTTTTTGCTATTAAAATATTGATTCTATCATTGTTTTATATATAATTTTGGCAGTTCTGGCTGGATTTATATATTTTAATTAAAAAATTGCAACACGAAACAAGGAAAACCTTAGCTCAATAGTTTATTTAGAATCATCAGCGACTAAGGTGAAATTTTTAATTGGGATGAGTGGATGAGTCAATGGTTCGAGTTTAGAGACATAAATGTGCTCAAATGATAAGCATAAATTACAGATATAATAATAATGTTCTTGAAAATATCAGAAAATGGGAGATATGGGGCTTTATGTTATAATGGTCCGATGCTTATTGTATCAGTAGTGTAGGCATGGAATGATATAAGACGTGTTTTTATACAATTGGAAGTGAATACATTCACAAATAAAAAATTGTTCATGAAAAAAACTAGAAGATTAGTAATGGACCTATACCTGAGTGGGTAGCGTGACATTCTGAATTTAACATACAAACTGCCTAGGACGGAGGAAAGCTTAAGTTTTAAGTTTAATTCCTTTAATTCAACGGTCGCCGTATGGTGAAAGAGGTATTGAATAGGCCTCGCTCTACTTAGTGAGGAAATTATGACCGATGTGCGTTAATTTAGACTAGTTCCACCTTCCGACCGGTGTAAGTTTCTTACTCTGGTCTGTACGCTATTCACAACGGTTCATACCTTAATTCGTCGGGGCCCATCAAGCCCGTAGTTGTTTGGAACTCAAATTGGTTCTATCCTAATGGTTGGTTGGTTGGCTGATACGAGGTTTGACCGGAGTCCTTATTCTGGTACAACGGGTGCTCAGGTCCTTATAATCGTTACTGGTCATGCTGACCAGTGGTGGTTGTGGTTTAACACTCATATGCGGTTAGAGTTTATTCGTAAATTCGTGGTGGAGTTCTCTATTACAACCGGGTGGTGTGACCCAGAGATCAGCAGAGGTGTTAGAAAGGCCTCGGTTCCCACCAAGGAGTGAAGTTTACGCCCAGAATTGCATAGAATTCGAAATTGGTACCTGTAGTTTACAATCTTTATAGGGGCGTTGATGGCGGCTTAAAAAATCCTTTTTCTCGTCACCGTGGGATCGAGTCTTTACGACAGGCTCTCACGTTAAACACACTCGGATTCTGTCATACTGATCAAGAATATATACTTTAATGGGGTCTTCGACGTTTCCCAAATATACCAGTTGTGTCACAGGTATAAAAATAGTTCAGTCAAATAGACTACGAGTTAACACTGCTAAAGTTGTACTCCATAATACGGCAAACCTGAAAAAAATGTTGCTTCCTATCGTCCACTTAAAAGTAATCGGCACCCATTTTGACCTTACGCCCTGCTTTAGGCTGAACCACCGATAGATCCAAAATAGAGTCGAATGTGGAAGCAGCAAAATATTGCCCTGTGCCAAGCATTACACTGTCTTATAATTAACCATACCAGCAAAGCTAAAAGAAGACGTCGGTCGTCCTCAATCCCGCTGAATTTGGAAGATAGCGAAGAAAATTAATGAGCGAATCACCAATCAAAAAAACTCTCCCAAACATGCTGCACTTTCGGAGCAGAGGTTGAAGATTATTAGGGTGGGCATTCTAACATACGCTCACGCTAAAAAAGCTTAGTTTAATAAGTATAGAGCGCTACAGAAAATGTAAGACTCTGGAACACATTGCTGATATTAAAACAATTTGACACACCATGACTCTATATACTGGAAGATACGGCCAGTTGAATTCCTTATAATCTTCTGTACTACTCTAACTACTAAATAAACATTTCTATTAGCAACACTAGGGGCCGAATTTGTCTATGTTTGCCCATCACTGGGTTCTGCCGATACAATCTAATACAAGCTTGTTGTCTCTATTTCTTTCACTCTCCGAGATCGGTTAAGAAATGTTCTATAAACTTTCCATTCAAATATGCAATAGGGTTGTATCAAAAATTAAAAAAAAAAAATATAAACCCTTAAATCATTTATGATTTAATTTAGCTGTTTTTAGCTTGATACAACAGTGACGTCGCATTTTATTTATTACACGCTAAGCGTTTTGTGTTAATCGTCCAATATTGCCAAAGGAGACGACATCATAAACATAAATTTATATGTTTTCGGTTTTATTTATTTTGTCGTTGGTTTTATTCAGTTCGATGTTGTATATTTATTTTTAACCCAATTTATATTGCTTCATATTGCTGCTGCTACTGCTGCTGCGTTGCTTTGGGCTTTCTTAGCTTGAAGTAAAAATGCTCAAAGAAAGCAAAGAATTTTGTATATGTTGCTTGTCGTATGAAGAATTTATGTTATATATTTTTTGAATGATTTTTTTTTGTTGTTGTTTAATAACAACGTAGCACCTTATATTAAAGAACACTCTGAAAGCAGACAGACGGACCGTTGGACAGACGAACTGAAAGACACAAGAAATGTCTCGATTTGGGTGACGTTTATTTTATACAATATTTTTTTCCCCAAAAATAAAAAGAAAAGTTTTCCTAAAAGTATTTTACATACACACGCATACATACATACATGTATCTCGAGAGAAAAAATATAATTTGACTTTCAAATGAAGGACAAATATGTTGAGGGAAAGATATGCTTTTCTTTTTCTTTTTTACCGTTTGTCAAATTGAAAGTTTACTTCTCTAAATTCAGAATTGTAGTTGTGTGGTTCAGCTTTACATATAAATTTTGTGCGTAATTTGATTTGAATTGACTTTTATCTTATTTTATTTTTTTTTTTTGCCAATATATCTTTATATCACTTAGATTCGATTGTTTTCTTTAAGCGTTTTCAAACTAACCTTAGCCAAGAGAATAGCGGCAAAACTATTTCCAGCATTTTTCTAGACACAAAATTGAATTTAAAATGCCTGCTCAGCACTTAAACCCCGGGAAAAAGAAAAATTTATTGATTGTCAGACAGTGGCAACTTGGAAAAAAAAAAAAAAAGAATTGAGTTGAATAGAATAAAATAGAGAAGAAAAAAAAACATTAACCAAAATCGCATTGATGCGCCTAAGCATTGTCAGTCAGACAGACGGACATACAAACTGCTTTCTTGCCAAAAAAAGTATTTTTTAGCCCAAATAAGCACAAATGGGCAGCACGTCGTCGTCGTCGTTGTTGCCGTTGTCATCGTCGTTGCGTATCTATAAGATACAAATGCAAATAACTTGGCACGCAATGCGTTACGTCGCGTCAAAAGATGCATGGCAAAAGATTCTAATGCTGTACTCTGTACTGTGGCATGCAACGCTTGTCTTATCTGCCCCGAGCGTGATTTTTCTTTTTGCTATTTTGAAACTTAACTTGTCGTTTGTTTTTTTATATTTTTATTTTTTTTTTTATTTTCGACGCAATGGACATTTCACTTTGCTGCTGGGCATAGCTTTTTTTTATTTAATGTTTTTTTTTTTCGATTTGCCAATTTTTGTGTTTTTTTGCCTTTTGCGGTTGTTTATTTAGGTTGGAATCTGCTGTCTGCTGTCTGCTGCTGCTGTGTATAAGATACTTTGCATGTTGTGTTGCTTCGTCATTTTTGTTTTGGTTAAGATTGTATTTTTTTGTTGTTTTATTTTGTCACTCAGTTACTTTGCATAATATAAGGAAAAAAATGCTAAAATCTTTGTACTTGTAAGCAGTGGTGTCGTTTGTGTCGAAAAGTCGAAGGTGCATTAAAATATTTGGAAATGAAACTATAAAAATATTGTAAATCAGCAACAGAAAGGACTAGGGGCATCAAAAAAAAAAAAAAAAAGAATGCCTTTACTTATCATACAAAAAAATTTAACGTTATTTTTAATTGTTTCATATAAGAAAAACTTCTTTAATGTAAAAGTCTAGCTTAAAATAGTGTAGTACACCTATAAAATCTAAGAGTGCTTTAGGTCACTTTCGAAGTACATAAATCGCATTGCAGCAAATATTACTGTTTTTTTAATAAGAAAAAATCATTAATTGACATAATTGAAGCAAAAAAATTAAATGAGACCTAAAAATTGTAAAAGTGCCTTGAGGCAATTATCACAAAAACAGAAAATTTAACTGTATTATATAACAAAATCCTATTAAGTTAAATAATTTTAAAAGAAAAATGCGTAAGTTACTTATGAAATTTAAGCGTGCCTTAAGGCACCTTATCCATACAATTTATTTGTAATAATTGCGAACATTGGATCAGCTCTACAGATTTACACTATGAAATAAAGTAAATTTATTCAAAAGGAGAGTTGTCTTCACTGGTTACATTTACTTCGAGAACTTTCACCTCATACAACACTACGGTAACTCCATTGGAGAGGTGAAGTTGTTTAAGAGTATTGTAGTCCACAAATAAAGATATTATATCTGTCAGTCTGCTATTTTATTTTTTAAACGATAACAAAAAAATTCTAACTTTCTTCCAATTTAAATTATACAGTCCTCACTGAGATACCTTACATCAAACTAGTTTTTTTTAGCCCTTATTAAAGAGGAAGTTCCTATACAGATAAAGTCCAATTTATTGTAAGATACCAATTCAATATGCCAATTGAATAACTGATCAGCTTATTGGAAAGGTTTAAAACAGCGTTGTGCATATTATCGATTGTCGAACACGTCAGTTTAGTCCATAAAATTATGTTTATAGCGAAATTGGTGCGTGATACGTGATATTATGTATCTGCCCATCACTGCTTTAAAAAGAATGAAGAATGCTTAGCTTTTAAAGTATTTATTTGGCTTTTTAAATCCTCATGAAATTGAAATTAAACTACGCTCCTGCTTTGAGATGCTTCAAAATTTATTTTGCTTTTCAAATTTTCCCTTTTTTTACCCTTCACACGTAGAAGGGTATTGTCAGTTTTTCGGAAAGTTTGTAACGCATTAAAGGAGGCATCCCATGAAGTATGTATTCTTGATCAGCTCGATAAGACAAACCGAACTAGCCATGTTCGTCTGTCTATTGCCGTAAGCAGTATATATCAGAACCAAGTTGCCACGCCCATTTTAAGGTAAATAGCTATTATTTATAAATGTATTCACCCAATCTATGAAAAAATAATTCTAATATCATTCAATGTCGAAACAAAGGTGCCACGCCTAGTTTTGAGAGAAGTCCCCATACAAATCATACATTATGAAAATAGTGCTTATTTATAAAGATATTCTCTCCAAATTACGTGAAACCACTTCTAATAGTATCCTTTGTATACACCAACGATATGATAAGGATGGGGTCACTATAACATATATCCCCATACAAATTCAGCTCCTATTTTCTGATAAAACTTGGTTTGTATAAGACCGCCAAACCAACTTATATCGAATTTCTATTTAAGTCACTGATGAACACACAAACTATTTAAAGACTCGAGTGACCGGTATTTAAGTTTCGGTTCGGCTCCATTTTCTTCTTCTGTATTTGTAGATTACTTATACTTCTGCTTAAATTATCTTTTGTTCTTTACTGAACAAAAAAAAAAAAATATATCAAAATTTGGTTTTCTTTGTTTTTGCAATTAATTTGCTTACAAGCCAAGCAAAAAAACAAAAAAAAAATATTTCATACTTTTTGGCATGACTGTGCTGTGGTTTTTGCTGTTGATTTGTTGTGGGCAACTGTTGCTATTGCAACAACATCAAAATCTACTGACTGCAACAAAACAAAAAAAAAAAAAAACATCAAGGCAACCACTGCAACAGCCGCAGAGCATTTCATGTTTTTGGTTACTATTTTCACTTCCGCACTGTTTGTATCTTATTGGGTTTTCCTTTCAACTTTTCTTTAGTTTGTCCGAAAATAGTCGAAAAGTGTTGGTCAGTTGACTGTTGCAGCTCTGGATTTGCTTCTGTATTTTTGTACCCAAGAGGCTTTGTGCTTGTCGAGTTGTCGAAAACTAATTAGTGGTAAATGTAGCAAATTGTAAAAATACTTTTTTCTGCTGCTTAGCTTAGCTTAGATTTTGTATCTTTGCTTTTTCATTTCATGGGATCCAATAAAAAATAATTCAATTGGACAAAATACGTTCAGCTTGTTTTATTTCAAAACACTTGAATTGCAAAGTGACGACGAGTTTAAAAAAAGAGTATTTAACAATTTCAAGAACTATCTATGTATTTACAAGTGTTTATTGGTTTACTTAGTATTGTTTTTTTTTTTGAGAGTGTATCAAAACACTTTTTTTTTTTATGCATTCATTTTGGCGTAAACATTAGAATGACAAGTGCCACAATGATATCATGCAGGCAGGCAGGCAGGCTGGCAAGCATGCAAATAGACAACTATGCAAGCCAACAAAGTAACCAAAAAAAAAAAAATAAAAAAAGTGTATCGAAAAGTACGCAATTCAAAACATTGCTCTATGCGTTCTTAAAGGCTTTTACAGATTCGTTTTGTATCTTTTTTTTGTTCATTTTTTTTATTTGTAGTTCGATTTGTTTCGTTCGGTTTGCATTTGAAAATAGCGCCGTATTTAGGTTTTAGGTCGTCACAATGTATCAACCACATCAAATTGACGTTTGATGCTCAATAAAGTCGAGACAGTCACTAAAAAAATAGAAAAAGAAAACTAACTCAACATGATGAATAGTGCTGCAAACGAATGTTTTTTATAGAGACTGGTTCATAGATAGATAGCAATACAAAAGCGGTTCAAGGGACAAAAGTGGCCGTTTATATATTGGAAACTTAAATAGAAGACAGTTTAAAAAAGAATTTAGTGAACATTTATGCAGTTGGTTTGGCTATAACTAAAAGAAATCGTTATTTCGATGTATAAATCGATTTAATGATCGTTCTTGATACAAGAATAATTGTTCTTATAGCGACAAGAATTACTTTTAATACGAAAACGAATGTTTTTTATACAAAAATAGTAGGGTTTGATGGAAAGAACATAGTTCTTGATATAAGAACTATTGTTCACAGTGTAAGAGTCTTTGTTCTTGATACAGGAAAAGCTCATGGAGGGAAACTTCCAGATTTGGAGCAGGTCACAGCAAAAAACGAATGTTTTTTATACAAAAATAGCAGTGCTTGGTGTAAAACGATTATTCTTGATATAAGAACTATTTTTCCTGGTGTAAGAACTTTGGTTCTTGATGCAGGAACGGTTCATGGAGAGGAACTTCCTGACTTGGAGCAATTCATTACAAAAAAACAAATGTTTTTTATACAAAAATAGTAGTACTTGATGTAAAACGATTGTTCTTGGTATGAGAACTATTTTTCATGGTGTAAGAACTTTTGTTCTTGATGCAGAAACAGTTCATGGAAGGGATCTTCCAGACTTGGAGCAAGCTCACGACAAAAAAACGAATGTTTTTTATACAAAAGTAGTATTGCGTTGTGTTAAAATTATTGTTCTTGATATACGAACTATTGTTCATTGTGTAGGAACTTTTGTTCTTGATGCAGGAACAGTTCATGGAGGGGAACTTCCAGACTTGGAGCAGCTCACGACAAAATACGAATGTTTTTTATACAAAAATAGTAGTACATGATGTAAATCGATTGTTCTTGATATAAGAACTATTGTTCATGGTATAAGAACGTTTGTTCTTAATACAGGAACAGCTTATGGACGGGAACTTCCAGACTTGGAGCAGCTCACCACAAAAAAACAAATGTTTTTTATACAAAAATAGTGGTGTTCGACGTAAAAACGATTGTTCTTGATATAAGAACTATTGTTCATGGTGTAAGAACTTTTTGTTCATGATGCAGGAACAATTCATGGAAGGGAACTTCCAGACTTTGAGCAGCTCACGACAAAAAAACCAATGTTTTTTGTACAAAAGTAGTATTGCGCTGTGTTAAAATTATTGTTCTTGATATACGAACTATTGTTCATGGTGTAAGAACTTTTGTTCTTGATGCAGGAACGGTTCATGGAAGGAAACTTCCACACTTGGAGCAACTCACGACAAAAAACAAATGTTTTTTATACAAAAATAGTGGTTTTCGACGTAAAGACGATTGTTCTTGATATAAGAACTATTTTTCATGGTGTAAGAACTTTTATTCTTGATGCAGGAACGGTTCATGGAGGAGAATTTCCAGACTTGGAGCAGCTCACCACAAAAAAACAAATGTTTTTGATACAAAAGTAGTATTGCGCTGTGTTAAAATTATTGTTCTTGATATACGAACTATTGTTCACGGTGTAAGTACTTTTGTTCTTGATACAGGAACTATTGGGTTACAGAGCATAGACGGTATGCTTACAAGCTGATGCATAGTTGTCCATAGACAATAGCTTCTGCCTATGTAGGGGAACTTCCAGACTTGCTTATAGCGCACATTCAATACTTTTTCTGTCAATTTATTTTCATATTTAAATTTATGCACACGTTTTGTAACAATAGATTTCTTCTAATTTTTTTTTCCTTTAATTTAAAGGGATTTTTTTATATTCTTTTTTTTTTTTTAACCAAAAGTTTCCCGACAGACCCTAATCAAATACAAAAAACTGCATACATTATGCGGTAGCATTATCGTCAGTGTCAGTGCCTCAGTGACAATGTAATCAACCAAAAAAAAAAAAAAAAAAAAAAAAGCAGCATATTCATTTGCAAAACCATAAAAATTTGAAACCCAATCAAAGTCTGCCTTAGAAGACGTGACATATTCCAATTTTGCTTGTGACATTGAGAAACCTTTCTATTTTTTTTTTTTTTTTGCGGTTAAAGGCTCATTCAAAAGTAAACATTCCAGCAAAATACTTGAATAAAAATCATTGCGACTAAAAATACTTTAAAAAAGAAGAAAGTCAAAATGAAGTACATAAATCGAGAAACAACAAAAATGAAATCTTGGTGCGTCACTTTGGGAACATTTATTTTTTTCTTGGAACTGTCACAATTGGCGACTGCCGGTTTTCTTTTTTTTTTTTTTTTTTTTTGGAATGCTTTTTTACTTTTTGACACATAAAGCGTTTTAGATGCCGCCGCTATTATTTGTTCAGCTTGGTTTCCGGAAAAGCGCGAATATTCCTGAAAAAAATAAGATTTAAAAAAATTTAAAACGAAATAAGCCGCCGCTGCCAAGGGTGCTAAATTTTTTCAGCAATGTTGTTGTTGTTGTCGATGGATGATGTTGATGAACGCTTTTGCCGCAATTGACAACGTGATTGTCTCTTTTGGCTTTACAAATTTTCTTTGGAAAGCGATTTAAGTTGTGTCAAGGTGCCGCAGGATATTTGTTTTGTATATGCAAAAGGATAAGAAATTGAAGCGCAACGTTTTTTTTATGGATTTTTTTTTTTGCTGGCGTTACAAATTCTTTTTCGTTTTTTTATGATTGTTGCATATTTTTGTTTTAGCTTTTGAATTTACTTACTTCAAGTGTTATAAATTGTAAAATAGAATGTTGAGTTATACCGTATATATAATACGCTACTTTTAAGCTGTGTTTATTTATGAAGTTTAACAGAAAAAACGTTCTAAAACGTTGTAAATGTTTATTTCGATTTGGTTTTCTTTTGTTTTTTCAAAAATTTTTCCAATCATTTCAATTCGCTTGAGTGTATTTATTCGTTTTTTTTGCTTTTAATGCATAAAAATCTTTTTCTTTATATTTTTTTTTTTTTTTTGGATTTTCGTATCAACAAAATTTTTTAACTAATAGATTCGCTTCAAATGCGTTACTGCTGCAGCTTACATAGCGCTTTTACAGTTGAATAAATCGATTGATTGATTGATTTCTCAGGTGTGTCCATTCAATGATTTTTATGTTTTTGGACTATGTACGTCTGTCCGTTTTACACGAATTGCTGGTTTTGGTATTTGTTTTATTTTTTTTTTTAGCAATCTAACTTCATATCTGTTACTATTTTTATTTGTATCTTTATTTTTTATGTTGGCCTTTTATGTTCTTTTAATCTATTAGGAAATTTTTTTTATTTTTGTTTTAGTTTGGTATAAATTGCGGTTTATTGCGGTATTTGTTTCTTGAATTGTTGGTACAGATTTTTTATGTTTGTATTAATTTTATATTTGAATAGAATTTATAGCTTATACGCCTTACCTTAAGTATATTAAAATGTATACAACAGTCAGTAGGCGTAAGAGAACCTATAAATAAAAAGTGGGTAAGTTCTATAATCGTACACTTGCCAGTTTCATATAGAGGATTCCGTATATTCATATCTTTCTTCTATGCCTACAAAGCAACATTCGTATGAGAAGTTGCTCATGCAGGAAAAGTAACACCCAACCCCTCACAATACTTGCTCATAGCACTCCATGTATTCGTCATTAGATGGAAGTTAATTTTATCACTTCGCGTACATCTTGGTTTTCCGTGTTACTTCCGGAATAGATACGTCTTTAGTTCTTATTTGAATTTAAAGTTTATCATTTTTAGTTATTAATAATGGAATAACTATCCGCGGAAAAGCGTGGATTAGCTAAATTTTAGTAATTAATTAGATAACCAAAAGGAAACAACTTCTTAAGCAATTAAAATTGGATTCTCAAATTTACAAATTCAGGAAAGATGGATTTAATGGTGAAAAGAAAACAACATCCAATCATTTATTATTTAATTTAAAGATATTATTATTTTTTTTTTTCATATTAACTATTATAGTAACTAATTGAACTACCCGGCCTTGGTCGGGTCATATACATATACCAAATTTCATATGTTTAGTTCAATTATTTGCAAAAATACGATGAAATTTTTTTAGATCGCTTTTAGGGAGTCACGCACCTTCCGTTTTTTTTTTAATTCGCAGGTCCTAGTAACACGTATTCCGAATGTTACTTCTCTCAAATACTTGAAAAATTACGATTATTTTCAGCATAGATTCAATCAAATGAATGTGTGTTTGTATGAGTTTCTGTATTAGTTTGGATCGATTATTTTCATTAGGTCGGACCGAGAATTAAATTTTTTTTAAATGTTTAATATTTTTCAGGAAAAAATAACTCAAGAATGGCTGGACCGATTTTGGATTTCAAAATTAACTAACCATCATCACTCCTACTTGGACCTTCTCCTGCAATTTTATGGCAATCGGTCGAGCCGTTTTCGAGTTATGGAGTGACAAATTAAATGTACACTTCTTTTTTATATATAAGATAAAAAATATTGTTTTATTTTTTTCTTATTTTTACAATTGTAGGCTCTTTTTGAAATTCTGTAAAAAAAAATAGTTAATTTTTAAAAAATTAAATAATGAATGGTTGGGTGTTATTCTATGACCATTTATTAAGAGAAGCACCACTATCCGGTTATTATTTATTTTTCACGTTTCTACACTAAATCTATGAAAATGTGTTATTTTCCCATATAAAATACACGGGAAACTTTAGGACCTTGGCGTGCCGCCAATTAAAAAACAAAAAAAAAAATACGGGTCTTCTTATTTTCAATGAAGAACAATCCTAGGTGGTGAAACTGACTTTGTTGGCCGACAAATACCGACCGTTCACTGCTTGTACTGTTTTTAGTTCTTTATCTAAAAGATACATTTTTCATTTATTGTTGTCCATAGAAAAACTATAAAGTTTGGAGTGCTTTCGTTGTACTTTTTTTGGATCCCTACCGTGTAATCCGTTTCGAAGTTGGAATTTTTTTGGTTGAAATTTTTGGTTTTCAGTTCGCAGTTCAGATAAATTCTTAGAATATAAAAAGAAATGAGAAAAACTTTAATAAATAATACAATACCAAGCAACAAATGGAAATCAATCCGCTGATATGTTTCTAAATCTGAGTTAAAGATTGCTCTTGTGCAATGACTTGTAAAAAAAGAATGTTTACTTAAAACAACTGAAAGATAAAGTTTGAAAGTGAAAGAAAAAAGTACAATCGTACTTAATGATTAAAAAGAGAACGAATAAACAAGTTACTTTTTTTATCAATAAGCGGCTTACAAGCAAAAGAAAACTTGGTAAAACTTTTGCTGTTTTTTTTCTTTCTTCCTTCTTCTTTTTTCTATGCTTGATGCCAAACATAGATATCTGCTTATATTTATACACTTACAAACTAAAAAGAAAGAAAAAAAAAACATCTAAATACAACTTTAAAATGTGCTAACGCCCGCACAGAACTATTTTCGAACCAAAGATTTGTGTCCCATTTTCATTTTCCATTTTTTTTTTGTGCAAAGACATTTCCACCTTTGGCATATGCAAGAGAAAATATGTAAGTCAGATAAACAGACAGACAGACAGACAGCTTCAAGCAAGAAGTAACAGTAAAAATATTTATGAAATGCATTTTTAAGTAAAAATAAATTTTTATGTATTTTTTTTTGTATTCCAACACTTTGGAGAGAAATGTCAAATGTGCTGCTTTAGCGAACCAAAAGCAGACAAAGGTAGACAGAGGGACAGACAGACAGAGGGACTTATAGATAAACAGATACTTATGGAAATATGTCAGCATGTAACAGTTTATGTGAATGTATCTTAACATGTGTGTGTGTGTGTGTATCTGTGTATCTGTCAATTATTTATTTATTCAAGCATATGTCTGCATGTCAAATATGTCAGCAGCAATATTCGCGCTTCAAGAGACTTGTTTTATTTTTAAAACGTGCTCATAGTTTTAATTTTCTTTGCATTTTTTTGGCTTCTAATTTAATTTTATATTTTTCTCCTTTTTTTTTGCAGGTGAGTTTCGCAATTATTTCTAAAAAAAAAAAGCAAAGAAAAATCGTAAGTTTAATTTTTTGTATTAATAGTTTTAATTTAGTTTCATTTGGCAGTATTTATTTAGTGCAATTAAATGCATAAATGCAGTTTTTAAAATTAATTTTAATAGAAATTTGGCAGTCAGTATTGCACGCTGCCTTTGTCACTTTGGCGCCAATAAAATATTCGAAAATAAAAATAAAAATCGAAAAATTTATTGCAAAAAAATTGCGCAAAATATAAAGTTAAATTTTACTCATTGACACACATATTTTTGCAATGACAAAGAAATGAAATTCAAGAATGATTTATGCACAACAATAGAATATGTATTTAAATATGTCTTTTACATTCAAATCCATCATAATTATGAGCAGCAGCATTGTGAATAGCTTTATTACTTTTACGACGAAAATTCAAAAAAAAAAAAAAAAAAAATAAAATATTCAAAATGCAATAAATTATTTTGAGTGAGCGATTTACACGTTTTTAATTAATTTATTCTGTCGCAAATACAAAGCAAATTTATCAAAAGACAACAACAAAAATAAAAGAAAAAAATATGAATATCAATCTTGAAATATTTTTGGATTTTTTTTTTTAGATTTGGTCTTGTGCAGTTAAATAAATTAAACATTTTATAAACGCAAATAAAAATAACATTTTCGTGAAAGCTTTGCGCACGAATGCTATTTTATGCAAATTTTCTTTTTCTTAAAATGAAGAATTTAATTGTTTTTTTTTTTTTTTTTGTATTTTTGATTATTTTTGAATTTAATAAAGGAACTTTTTGTTTAAATCATGGAACACGTAATGCCATCTATTGAACGTTGATAACATTAGATAGGTGTACACTGTACAGGTCTCACCTTTCAAACGCAGCCAACTTCATGTAAATTGGTTGACAGATTAAAAAGTTACTCGTTAATTTAAACGCAATGCAAGTGGCGATTATTATCGTATTTAAAATGCGTACATCATTTGTGAGAACCAGAGAACGGCTTCCGTTGAGCGCAAAAACATTCATACACGAACAATAGCCGAATAATCAAACCATTCGGCTCAAGCGCTCAACTAACGATCGCATATGTTTTTAGTGTTGAGTTAAAATCACTCAACATTTGTTTTGCTCGCTGAGTTTACTTCTGCATGCTCGGCTCAACAATAATCGTGTTGAGTCAAAAAAAAAACTGAAATAAGCAAACTCAACTCGTATGAGTAAACTCATAGAGTTTGATTAAAATACGTAATTTCACAATACATATATTCATTAACTTCATTCTTATATTATATTATTTTAAGTAATTATTAAATTAAAATATAATAATAACAATATACATGAAATGAAATTATTGCAAAAGCAATGAGTCGAATGAGTCATTCTTGAGAAAAGGCTCAGTTTATTCAATGCTTAGCTTCCAGAGTGAGCAAAACAAAGGAACGAGGCCTGTACTAGAGGCCTGCATGAATGTACTCATTTCTAGCTCAGCAGATCTGTACAGTAGTGTTGTGTTCTCAAAACTACTGCACTCATTGTTATCTGTGCAGTATGTATATTTCTTAAGCCAGAAGAAGATAGCACAACATTTTTACTATTCTCACAAAGAATGAGTACAGTAAGATGTTGCACTCATTTTAAGTGAATGCTATATTTGTCCTCTTTTGACACGCTGTACAGCAAGCGTAATTATGAGAACAGTTTGTGTGTGTTATTATACAACTTTTCAGATGAGTTCAGTAGTTGCCTACCTTGATAATTTCACAATCTTTATTTTAAATTGAATTTTGTGTTGATTTTCATTTTATGTTCGCCTGGTATCCCGTTTTAATAAAACGCTAAATTCTTGGTCCATTTCATTATATGTAATATGAAACATAGCCTATTTCACTCGGGAATAGTGTAGCTTGCCAACGGTGAAAGAATTTTTTAAATCGGTCCAGTCATGAAGTTTCGCTCATGTCGTCTAATAAATATTTAAAAATTTATCTCTGTACAGTAAGTAAACTGCACACCAAAACATTGTATAGTGAATCAACTGCACCCAAATTTATTGTACTCATCATATGCTGGTCAACATGAGAGTGGGTGAGAACACTATCTGTCAATACAGGCAATATTAGTACCATTTACTTGCACTGTATTTTATCTGTGCAGTAAAAATATGTACAACTTTTAGAATGAATCATTCATTTGTCCTTCTGAATGCATTCAAGCATATGTCTAGCCTGTACGTTGTACACGATTGACGTGCTCGTCAGCACGAGTTGATTTTCAATCGATGAATTATTGCGTCTGAGCTAACACAAGGAAAATATTATATGAGTTTTTGATATTTTTAATATTTCAAGTATTGAAAGTCAAATGTTTAATTTTCGGTTACCCGCTTTCTTAATCCCACGTTCATACTCCTTGATAATTAAGGTTCCCCATAAGTTATTAAAACGTTTAATTACGTGACATACATAAAAGAGAACTATTTGAATTCAAAATGGGTTTAACGGTTCACTTTTTTCTAACTATTAAATTTGTTTCTACCTTGTTTATATTATGTCAATTTGATTGTTTATTTTTAGATAGAAAAGCAATATAAATGAGTGAAGAAAAATGTTTTTTGTTTTCAAATCAAAGAATTATAATATTAAAAAGAAAGTAGAATTTATTAAAACGGGATACCACGGTCGAATACTACACCTCTATATAATTTCTCCTTTTATCTAATCCATGGTGGAAATATAAAGGTGGTGTCAAGCGAAACGATGGTACCATGCGAACCGAGTGCGAAAGAGATAGCTTACTTTGAAATGTAACTCCGTATTACAATTTTTTTTACTAATGTTTCTCTTTATAACGTTGGTACGCAAACGTTGAGAGATCAAGAGCGCTTTACATAACCTTGTATAATTAAACCATGATCTAATCGAATATCTTTATATTTCAATTAACCATAATTAAATGACGAAAATATTACACGTTGCGTAAATGAAGCATGACACAATTTACTTTACTTACGTTTTGTTCTGTATATAGTTAATGAGTATATTATTCAGATATCCAATTGACATTGGATTATGTTTAATCACTTTAAACATACGATGGCAGCTGCATAAGTCACATTCAATGAATCAGCTGGCTACAAAAGCGTTTGACATAAACTGACACAAATATCTCTTATACATGCTGACAAGAAAAAAAAAAAAACTTAAAGCAATCACACATGCACTGCACTCATTTATAATTTTTGTATTTTTAACAAAACAAAAAAGTAACATATTGTTACTACATTTAAAATAACTGTTACTGACTGTTATTGTTCATGTTACTGTTAAGCATAACAGAATGATTCTAATTATATTACTTTTAATTTATGACTGACTTATTGAAAACATTTTTTTATTGTCTGAAATTTTGTTTCTTTTTTTTAACCAATTTTTCTTACGCTCAGACGACAGCCAATCATTTGCTATTGTCTTCGCCAAATTTACGTTTTATCATTTTCGCAACTCAGCATATTTGTTGAGCATTTTAGTTTTAATGCTTATCTGCCGGCCGGTATTTTGAAAATTTATGAAAATTTATTAGTGCCGAAAAAAATAATGAAATAAAAAATTTGAAAAATCAAAAATAAAAAGAAATACTTAAATCCAAAAAAACTAAACATACTTGTGGGCGTTGTAGAGGCCAATAAAATATAAATTATTATGTCGCATTCAAGGTTAAAAATTAAACAAAATAAATTTGAGATAAATTGAAAAGAAAATTTAATAATTTCAATATTAAAACAAGAAAAAAGTTAACTTCGGTTGGACCGAAGTTTATATACCTGTTACACATCATTTGACGTTGATAGACCTTCGTGTGCAGCATTTGTATTGAATTTTATTTCAAAATACTAAACAAATTAAATATACTCTTAAAAATTTAGGAACTCGCGGTCCGATTTGGACCAATTTTAAACTGAAGATTTTGGAATGGTATAAGAAACATTTTAACCATATTTGAAGCCATTCGCTTTATAAATACATTTTTTCATATAAGAACTTGAAAAAATGTTGTACATTTGTATGGGAGCTATACCTAAAAGTGGGCGTGGCACATTGATTTTAACATAGAAACTACACAGGACCTAGAAAAGCTTAAGTTTAAAATTTTAGACCAATATCTTTAAAACTGAGCGAATAAATAGCGCAGCAACACACAGACAGACGGACAGACGGACGGACGGACAGACAGACGGACATGGCTAAATCGATTCGTCTCGTCGAGGTGATCAAGAATATATATACTTTATAGGGTCTACGATGCCTCCTTTAATGCGTTACAAACTTTCCGACAAACTGAATATACCTGTTTACACTAGTGTAACAGGTATAAAAAAAAAACTTTATAAACATAATTTTATGTTAAACTTAAAGAAATAATGCGAGTCGTGTTTTAGTAGCATTACAAAATCAAATATTAAGCATTTAAATAATATTTTTGTAAAATTTGGATTTAAAGTACTCTTTTCTGTACATTCGCCCGTCCATGTATCCACAAAAATTTAATCTGTTTTGCACATACAGAAAAGTAGCAAAGCTATTTAATTAAAAATTAAAATATTTTAATAATAGTTCTAGAAACTTTTTTAAAACAAGGAAAAACGTTGACTTCAATAGAACCGAAGCTTATATACCCGTTACAGAACACTTTAAGTAGCTTATATGTTCACCAGGTGTTTTGTCAAATTTGTATGGAGGCTTTATGTTATATTAGCCCGATCCTTTCCATATTGATAGTGTTCACTTAGGTAGATATTGAAATTGATTTTACTAAATTTTAATTGAATTCATTCAGAAAAAAAATTTATGTTTTCATACAAATACTCGAAAATGGGCTGTAAGTTTGTATGGGGGTTACAGCTAAAAATGGGCGTGGCAGCTTGGACTTGATATTGGATAACATAAGAAGTATTTTTACCCAGTTTGAAGTGAATTTATTCATATATAATATCTATTTTCATACAAAAATTCGAAAATGGGCGGTAAATGTATATAGGGGCTATGCCTAAAAATGGGCGTGGCACCTTTCTTTTGAAATTCAATGCCGTTAGAAGTGTTTTTGGCCAATTTGGAGTAAATACATTCATAAATAATAACTATTTTCATATAAAAAATCGAAAAAATTGGTAAGTTTGTATGGGCGCTATATCTAAAAATGGGCGTGGCACCTTTCTTCTAATATGTGATGAATGGATATTGGATTAGAAGTGTTTTTACCCGATTTGTAGTAAATACATTCATAAATAAAAACTATTTTCGTAGGAAAAAATCGAAAAAAATGGTAAGTTTGTATGGGGCTATATCTAAAAGTGGGCGTGGCTCCTCCTTTTTCTGATATTGGATGGATGGAGTTTAGATTAGAAGTGTTTTTACCCGATTTGTAGTAAATACATTCATAAATAAAAACTATTTTCGTATAAAAAAAATCGAAAAAAATGGTAAGTTTGTATGGGGGCTATATCTACAAATGGTCGTAGCACCTTGGTTCTGACATACATACTGCCTAGGAGCACAAGAAGCTAAAGTTTAAAGTTTCAGGTCCATATCTTTGAAACTTTCCTTGAAAAACGCATTGCAACAGACAGACAGACAGACGGACATGGCTAAATCGATTCGTCTCGTCAAGCTGATCAATAATATATATGCTTTATGGGGTCTCCGATGCCTACTTTAATGCGTTACAAACTTTCCGACAAACTGATAATATCCTTCACACTATGTGTGACGGGTATAAAAATAGTCATTCATAGCTGATACCTTTGCAAGTGGTTCCGCATAGTGAAGTATTTATTTATGATTTTTTTATTTGTAGTTTTTCTAAAAAATAAATTTATATCCTACCCATGCAATTACAAATAACAAAGTCTTGCATATAATTTTAATGACCCTCATATTGTCAAATGCCACAATAACAAAAATACAAAAAAAAAAAAATAAAAAATAAATTTAAAAAAAAAAACACAAGTAAAAAGTTGCCAAGAAAAATAAAATAAAATGAAATAATGCTGCTTAAAATATTTCTAAATATTTTTATTTAGCGCAAGTTAAATAATCACAAAGATTATGCATACAACTATAAAAATAAAACAGAAAAAAAGTGAGAATGGACTTTTTGTTATGTACGAAAATAAAAAAATAAAAATTTAAATTTGACAAAAAAGAACGTACAGAATAGAATAGAATAAACCGACGTTGGCAAATATTTTAACGCCGTCCAACAAAGTTTATTTACTATAAAAAAGATACAACGTACGAAATCAGTGTTTGTGGCTAAAAATGTATGAGATGAAAGTAGAAAATTCGAAATAGTAAATGGGGCTCTCACATTTGAAATTTACGCCCGACTGGCTAATGTGGCGGCTACTTTTTTGCAACACCCGCAGCAGCATGTAAAGCAAAACAAACACCTGTAGATACAAAATGCAAATACATAGATACTTTGCACTTGCAGATACACAAAAAAATCGCACACAATTTTGATTACTTTGTTGCATTTTGCTTACATTATAGTCTAAAATGTTTGCTTAAGATGTGAATGAAAGACAATGTATATGTGTGTGTGTGTGTGTGTATCTGTGTGTATATAGCTAAATCAGAAACATTTTTTGTGTTACATTGTTTCATTTGAAATTAAAAGGCAAATGATATACATTTGCTTGTTTGTTGTTGTTGTTGCAGCTGTTGTAACGCTGCATTTGCATAGACGCCATTTTGTTATTTCATATAAAGTAAAGTGGTAGTTGTACATTTAGGGGCGAAATATTTGCTTTTATTATTCTTCAAAAAAAGTCAAATTTTTTTTCATGATTAAAAATGTTTTTATTGCAAAGCTTTACAATTCCATTTTTATTTTACAATTTATTTTTACACTCTGTTGCAGTGCAATGTAATTATGCAAATATTTTTTGCATTTTTGCACAATGCAAGCTTATTGTATTTTAAAATTATTAACTAAGCCAAGGATGTATCTAGAGAGAAAACTGAAAAGAAAAACAACGATTTGATTTGATTTTAAATGAAGCCATTTATTTTTAATTTAATTTTATAACTTATCAAAGTTAAAGTTTTTTCTTGAATTGTTTAAATTTAGTTCTTACATATTTGAAATAAAATTTTCAATACAATTTTATATTATTTTATCACACAATTATTTATTTATCAAATGTTCTTTGATTCATGAAGTCTATTTATGTAAATAAAACATTCCTAAACCACATCCGATTTCCAATTGGCATTTTGGAAGACTCTAAAACTTATATATTGTATATGTATTCAACACGCAACATCAAAGTCATAAATTGCAGCATATCGAATTGTTTAAACGTTCTAATTGGAAATCAAATAAACTTAATGCTTTGGTGCACGTGGTAAAAATTTCACGGGAAAAATTTATTCGTTTGCATGTTTATTTGTTTTATAAAAATTTAAAATCGTAGCATTCTTAGCTTGTTGTTATGCCCGCCACACATAGTGTGAAGGGTATTATCAGTTTGTCGGAAAGTTTGTAACGCATCAAAGGAGGCAACGGAGACCCCATAAAGTATATATATTATTGATTAGCTCGACGAGACGAATCGATTTAGCCATGTCCGTCTGTCTGTCTGTTGCAATGCGTTTTTCTCGGAAAGTTTCAAAGATATTGTCCTGAAACTTTAAACTCCTAGGCAGTTTGTATGTCAAAACCAAGGTGCCACGACCATTTGTAGATATAGCACCCATACAAACTTACCATTTTTTTCGATTTTTTGTATGAAAATAATTATTATTTATGAATGTTTTGACTACAACTCGGGTTAAAACACTTTTAATCCAATATCCATCCATCCAATATCAGAAGAAAGGTGCCACGCCCATTTTTAGATATAGCACCCATACAATCTTACCATTTTTTTCGATTTTTTGTATGAAAATTGTTATTATTCGAAATGTATTTACTACAAATATGGGTAAAAGCACTTCTAATGACATCCAATTTCAAAAGAAAGGTGCCACGCCCATTTTTAGATATAGCACCCATACAAACTTACCATTTTTTTCGATTTTTTGTATGAAAATTGTTATTATTTGTAAATGTATTTACAACAAATTGCGTAAAAGCACTTCTAATGATATCCAATTTCAAAAGAAAGGTGCCACGCCCATTGTTTGATATGGCCTCCATATAAACCAAGCGCCCATTTTTCAGATTTTGTATGAAAATAGTTCTTTTTTATGGATATACTCACTCCAATCTGTGTCAAATCACTTCTACTGTTATCCTATGAATATGCTACTGATATGACAAGGATCGAGCCACTATAACATATAGACCCCATACAAACTCACCTTCAACTTTTTTTATTTTTTCAAGAAAATTATTAAAGTTTCGTGTGGCGGGTATTTGAGCTTCGGTGCTACCATAGTTAACGTTTTTTTCTTGTTTTTTTAAAACAAAATTTAAAAATCAAATTGGAATATATCTATTTAGTCTGATTTTCATACATGGTCAAATGGATTATTTGCCAAAAAAATAAAAAATAATAAAAAATAAATAAAATAGAAATTTAATGTTCTATTTAAAATTAATTGTTTGCTGGCAAACTGAATATTTTGCATCTTGCTACATGCTACAATGTCAGTGGTTGACAAATGTCATCAGTATGCGGGTGCAGAGGTAAAGACAACCAAATCTAAATTGTGTGATATACATATAGTACATGCATATATATCTAAATATAGATAAATAAATCGTTCATATATATACTTATGCATATAGAAGTGCTTCAGATACTAAAGATGATGCAGAGAATGGATACATTTTGCATTTCACTTCATTCAAGTGTCAAAGTGACAGCTGCTTGCAGTCATTCATATCATTAAGCAGACCAGCAAACAGCAACCAAAAACAACAACAATACAACAGCACATTGATATATGTTAAATATACAGGGTGTCTTTTTTTAAAGAGTGATTGAGAATTTATTGATATTGTAAAATTGTAAAAACGACTGCAATTTTTTGACTTAAAACAAGAAAAAACGATACTCATCATACGATGATTGGATTAACTTATCATAAATGAATATGTGAGTTCGGATTGTCTGGGGGTTATATGCTACTAGAGGCTATATTCTACTTTAATCATATATCCAACTGAAAGCATGGGTTGTTCAAGAAGTATTTTGACCATATTTGACACAAATCGCTTCATAAATAACCCATTTTCCATATAAAAACTCAAAAAAATGGCAGAAAATTGGTATAGGGACTATATGCTATTGTGGTCCCAGCTAGAACATGGGTAATTTTCTCAATAAGGGTTGTGGTTAGAAGTATTTTTACCTTTTTTGACAGAAATCGCTTCATAAAAAAACATTTTTTATTTAAAATAACTGAAAAATTTTTATGAAGGCAATTAGTGTTGGCAAAAAAAAAAAAAAAAAAAAAAAAGCTTTTGGTATTTTTTCACAGTGACTTAAAAACCGCAATGTCGCATTGTGACTGAACATAGTGATTTACGATTTTATTGTTTCTCAGTGAACATGTTTAGTTACCAGAGATTTTATGTATCGCTCTTCGCAAACATTGAAACTGTTCATTTATCAGTGATTGGTGCTTTTATCACTCTTCACGAATAGTTCATATTCGCTCAAGCATCGAACTTGTACAAATTCGTTGGTACATTTGCCAGTCACTCTACGAAACGATTGAATGGTAAAAGCGCAATTGCACCAAAAATATTAGTATTAAACTATGTGAATTGTGACAAAGTAAAACAAACGGCAGAATGTAGAATGTTTTTTGCCCAACTCTCAAACTTACAATTGCAAAGGAAGCAACCAAGAACAAAATCAATTAAAAAAAAACCGAGTTGTTATGTTGGTGTAGCGAAAAAGTTCATTCACGAACTGCGATTTGCAGTCACTGCGATTTTCAAAAATCACCCTTTTTGCTAACACTACTGCATATACCTGAAAATGGGCATGGCACCTTGGTTTTATGCTTAGGACTGAGGACTTTATCTGCTTAGGACTGAGAAAAAACTTAAGATACGACTATCATTTCAATATCTTTAAAACTGAGAAAATTAAACGTAACTAAGGACAGACGGACAGAAAGATGGACAAACAGACAGACGGACAGAGAGATAGACTGATGGACAAACAGAAAAACGGACATGGCTAGATCAACTCGTCTTTAATGAAAATCGACGATGCTAGTGTAAAATTTTTCCTACATTTTTGCAAAGTTGCACAGTTGCAAATCCTCGTGAGTACCCATAAAAAATATCAAGCCTATTTTATGCTTAAAAAGACAAAATATAAATAAAATCGAAATATATTCTTTTAATTTGATTTATTTCCAAATGTAAAATTGTTTATTTTTAGTGAACAAAAAAAAAAAAAAAAAACACCCTTTTTTCATGCAAGCATTCAGTCTGTTGCTATCTTTTTTATGCACATACTTGAAGTATGATGTCTGCTGCTGCTATTATTGCTGCTGCTTTTGGCTGCCAAACAAAAGCGCCTCATAAAGCAAAGTGAAAATATCACTGACATATTTTTCCACATCATCATTATCAACATTAGCAGCAGTAGAAGCAGCAGCACATCTCGTCTTTGCCATAGCCTTTGCCATTTTGGAAGCCAAGTGTGATTATCTCGTTTGTCTTTGATGAATATCCTAATGCTATACATAGTATAAGCTTGCTCACTTCTTTTCTTGTATCTTTTTTTTTTTTTGGTAGAATTTGTGCCATAATTTGTGCTATTTGTTATTTTCGTCGTCGTCAACTCTGAGTTGCTATGTGTCTTTGAGGCGAATGATTGACAAACTCTTACTGCGCTGTAGAAAAATTGACTTAGAAAATATCATTATTATAATAATGAGCATTCAATTTCGAATCATATCTTTCTTTGTTCTGCTATAATTGGCTGCTTTTGTTGACGATTTTTCTTCAGCATTATTTTGTGTCGTCAATGGCGGCATTTAGTTAAGCTGTTGCCGGATGTACTCAAAACAAAATCTGTTTTTTTTTTTTTTTTTTCGAAAAATAATATAGTTGGCGTCATTACCTGTGCACTTTCATTTCTACAAAAAAAAAAAAAAAAAAAAGATATTGTATCTTATTTTTCTACGTTTCATTTTAAATGAATCATAACAAACTGTACTGAAAATAAATGAAATACTTTTCTTCAGCAACGTTGTCACCATAACACTTTGCACGCCTACAATGCAGCAGATACATTTTACAACACGAGGGCATCTTTGCATTAAAATATCATTCATACGCCCGAGTTGCCGCGTTAAATATAAAGCTTAGCAGCCACAACGTTACCTGTTGTGTGTAATTAATAAATTTAATTAAACAAAATTAGAATATTTCTATTTTATGCACCTACGTTCGTCCCCTCTTTATTTTGTCGTCGTCATGCAATGCAATGCAAGTGTGAAAATTATGAAAATATCAAAATCATAAAATCATAAAATGTAAATTAAGCTAATGCAAAATTCTGTGACATTCTGTTGTGATAAATCATCAAATTTTGGGGCTTTAGCTTGTCTACTTTTGGCATTAAATTGATTTCGCACTCACACATTTAATTGAGTTAACTAAATTAAAATTGAATTTAATTCAGCTTAATAAACACTATTTTTTTTTTTTTTAGTTGCAATTATTATGCAAAAATTCCATTGTCCTTTGCTAAAAGTAAATATTATTATTTTTTATTATCCTTGCTGCTGTTTTTATGGTAATTTTATTGTAAATATTTTGTTTTAATAAGCTTCAATTTGATTTAATATTATTATTATTATTGAAAATAATGCACATTGATTTAGTGCTAATTACTTTGTTCACTCAATTTCAATTGGATTTAATTAAATTGTTATGCATTTTATTTTAAAATGATTTATAATTATATTATTATTTCGTTAACTATGGGCTTTTTAAAATGCTATGAATTTTTTTATTATTAAAATTAATATTGCATTGCAAACAATTTAATTATGCAATAAATAATTATGCCGCATAACTTGATACGAGCATGTTTTTATCAAAATTATTAACATTTTTATGTATTTAAAATATTTATTTGTAGCTACTAAAATTTTAAAATGCCAAATGAGGCATTTATGCTCGAATGTGAGAATCATATTCGTACAAAATACTCGCTCAGAATTTAAATGCCGATACGAACGAGTTATTGCGAAAATAACGAGTATCAAGTATCATTTGCTCGAGAAACTCACTTAACTTCGTAGTTAATCATGCTCAATAATCGAGAGCTTTTCAAATACCTTAATTACCTCTTTCTTCTTAAAAAGAAAAGCCAGAAAAAATGTTATCTTCGGTTCGTTGGGTTGGGGAGAAGATCAACTTATTCGGTGAGGCAGATCCAGCGGGTGGACTCTACGTAGTCGACGAGTGACAGCGCTATTGTCCAACTGCCTAATGGCAAGGTGGTTGAAGTGCCTATACATTCTCTCTAGGTAGATTTTGGCAAACCTGGGGACCTTCTGCTGGGCTCAAGGGACTCCGAGCTCATTGTTTATATTGTATGTATCGAGTGCGCATTGGAGATTGTACGGAGTATTTTGTTTTTGGAATTTTTGGATCAATTCACAGTTGCAATGGCTGGCAGTGCCCCAGATTAAGATCACATTTGTCCAAATGGGCTTTAGTATGACCTTATATATAAGAAGCTTAATGAGTAGCCTCAGGATGGATATATGTGGCAGTTAGTACGGTAAAAAACAGTCAGACAAACTGAATATATCCGTTTACACTATATGTAACGGGTATAAAAATTATGATCGAATTTACCGAATACGAATGTGCTTTGAACACCAAATATATTTTCTTGCAGGATAAAGCACTTATTGGGTTGGAAAGAAAGACTGCAAAAAAAATGAGGATGTTTTCCTACCTAAGTATACACTACCTATTTGATAAGGGTCTGAGCTCTAGAGCATATAGCCCCATACAAAATCAACTTCCATTTTATAATTTTTTAACAAAATTATTTTTATACCTATTTTTATTTCAGATGTGTACATGTATCTTATATGAATCCTAATATAATGTGTTGTGTTCTATTGACAACAATTGACACTAAATTCTTAGCAAAATCTTAACTGTTGAGTATGTATAGGGCGTCCCAAGAGTTAATGTAAGTCCCAGCATGAACACAAGATTTGCTGTAAATTGCTGACAACCCTAAAAAAATTATATCGTCATTTATCGTGTAACCCTTAATTTTTATTAGCCCTAAACTGTCAGCTGTCAAATTGTTATTTTTCCAGGGTTTCCAGCACGTGTAGTAATAATTCTGGATCTTGCAATTATTATGGGATACTCTATATAAACTATGCAAATTTAGGTGTGAAGTGTATTTAAGCTTCGGTTATACCGAATTTATTGTTTATATAATTTATTGTAATTAATTTAAATTCCATTCATACATTCTGCCTCAGAAGCATTCCGTTGTAATTAGCCAAAGACAAAAAATGCAACAAAAAAAAAAAAAATAAATAAATAAAATAAAAATACAAAAAAAAATTAAAAAATTTAATTGAAAAAGAAAAAACGTTAACTTCGGTGGAACCGAAGCTTAAATACCCGTCACACGAATCTTTGAATAGTTTATGTGTGATCATCAGTGGCTTAAATACATTTATAAATATATATTCGAAAATGATTACTTTTTCATACATTTTTTAGAAAATAATCGATAAGTTTGTATGGGGACTATGGCTAAAAATGGGCGTAACACCTTGGTTTTGATATTGGATATCATTAAAAGTGTTTTTTCCCAACTTTGAGTGAATATTCTCATAAATAATACCTATTTTTATACAAAACTTCGAAAATGGGCGTTTGATTTGTATGGGGGCTATACCTAAAAATGGGCGTGGCATCTTGGATGTGACATTGGATGACATTAGAAGTATTTTTTACCCAACTTGGAGTGACTACATTCATTATTAATAGCTATTTTCATAGAAAAAATCTGAAAAAAACGGCCTTAAAATAGGCGTGGCACTTTGATTTTAACACTTGAACTGTTTAGGACTGAGAAAAGTTTAAGTTCCGAGTTTCAGGTCAATATCTGTAAAACTAAGCGAATGAAACGCATACATATAGACAGACGGACATGGCTAGATCGACTCGTCTCGTCGAGTTGATCAAGAATATATATACTTTATAGGGTCTAAGATGTCTCCTTTAATGCGTTACAAACTTTCTGACAAAATGATAATACCCTCCACATTGTGTGTGACGGGTATAAAAATGCAAAATGCAACAGATAGAAATTTCATACATTTCCCTAATTCTGCTTCTGAAATCAGAAAGAGTTTCAAAATTTGCGAAAAAAAACTAGCTATGGAGTATACTTGTGTTTGTTACAAATGTCATAATAAAATTAATATATTCCTCATAATTTTCAAAATGTATAAGAGACTTTATAGACAACAATTCATCAAATGCATTATTTGTGCGCTTAACCCAAACTCGATTTATTGAGAAAATGCCATGGAATAAAATTGCAGCAAATAATTGAAAAGAAAAAAACGAAATCAAAATAAATGAAGAGAGAAAAAAAAAAACGTACAATCAATAATAAATTCCAAAAATTCTTTTAAAAAACAATTTTCTTTTAAAAAATAAAATTGTCTAACACAAAAAAAAATATTGAATAAAATAAAATTTTGTTTGTTTATGATGCATTTTCTCGATGAGTGTTGTTGTTAAAATTTTGAAAATGCATTTCATATTAAATTGGTTTAGATTTTTAGTTGTTGCGAACCGCAATGCATTATCTCAAAACGAAATGACCCAAAATGTAAACTTGAATGTGGATGTGGTTGCCAACGCTCCCACCAATACGGCCAACGTTGTTGTTGTCGTCATTTTTCATGTTGTTTTGGCGCAGGATGCGGTTGCTACGGTTGCTACTAATATTCTATGGGGTCGTTAGCGTTACCCAAAAAAAAAAAAAAAAATAAATATTGCTTTAAATAACAAAATTATAATAATAATTATAAAAAAACAAAAAAATTATTATATATATTTCTGCTATTTTACTTGACGTCGTTGTATGTATTTAAATATTTTTTTCTTTCGATTAAATAGCTACTTTTAATTTTCTTCCTTTTTTTTCAATACAAAACATTTTCTTTGCATGAATATTAAAAATATTTTGAGTCATCTTTTTAGAAAATTATTGCGAAACTATTTATGTAATTCAACAAATACGACGACGTGTTTGATATATATTATAAATACTTTGTATATCATTGCGTTGCGTTGCTATCGTATCGTATCGAAATCGTATAAAAACTAAACTGAACAGAATGCTTGGCGCAAGAAAAAACAACAAAAAAACAACAACAACAAAAACAACAAAATAAAAATAATAATAATTGCAATTATATTTATGTTTTTTGATTTTTGTACTCATTATTTTTTTAGTTTTTTTTTTGCTTTTATTGTTTTTAATGATTGCGATGAATAATAATTTTGTTGTTTCGCGTATAAAGCCAAAGCGTGCTCTGTATTTGATTTGCAAAACGTGCGAAAAAATATGTTAAAAATCGAAAAAAAAATCTGCTAAAAATCTTTCTGTTTGAACTTAGCAGTTTTACTTTTGCACTCTGGCATTTATCAAATTTATATAATTAAATATGCTATTTGAAAATGTTTCGGTTATTCGTAAGGTTTGATTTAGATTTATCTGCAACTATTGATATATCTTTTATAATCAGACACCTTAAATTGTAGTTATTTGATTAAAAAATTTGTAAGCATGTTCTTCGAATTTAATGTTATATACGCCAACATAGAAATGAGAGATATGATCTTGAAATATAATTTAAAAAACAAAAAGAAAAAGAAGCTATGTGGCACTTGAACCTTGGCTACAGCGCCCCCAGTTGACTGTCTATGACTCCCAAATTATTCTTGTTCCTCAGCACTACATTTTCCATAAAAACAAATTGATATCGTCGTCTCCGTCTTTTATTCTTTTCGTTGTATGAGTCAAGCGATCTCGGAGATAAATAGAGAGGTAGAGCACATAAATTTAAATTAAGATTTTGAAGAGCACTACGCAGAATGCTTTTGGAAAAAAGTGCTAGAGATGGAAAACAATCGATATTATTGCTGGAAACAATCGATTGTAGTTAATTGAACAGAATTTAATCATCAATAAGATTTATTTTTATCAAAATTCATTTTTAGGGATTTTTGGTTCAAAGGGTTTCAACCAAAACTCTAATGGAAGCGTTTTCGGTGTCACACCTGATAAACATAGATACTATCGATAGTATTATCGTTGGTTTATCAGTTCTAAATTGTACCCGTAACAATGTAGACTACGATTCCTCAACGCAACGCTTCTTTTCGGCTTCCATTTCCAGATTGAATACTACTACAAACTAAGCGAAAAATAATTCGATTTTAGGGACCAAGAGACAATAGCGTTATCCGATAAAGTTTCGCAAAATGTCCAAATATATTAGTATATCCAGGAGTTTTGCATGGGTACACATAAATAGTGGCAGGGTTGCCGAGCATTTCCGGACATTTTCGGACCAAGAGGCATTAGCTTTATCCGATAAAGTGTCGCGAAGTGTCCAGAAGTTTTGCGTGGGTATACATAAATATTGTCACGATTGCAGAGCTTTAAAATACGGTGTTTGTGAGCTCATTACATTTGAAAGTCATACAAATATTTATTAATTATCTAAGTTGTTAGAAGTCTCCACAGTACCAATTATACAGAAGATTATTAACTCGAATTTCAACAGATTAAATCAGTTGAAAAATTGATAGAAACAGAACACCTGGTACATCTTTTATTTCAATCAATAGATATTTGACCATTACTTTAATGTCAAGTTAGCTTACTTTAAATGACAATCTAGTACAACAGGGTACATACTTAGAGTGTCACAGGGTATACATTTAACTAAAATAATGACCCTGTGCATGATCTGTGAATTGCAGAATTGTTGCTGCTGCTTATTTATGCTGCTCACGAAGTCTTGCATGAGTGGATAAAAGCATAAGTGCAAAAGATTGTAAAAACAACTAACACAGAAAATGTTTTGCACTTTTTGCTCGATCCTGAAAATTTAATGAAAATGGGAAACACACAAACAGATGTTTTGTATTTGTAGGAAAAAAAATTCTCAAAAATGTCGTTCACGAGCTAGCTCTGTCAAATTTCCTTTTATCCACTCATGCAACACCTCGTAAGATAGTATGTTTCAAAATCGCACGATTTAAAGCCATTGCACAAATTACTTTCTTCTTTCACAATGCCATTCACAGTGAAATGTTTCACTATGATTGCCATTTAAATTTTAACCTGAGTAAATAGGTTCAGTTAGCTTTTTTTTTTTACAGATTAACTGGGCATTGATATATTGGACCTCATTTATATTAAATCATTTAAGTATCTAATACTCTCAACTGCAGCATACTTCTTTGTACCTACACACATGCATATGGTCTGAGTTAATAGCACACTCAGCACACTATGCTATAAAGTTTTGGTACGTTCTGACCCGCATAACATTTTCATTTGAACAAAGATATAGCCAACTGTTATGTACCTTCTCACCTTATAAATATAAATAACAAAAGCTTTTCAATCGTTCACTTGGCGATTTCGCAAGTGACGACATCATTAACTAAACTGAATCATCATCTTCATCATCAGCAGCAGCTGCTGCACTATGCAAGGCTTCTGTTAGGCGTGGCTATTTACACGCGCCAAAAGAAAAACACACACATTTGGTTGCAATTATTAAACATTGCACTTGTTTGTTATTTTCTTTTATGAATGAAAATGCAATGCAATGAATATACAAGTTGCTCAATTACGACACAAATAAATTGCAATAACACTTTGGCAATAAAATAGCTCTAACTGGTTATACAGTCAAGGCATACGTAAGCCAAATTTTGTGGTTTTGTTATTTCATTCTCATCATTTTTATTTTTTTTTTATTTTTTTTTTTTAATAATTATTTATTTGAATGTTTTTGCTGATTTAATTATGATTACAAATTTTGCAATTTTATATATTTTCTTTGCTATTTTAGCGTAATTTCTGTGTTTTTGTTGTCGTCGCGCAACGAGCTTGTTTGTCGCATTAGCCTTGAGCGAGTGCGTTGACCAAAATGTTGTGACAGATATAAAATCAGACATATAGACCCGACATTATAATGATGGATAGATAGCATACTATGAGATGCTGATGAGTTGAGCTAATGCTGCGCTCATTTTCATTTTGCTGTGACGCTGTTTTTTCCGTATGCAAAACGCATTCAACATGGCGTATGCGTAATTAGTTTAATTTTTGTCAAATGTCAAATTCTAACGTGCGGAAGTGAAACTTAGAGAAAAAGGGTACATAATGTGGTTGAAATAATCATGATAAATGACAAATTTTATGATTTATGCATTTGCTTGAAAATAAATAAAAAAAAAAAAATATATTTTAAAAGCATAATTTTATTACTTAGCTTTAAATTGCAACAAAATTTACTAATTCAGTACTTTCTTTTGATTTCTTTTTAGGTAAGTTGCGTTAAATACCAATACAATAACAACAACAATAGCAGCTGATAAACATCAGTGTCAAAAGCATACGGCAAAACGCCTCGTAAGCGACGTCGTAAGGTGTTTTAGTACGTATTATAGCTTATAGCTTTGCTTTGGGACATTTTCGAAGTTGAGTCTGTCGCCCGTATAATTGTTTTTGCTTGCGGTTACTTTGTATATAAATCGAATGTGTAATCAATTGTAAGACAAAAGCAAACACAACTTTACAACTACAGTGAAAGTTAACTAAGTGCGAAATATTTGAGAGAGTAAGAAAGTTGAAAGATACAGAATCAAATTACTATGTTTATAATAATTCAATAGATTCTGCTAAAATATCTTCCATTAAAACAAATTATGTTGCCTAAGCTACAAGTGCAGCAAGCGTGTAGCTAAAGTTTATATGCTTGGAAACAGATGTTCAGGAATGGTTGATCCACTTCTCTATTCTAATTGGGTGCGAAGACGACAACAATGCCACCAACGAAGCAAAAAAAAAAAAAAACAAATGGGTGCCCCTATCGACGACGTGCTTTCTGTGCTGCCACCAGACTATATCGGGCTCAACTTAGCTATTGAAAAGCTGAAAAATAACAAATGAGCTGCGAACTAAGTTATTTAAGAGTTGGCTCTATTTATGCACCAACTCTTATGCTAAATATAAGAAAGGAGAAACGCAATATGCCCAAATTAACACGTTATAAGTCTCCTTAAAATGACATAAAAAATTCGAAAATCTATATATTAGAGCCCTGCATCGATTAACTCTAAAAACAGATATAATCGAGTCTTCACTTACTCGAGCCGATGAGTCGAATAACCGAACGCTTCCATTTAGCTCATATTTTTAACCGAATAAACGAGTAATCTCTAAATCGAGTATACGTACTTTCGGTTATTCGGCAGAAGTGAACCGTTTCGTTTGATTATTCTATCTTTCGGACATGACTCGAGTTTTTTACTATTTTGACTAGAGATGTGGAATGGAGTAGGCCCGACGCTGACATTTCTAAAATTTAAGGACGTGCGCGTTCGTGTGAGTCAGAAGTCAAGCAAAAAAGGTATTGTTAATTTTTTTTTCTTTTGATTAATGTTTTAAGTGACATCATTTCTTATAATTGGACAGTGCTGTTACAGTGCTGTTAAGAACTGTAGTATTCATGTAGAAATCGGTTACTGTTAATCAAGCTCAATCAAGTATTCGATCAACTTAATCGAGTATCCGACTAGATTTGAGTTGAAGTTGACATACCCGAGTCGACTCGTACCGAATTTAAACGAGTCGAGTCGAGTTGATCATTTTCCTAGCAGTAGACGAGTTAGTCGAAGCGTTTTTTTTTTCGAGTATCCTTTTTAAATATTTTCGGGTAATTGTGCAGGGCTCTACTATATATATATATATATAATTGTAAAAATGAGTCTCACACCGGTATCATTTGAAAGGCAAGGATGTAAGCAAATTTGAATTTCATTAATGCATTAGACACATTCGGTTCATTCAAAAGGTCGATTTTATAATTTTTGCTTTTTTATATTTTTTTATTATACTAGCCCTAACATATTGTGGGCTCGCTTCGATAAAAAAAATTTAAAAATAAAAATTCAGATTGCATCGTGCCTCAACATAATTTTTGGGGATGATGCAATAAAAATATCTGGTATTTTTAGTATGTTTTATGTTATGTCGAGTATGCTCGACTGCAAGATACGCTGTACCTAATCTTTATGTACCTTAAGTTAAGTCGTAGCTTACCACCATACTTCATTGTATATGGATATTTGTATGGGGGCTGTACCTAAAATTATTTTTGGCCTACCCATATTGGGATATTTTATTGGGACTATCATAGAAATAATTTATACAATTTAGACTTCCTAGAATAAGAAACAATAACGTTTTTATGCAAAAACCCAACATTTTGGGATAGATTTGTATAGCTGGTAACCCTTAAAGTTTGGCTAGAGAAAAACCGTTTACAAGTGCACAGTTGACGGCTCAGGAGAGTCTAAGTTTCAAATATGGTGGCCCTATCTCCCATAATTTCCGAGATAAACTCTCTCTTATACGGTAGACAGCAGGACAGACGGACAAACAGACATAGCTAGTTCGAATCCCCTTCCAATGTTGATCTAGAATATATATATACTTTATAGGGTCTATCTTGCCTCCTTCTGCCTGTTACATACATTCGCACATACTTAATATACCCTTTTACTCTTTGGGTACAAGGTATAAAAACAGTGAAAAATTACATTGAAAGAAAAAAATTAAGTAGCATCATTGTGACTTCAGACCTCTCCAAACCCTTTAGATATCAAAAGAAGTTTCAGACAGGACGACGGGTTGTCATATGATTTCTGTGATCTCCGGATATAGTACTTTGCAGTTAGGCTGTGAGCAACAGATATTGAGAGATTGGAAACTCCAATTGCTACTACTCATTCAAATCCATTCTAAATACGGTTCAGACCGACGGGCGGTTGTAGAATTATGGATTTTTTTACCATTTATATTAAACAGTCGTCAAAGAGCATAGTCCAACATTCACATTTGAGACTTTACTGTAACAGCGACCGCAAATACTCAACAGGAAATTTACGTGCAAATTTGAATTGGAATAAAATCGCATAGAAGATATGCGTATAAGAATATTTACCATATCTACCTATATATATGTAGGTACAATCTGCAACTATGTTTTGTATGTACATAAGTATTTGAAAACTCTCACAGTTTTTGCCCAATGTTTACACATACTATTTTGCGTTTATGTGTGTTTTTATGCCGTTAAAAATCGACTTCATTCGAAGCAAAATGTTGTATGTTTATTTGTTTAGACTTACGTGTGTGTGTGTGAGTGATTTCAGGTGTATATGTATAAAAAAATTTGCAGAAATATCATAGTAGGAAGTCGAAGAGCAATGTTAAATCGGTCTGATACTGCTATGGCCCATGGTCGGCATGCATAATTCATGATGTGTTGCGTGGTTTTGTGTGTATATATAAACCGATGTGGGTGTTTCTATACATTGCATTGCGTGTATCTAACTATCTCTTTTGCCTTAATATTTTTGTTCTCTTTTGCTCTTATGCCAGTTTTTAGCCATTTCAATGTTTTATGCTTAATTAAACATTTTTGCAATTAAATTGTATTTTTCTTGTATTATTTCCTTCAATTTTGTGGTTTTTTGTTTTTCTTGCGTTTTACGTAAATGCATAAATTTGTTTAATTTTTGTTTGGTTAGCATGTAATTTGCAAAAAAAACAAAAAAGAATAAAAGTTGAGGGGAGTGATTAAATAAAAAAACTTTTTATTTTCTTGAACTAGTGAAAATGTTTTCAAATTGAGAACAAATGGGTCTGAATACATAAACAAGATTAGGAGTTATTCAACCTTTTTGTAAAAAAATTCAAAAGACGTTCGTATACTAACTTCCTTCTTTGCATTAAAAAGAATCGTTCTTTGGATCAAGAACAATCGTTTTAATATTGAGAACAAACGTTTTTATATCAAGAACAATCGTTTTATTGTTTAAGAAGGTGTTCTGGTTCGCGGGGCTGTTTGTAAAAACAAATATTTTTTGCAAAGAGGAAGATGTATTTGATTGGAGTTTTTTTTTATTAAATTACAAATTTAATAAATTTTTTTTTGTTTTACGATGACTGTTCAATAGGTTCTCGGCCTTTGAAGTACTTGATCCAAAAAAGGTAAGGTGTTGGCGGCCACGATGCCGGGTCTCCGGGTTGTCCGAAATCAGTATAGATGTCATCTCATCTGAACCTCGAAAATTTTTTTTTCGATTTTTTTTTGGACAAAATCGCGATCATTTAAAAAAAATTTTTTTTTTGGGTTTCTGTGTAAAAAAAATACCAACAAATTTTTTAAAATTATTATTGAGGTTCAGACGAGAATGGTGACAGTTCTGTGTCGATTGCAACTAGTTTCATCAAAATCGGTTCAAAATTATGAGCGGCATCGTGGCCGAAAAACGTGATTTCGAGATAAACGCGTATAAAGTATGAAAATATTTTTCTGCATACAAAAAAGCTAAATGAGTATAAGTATGCAGTTTTAGAAATTCGACAATTATGCGTCGATTGCACATTGTTTCATTAAAATCGGCTCAGCAGAACCAATGACTCAAAATGGTAAAAAAAATGAAATGAATTGAAAAAAAAAAAAAAAAAAGTTTGGGAAGAAACCGATTTTTTTTAATGAAATTTTGACAAATTACAAAATCCTATTTAGGCAGCCAATTTTTTTTTTTTTTTAACTTTTAAAATATTTTTGTCACATTAAAGTAACACCTCCTTCAAAGCTAAAATTGTTTGTGCTATATCTTATTTCTCAATACGATCCAATCTGAAATGGCCTCTATACGCTTTAGTTGCATGTCGTCTGTCAAAAAATTCGGGTCAAGTACGGTCACTTTGCCAAATGGCAACAGCCCTTGTCAACATGAATTTCTGCTTCTAAGTGCTCATTGCTCTTGTTTTTTTTTTTTTTTTTTCTAAATCAGGTGATTAGATATTTAAATAATGAGACTATTAACGGATTAAAAAACTGAAATGCGTTTGCTTTGCTGCTGTTGGCCATTTTATTTTATTTCTTTCACAAGAAGCTTATTTTTTTTGTTGTTGATAAAAACACATAAACAAAATATTTAGCCCTGAAATGTTTGCCAAAAAACATTCTTTGCTTAGCTTTGATATGCTTTGCCGTTGTTTTTTTTTTCGCTTTGTTATTTTGAATAGTTTTTTTGTTGTTGTTGTTTTCATTGTGCGAACATTTGCCGGTTTAAAAAACATTTTTTTTTTTTTTTTGAAATATTGCACACGCATTTAGATACAGATACATACGTACTGTGACTATCTAAATGCAAAAGTATCTAACTGCAAATCGAAACTAGTGAATGCCGCATTAATCTAATCAGCAGAAAATATTGTAAATTTATAAAGTGAAACAAAAATAAAAAAAAAAATGTTAAAAATAAAATAAAATTGTATGAAAAACTTGCGAAATATTTTCCACTTGGCACGCAATCGTTTGTCGTACGATATCTGTCTGTACGATTATACGTATTTGTGTCTATGATATATAGATACATATATATGTATATACAAACGCCCCCCTCTTTTTACCTTGTCTGCCTGTTGAGCAACTGTAGAAGTAGGTATGTATGGTTTGTGTGCGTTTAAGAGTTTGCATTTAACACTTTTATTTTTATTTAGTTTTAATTTGATTTTTTTTTTTTTTTTTTTATTGTGCAAGGTTTGATTTAAGTGTTTGTTTTTTTAAATATGATATAATATGGAATGATATAGACGAATCGAGATAATAGTAAACGTTAAAATAATATAAAATATTATTGGATTAGCTATGAAAGCCGAGTTGATTTACTTATGCCAGTCTGTCCGCCTTTCTGACATATGAACTCATCACTCTCGGCGACAGTTACCAAACTCGAAATTTTGATTCTCTTGAATGCACGTGTTTTTTTGAAACCCAATTTATTTATGTCTTGATCAGCTCGATGAGACGAGTAGGATCGTGTCCGTCTGTCTGTTTATTTCAACGTGATTTATCCGGAGATTACTAGAGAAATTTAATTAAAATTCGAAACTTAAGCTTTTCTCGGCAACGACTAGGTTAAGTTCGATAATGAAAGTGATGTGCATATTTTTTTTCAAGAAAATTATTGTTGCTCTATATTTTTATACCCGTTGCACATAGTGTAAACGGGTGTATTCAGTTTGTCGGAAAGCTTGTAACGCATTAAAGAAGACGCCGCAGACCCCATAAATAATATATATTCTTGATCATTTTGATGAGACGTTGCAAGATGATTCATTCGCTGAGTTTTAAAGATATTGTGCTGAAACTCGAAACTTAAGCTTTTCTTAGGACTAAGAAAAGCTTAGGACTAAAAAGTAGCTTGTATGTTATATTCAGAATGCCACGCCCACTCTGAGGTGTGGCCCCCATACAAAATTAGCGCCCATCTTCTAATTTTTGTATGAAAATAGAAATTATTTATGCACGTATTTACTCCAAATTGGGCAAAAACTTTACTTATGTCATCCAAGTTCGAAACCAAGGTGCCACGCCCATTTTTAAGTATAGCCCACATAAAAATCGACCACCCATTTTCAAGTTTTTGTATGAAAATAGGTATTATTCATGAATATATTCACTCCAAATTGAGTAAAAATACTTCTTATGTCATCCAATGTCAAATCCAAGGTGCCACGCCCATTTTAAGGTTTAGCCCCCATACAAACATACCACCCATTTTCGAGTTTTTGTTTGAAAACATTTATTTTTTCTGAATGAATTCAATTAAAATTTGGTAAAATCAATTCCAATGTTCACCTACATAGATGAACACCATCGATATGGTAATGATCGGGCTAAAAAAACATAAAGCCTCCATACAAATTTGACCAAATTCATCGTGAAATTTAATCTAAGCACCTGGTGAACATATAAACTTTTAAAAGTGTTGTGTAACGGGAATTTCAGCTTCGGTTCCACCGAAGTAAACATTTTTCCTTGTTAGTTTAAATTTTGATCCCAATATTGTGTCTTAACTTGAACTGTATCAGATCATTGACTCCTACCATCCCATCTCAAAATTCTATCAAAGCTACTTCGTGTGACGAGTATTTAAATTTCGGTTCCACCGAAGATAATGTTTTTCCTTGTTTTTTCTTAAATTCAAAATTTTTTTTAAATCAGATCTTTTTAATTGCGTTAAATTTTTATTGTTCTTGCCAGCATGTCTGTCGATTTGATTTTAGATTTACGCTCTTCCAAAAAATAAATTCTTGTGAGTGCGTATTCTATGCGAGCGTGGAATATCTTAACACATAGAGAGAAAAATTCGTATTGGACTCAGCCCACGCTTATATTTTTTTTATTGAATAAGAAACACTTTTATTCTTATTACGTAAATATTTTGTATTTATTTTTTTTTTGCATGCTTTTGATACGATTTTTTATTATTGTGTAAATATTTTTCGTTTCATTTTTTATAGACGGAAATGTTGCCAATTTTCTTATTTTGTATTAGTAATTTTTTTTTTTTTTTTTAAATTTATTTAATTTTAAAATTTGTTGCTTTATGTTTTTTTTTTTTTTTTTTTTTTTTTTGCTGACTGACTGACTGCATTCTGCTAGCAACATAAAATTGCATTGCATTGCGGCTCGTGTCCATGTCAAACACGCGCCGTGACTGCTATATGCCACATGCTGCCACACCGCACAACTACTGATTCTACTCTTACTCTTCCTGCTGCGCGTTGCCAGGCCTGCTGCAATGCCAAAACATTGCAGCTTCTTGCCACATAAATAAATACAAATAAATATCAAAATGCACTTTCAGTCGTCGTCATTTGACCATGAAGTAGGTTTTTAGTAGGCATGGCATTTTACTCTGTTTGTATGGTGAGTGGGTGTATATATCTTATTTGTTGTTGTTGTTGTTGTTGTTCTTATTATTGTTGGCCGCGTATTAGCATGTTTTTATGCTTTACGTATGTGTAACATTTATCATTGAAAATTCAATTTTAATTATTAATAACTAAGAGACAACAATTTTTGTCGAAGAGCTACCAAAAAAAAAAATATACAACTAGTTTTCTTAATTTTAAAATTTTCTTTCTCGATTTTTATACATATTTTTTTTTTTTTTTGGCTTATTTGTTTATTTGTTGTTGGTTTTGGTTTAGCTTGGTATAATATTTTGTAAAATTAAATTTTTATTGCGCGTATCGTTAAATATAATTATTTTTAATTGAGGACAATTTTTTTCGTATATTTATATTTTAAATTAAATATTTTTAATTAACACTTTTAGTTTGGTAGCATTTATTTGCATAAAATTAGAAACTAATTTGAATACAAAAATGCTTCAAATGGCAATGAAAAATGTTGAAATGTTGAAGCATATTTTAAAGAGTCTGAATTGTTTATCATGCGCTAATTGAATGGGAGCTGTAGTGTCCCATAGTATCTTCTATCTATCTTAAATATATAAATAAAATGGTAACAAGAAAAAACATTTACTTCGGTAGAACCGAAGCTTAAATACACGCCACACTAAACATTAATTAGTTTATGTAAGATCGTCAGTGACGTAGATTATATTTTGCAAAGGGGTTTGGTGAGGAAAACTCAAGCTGGGGCTCAAATTAGAAACATAAAATTTTAAGCTAAAAATGAAAATATAACAATAATTTCAAAGAAACAAGAAAAAAACGTTAACTTCGGTAGAACAGAAGCTTAAATACCCGTCACACGAATCTTTAAAGAGTTTATGTGTAATCATCAGTGGTCACCCAAGTTTACACACAATATTAATTTAAAATTTTGAGTTAAAAATGCGACATATTTCTCGAAAATATCTGGAAATGGGCGGTAAGTTTGTATGGAAGAAACACCTAAAAATAGGCGTGGCACCATGATATTGGAAGAGTTTTTACCCAATATGGAGTAAATACATGAATAAATAATAACCATTTTCATACAAAAATTCGAAAATGGGCGAAAAGTTTGTTTGGAGACTATACCAAAAAATGGGCGTGGCACATCTGATTTGACATTGGATGACATTAGGAATGTTTTTAGCCAAATTGGACTGAATATATGCATAAATAATTAGTATTTTTATACAAAAAATCAGAAAAATCGGAAAAAACGGAAAGTTTATATGGAGGCTATGCCTAAAAGAGGGCGTGGCATCTTGGTTTTAGCACTGGATGACAAAAGAAATGTTTTTACCTAATTGGGTGTGAATACATTTATAAATAATTAGTATTTTTATACAAAAATTGAAAAAAAACGGTAAGTTTGTATGGGGGCTATACCTAAAAATGGGCGTGGCACTCTCATTCTCGAACTTAACATAGTCGTTGCCGAGAAAAGCTTAAGTTCCGAATTTCACCTTAATATCTTTTTATCTTCAACAAAAAAGATGCCTAGAAATATACAGACAGACGGACATGGCTAGATCGATTCGTCTCGTCGAGCTGATCAAGAATATATGTACTTTATGGGATCTACGACGTCTCCTTCAATGCGTTACAAACTTTCAGACAAACTGAATATACCCTTCACACTATGTATGGCGGGTATAAAAATAACTATTTTCATACAAAAAATCTAAAAAAAATGGTAAGTTTGTATGGGGGCTATATTTAAAAATGGTCTTATCACATTGGTTCTGACATACAAACTGCCTAGAAGCACAAAAAGCTTCAAAAAGTATCGCATATTTTGTGTTTTTTTTTTATAATTATTTATTTATTCATGAATATCTATTTTGTCCCCTTTAAAGTAATCCCCTCCCGATAAAATACACCTATGCCAACGTTTTTTCCAATCCTCGAAACATGCCAAATAGTCCTTTCCGGTATAGCCATCAGCGCCTTCTTCGATTTAGCTTTTATCTCCTCAATCGACTCGAAACGCGTTCCCCGGAGTGGTCTCTTGAGTTTTGGGAATAGCCAGAAGTCACACGGAGCCAAATCAAGCGAATACGGTGATTGCGGAACGATATTGGTTGGATTTTGGGGAAAAAAAGTCACGAAAATCAGTACAGTTTTAAAAAAAAAAATCATCATTTTTGGTACCAACCGAGACTTGACACGTTTGAGGCCCAAAACATCCTTCAAAATTGTATTAATTGATCCTTTTGATACGCCAATTTCATCAGCAATGTCTCTCATAGTTAATCGACGGTGTGCAAGCACTAATTCTTTTACTTTTTTGGATGTGAGCATCGTCCGTTGAGGTCGATGGTTGATCAGGAGCTCTTCGTCTTCAACACGTTCGCAACCTTCTTTCAACAATTTATACCAATCATTTGTTGTTGATTTTGGTAGAGCTCGGTCCCCATAAGCCATCTTCAACCTTTTTAATTCCATTTATTCCATTTAGAAAAAACAAAATTTGATACAGGTTCTTTGATCCATTTTTTTGAATAGGTAAAAATCGAAGACGATCCAAACCATGTGCAAGCAAAGCAGCTGTCAACAATTTAGTGAACATTTAAAATGGCCGAGCTTGTCGGCATGAGTGAGAGACATGAGTACCAACATGACGCCACAAAAAAATCGAAATTTGAATATACGTAACCCGCGAAAATTCAAAATTCGCGATAATGTTTGAACACACCTCGTAAAAATGTTTCTATGTCCATTGAAACCATTCAACCGATGAGTCCTAAACCGGTTTTATTTGAAAGGCAAAAATGCAAGTAAATTAAAAATCCACTAAAATAATGCATTACGTACATTTGATTTATTTAAGAAGTCATTTTTAATTTTCGCATACAAAAATAATTTTTTTATTTATTTTTATTATACTAACTCCAACATTTTGTAAACTCGCTGCGGTCCAAAAATTAAAAGTAAGAAAACAACTGATTGCAGCGTTCCCAAACACATTCTGGGCACGCTGCAATTAACAAAACTGGTATTTTTTAGTATATTTGTATGTAAGCCCCCTTAAAGCAATATAAACTTATTCTTGTGTTTAATACTCTTTTTTGCTTATGCTTCGTATCAACTCTGATCAAATTATTCAATTTTAAAATAAAATCGCAAAATGAAAGTTTGTAATTAAAAACGATTAAGCTCCGAGAGGGTCTAAACACCAAGAAAAAAAAAAAATAGTTACACACTGGGAGTATAGCTTATACACAATAACAATATAAAACTTCAATTTAGTGTATACAATACCATAATTCATTACAACTTCACACACTGCTATTTTTGTCCTTGACTGCAGGCGACTACTACGTGCATTGCGTGCAAAATTTTCACAATAATGCCAACACACACAAATTGATTATTATGACAACATGATGCAATATCGTATCGATGCATACGATACGATATGTAACGTAATTGTTATGCACACACAAGCTTCATTATTGTTGCAAAAGCACAGACTGCTCATATATAAGCCATGAGTGTATATCTACAGGAATTGACAGGTTGTGAGCTAGCCAGACATTATGCGAAGCTGAACTAAACTTTATAATAGAGTCCTTTGCAATTTGATAACTTTATATGCAAAACATGTAACATGCAATGTGGGCAGGCTATAATATTTTGTTTTGATACACTCTGACGTCATGGGCCATCGAAGTAGACAATAAGAATATAAATACCAATTAAAATAAGACAATCAGAATTGTATTTAATATGCAAAATGGATAGCAGGCATTTTTAATATTGTTCTAAAAATATGCCAAATTAATTTTATTTTACAAAACAAATTAGCAACGAAAAAGTATTGAAAAAAATAATTAAAAAAACAAGGAAAAACGTTAACTTTGGTGAAACCGAAGCTGAAATACACGTTACACAACACTTTTAATAGTTGATATGTTCATCAGTTGCTTAGATTAAATTTCACGATGAATTCGGTCAAAATTGTATGGAGGCTTTATGTTTTATTAGCCCGATCCTTAAAATATTGATAGTGTTCACTTAGGTAGACATTAGAATTGATTTTACCAAATTTTAATTGGATTCATTCAGAAAAGATTCATATTTTCATACAAAAACTCGAAAAAAAGGCGGTATGTTCGTATGGGGGCTATACCTAAAAATGGGCGTGGCACCTTGGATTTGACATTGGATGACATAAAAAGTCTTTCCACTCAATTTGTAGTGAATATATTCATAAATAATACCAATTTTCATACAAAAACTCGAAAATAGGCGGTAAGTTTGTATGGGGGCTATATCTAAAAATGGGCGTGGCACCTTGGTTCTGACATACAAACCGCCTAGAAGCACAAAAAGCTTAAGTTTAAAATTTCAGGTCAATATCTTTGAAACTTTCCGAGAAAAACGCATTGCAACAGAAAGACAGACTGACGGACAGTCGGACAGATGGGCATGGCTAAATCGATTCGTCTCATCAAGCTGATCAATTATATATCTACTTTATGGCGTCTCCGATGCCTCCTTTAATGCGTCGCAAACTTTCCGACAAACTGATAATACTCTTCACACTATGTGTGGCGGGTATAAAAACTGTTCGATGGGAGTGTGGCAACGTTTGACCGCTTTAACCACAAAACGAGATATGAGATACAATAAATAACTTTTATTTTCATTTTGAAAACAAATGCATTGAAAATGGAAAATGGAAAACTGTAAACCGAAACCAATACCACACCGAATGTTTTGAATTGTTAACCATTTCTAAATGTCAGTTAGCGTCGACAACGACAACAACAACGTCATCGTTCGCTGATTCCCCTTTCCACCATAGCCAATATCGGGGACTTTAACTTAACCACTTCAACGTTGGCATCGTCGGGCGCATCATTCATTCATTTATTCATTTAGTAAAACAGTCAGTCAATGAGTCAATAAGTCATTCGTTTGAGCGTTTGTGGGTCTCGAGGCAAACCGGCACAGTAGCGGTCAGTTTGCCGGTACGCTCGTTCGCTACGGTTTGGTTTGCTGCGCTAAAGTATATTTTTTTTTTATCGTTTAATTTTATTTATAAATGTTTCTGTTTTTCTTTTTTTAAGTCGTTATCAATGTGGGCGCGTTTGTGTGTTGTTTACAAACATAAAAAAAAAATATTTCTATCTGCCTACTCGCTGTGGCTATTCTTATCAGCATGATTCATGATTCACACCTGAATAGTTGTGATTTTTTTTGTTAACTTTTTAAGCGTTTTGTAAGCGTTCTGTGCGCGTTTTTCTTTTGAAAAAACGAATTACGTTGCTTGTGATTTGATAAAATGTGTTATTATTGTTTTTGTGTTTTTGTGATAATAAAAATGAGTTGGCATTTTGCAGAAAATTAAATATTATTAAAATTAAAAATTATAAATCTACTCATAAATCAAAGCATTTTGTAGCGAATTAATATCGTTGATAACATATAATAATTTCCTGCCATTTACAGTGAGTTTGATTAATGCGTGCATTTTTTTATATTTACAATAATTGAGTGCAAAAGTCTGTTATCGGAAAGTTGTATACATATAAATATTTGTTTTTAAAGTTTATACATATATATTTTTATTAAAACATATTTAATTTATATATAAATTATGAACTGATTTTTTTCTGAGTTTGTTCACCTTTCGAAACAGAGGAACGAGGAGAAAAATATTCCCTTATAATCAACTTGTCAGCCGCATTGATTCGTTCAAAAAGCATTCAAATCATTTACAACTGATATCACGAACAATCGTTATATTATCAAGAACAATTATTCTTGTGTCAAGAGCAATTGTTCTTGTATCAAGAGCAATTGTTCATTTGTTATGAGCATTTTTCTTGTATCAAGAGCAATTGTTCTTGTATCAAGAGCAATTGTTCTTGTATCAAGAGCAATTGTTCATTTGTTATGATCATTTTTTTTTTGTATCAAGACCAATCGTTCTGTAAATGATAACAATTGTATTTGTACCAAGAGCAATCGTTTTATTAAGAATAATTGTTTTTACATCTAAAACAATCGTTCTTTTATTAAGAACAATAGTTCTTGTATCCAGAGCGACCGTTTTTTTTTTATCAAGAACAATGGTTCTTGTATCAGTAATAACTGTTCCTGTATCAAGAATGATTTGATATAGCAACAAGAACATTCTTTCTTGTAACAAGAACTATCGTTCTTATATCAAGAACAATTCGTTACTCGACTCTTTTCCGTTTCTCATTTTCATTTTATACCCTGTACCCATTGTGCGAATGTATGTAAGAGACAGAAGCAAGATAGACCCTATAAAGTATATATATTCTTGATCAGCATTGGAAGGGGGAGACGAACTAGCTATATCTGTCTGTCCGTCTATCCGTCCGTCCTGCTGTAGGACCAACAAAGTTTTAGGCATAGCCACAATACAAATATACCCCATTTTTTTTTTAGTTTTCGTATGAAAATCTAATACAATTAAGTATGGTATTAAGATATGACTTACAGAGTACAGGGGTATCTTACAGCGAGCATACTCGACTTCAGCGTTCTTTCTTGTTTTTTTGTGCAATTCCCTTTCTTTTCGATGGCATTTTTAATATTTTTACAAAATATGTTTGGGCTCACATAAAACATACTAAAAAATACCATTTTTATTTTATTGCAACATACCTAAAATATGTTAGGGAAACGTTGCAATCAGCTGTTATTTTATGTTTGTTTTTAAATTGCAGCGAGTCCACAAAATGTTGGGGCTAGCATAATAAAAAAATTAAAAAGCAAAACGTTTTTGCATGGAAAATTAGTAAATCGACTTCTTAAAGAAACCGAATGTGCCTGATGCATTATATTATTGAAATTTTAATTTACTTGCATTGTTGCCTTTTAAATGAAATCGTTGTGGGACTCATCGGCTGCATGGTTTCAACTTCCATAGCGCCATAGAAACATTTTAACTATTTCATATAGACTATCAGGATTTTTGTTCCATCATTTTCAATATTTTTCCAAATACACTTTGCAGCTGCTAACCAAAACCGAATAAGTGAAGAATACTAAATTTAAAGTTATTTAATTCTGATTTTCTGAAGCATATTTATACACTTATACAAGAAAAGATATATTTGTATTCAAAGAGATAAGATATAAAAACTTGTCACTACATTTGAATGCACTACGCCATTTCTAGCTACACAATTTTTTTCTAATCTACAACTACCTTTTGCAGCTCTAAGTGTGTCAAATCGATACAAAATTTATTTATAATTATTTTTTTATTTCAATTATTTGGAAATTGATATTTGCATTAAATTGAAATATTTATGACTTATGACTCACAAAAGATTTTTAATATAAAAAACTTATCGATGTCTTGCCGTGAAAGCGGCTTTAGCAGCACAATTGTTTGTTTAGTATAAAAATTTATATTTTTGTATGCATTCTAATTATTTTAAATACAGATTTTTTATGTTTGTAAATTTGAATTTTATAGATACATATTGTATATCCAACTTGTTATATATTCTTGCTACTTGTCTTGTCACATGTCATATCATTTTATTTATATTTTTTTTTTTTTTTTTTTTCTATGTCAATAGACAATGTTGTCGCCGTCGTTGACTTTGTTGTTTGCTGCTCTCAGTTGTATTAGTTTTCGTAATTTATCTCTATTTGAAAAATTCGTACAAAAAAGGAGATACAACTTTTTGCATATTAATCTATTGATTATTATAAAAAAAAAATAAAAATAATATTAGCTTTTAATATATTGAGTCTTAGTTTTGCCTCATGAAGTGGTATGACAGGTTTTTGTAAATATTTCCATATATACTAAACGCTAAAAATGCCCTACAGCAAATTAAATAGAAAAGCTTTCATTAATATTTTGAAAACTTAGTTGCATTTAAGACAATTCTTTTGTTTTTATTTCTTATGAAACATTTTAGTTTACGCTTAGTTCTGACGTTTAATCAAATAAAATGTTTACAAAGAAAAAAACACACTAAAGCTTGATGTATGTATTTATTTTTTCAGTTGATTTCATGTGCATGTATTTATTCCCAATTTATTTTGAATTACATTTCATGAACAGAACAGAACAACGACAGCAGCAGTAGCAGCTTTAGCTTTTGCATAATAAGCAAGTCAGTCAGTCATTCAAAACAAGAAAAAAAAATGAAGAAAATCGTGCACATAAATTCAGCTATTTATTATGTATGCGAGGGGTTCATAAGAAGTAATCAGCGTATATGCTAACACAAATTAATATATTACAATTTTTACACGTTTTTATACCGAGTAAAAATGTTTCCGATGTCTCCTTTAATGCGTTACCATAAAGGAGACATCGGAGGCCTCATTAAGTATATATATATATATATATATATATATATGGTCTTGATCAGCTCGATGAGACGAATTGCAATAGCCATGTCCGTCTGTCGGTCGGTATGTCTGTTGTGATGCGTTTTATTCACAATGTTTTTTTTCAGTTGACCTGAAAATTTAAACTTAAGCTTTTTTTGGTCCTAGGCAGTTGGTATGTTAGAATCAAGGTGCCACGCCCGTTTTTAGGCATAGGTCCCATACAAAAATAACGCCTATTTTCCAATTTTTGTATGAAAAAAGGTATTATTTATGAGTATATTTACTCTAAATTGGGTAAAACACTTCCTTTGTTATCCAATGTCGGGAAAAAAATGTGCCACGCCCGTTTGTAGGTATAGCACCCAAACAAATTTACCGCCCACTTTCGAATTTTTGTATCAAAAAAGATATTATTTATGAGTATATTCACTCTAAATTGGGTAAAAACACTTCTTTTGTCATCCAAAATCAAGTCCAAGGTGCCACGCCCCTTTTTTAGATATAGCCCCCATACAAATTTACCGCCCATTTTCGAATATTTGTATGAGAACATTTATTTTTTCTAAATGAATTTAAAATTTGGTAAAATCAATGCCAATCTCCACCTAAGTGAACACTATCGACATGGTTAGGATCGGGCTAATATAACATAAAGCCTCCATACAAAAATTGACCCAATTCATCGTGAAATTTAATCTGAGTGCCTGGTGAACATATAAACTATTAAAAGCTTCGGATCCACCAAAGTTAACGTTTCGCATTGTTTCAGTTATTAAGGTCTGCAAATTCGGCCATCCAAAATAGTTTAAAATTCCTATACTGCCATTTAAAAATTCTAAGATTCTCACAATTACAGAAATCATAAAATCCCTTGAGATTCCAATAATATTTGTTCAGAAGCTCTTTGCTGTTTTTGCTACTAAAGAGTTGAATGAGGCCTTAGAAATGGGCAATATTTCAAAAAACGCCAAATATATGTGCTTATGCTCTAATTAATATTATTGTCCCTAGACCTTCTCTCTACAGAGAAGTATTAAAAAATAGTTAATATCGATTTTAGGACTTCGTCTTTAAATATTAAAAAATTCTGAAAAATTCCAAAAATATTTTTTAAGGTTTCAAAGTCAATTCTCAAAGTCTGCCTATTTCAAAAATATGGCTGGATTTGATTTTTCAAGGTCTTCTTTTTAGGCGCTATGTCAAAATGTTGCCAAAAATCCTTCGTTCCTCTAAAAGAATAACCAATTGAAATATATTTATTAATTTAACATGAGCTATCCAAGTCTAATTACATATATTTCTGCCCTCGTATATACGCGCGCGTCTGTTATTGACATTCAAATTAAAACATATTGCAAAATAATATAAATAAAAATAAAAAAAATAAAATAAAATAAGCAAAATATGTACATGGCGCCTCACGTTTTTCAATATTTTTTTGTTTTTTAGATTTTTTATTGCACATAATTGTTGAATAATTTTTGATTCATGCAATAACTATTTTTGTTTGCCACTGGAAAATTGAGACTAATAAATTATTTGATTAAGAAACTCAAGCAACAAACAACAACAACAACAACATTGATTTATTGCGTCGCACATTTAGGCCGTACAAATACATAAATAAAAATAATCACTAAATGGCAACAAATAAGAACATACGACGTACACACAGGTTAAACCATTCAATCGATCGATTATATCAAATTGTAGCAAGATTTACAGCAGGCAGCATCAACTTGTTTACTCATTTCCAAAAGGAAGTGTCGGGACATAAGGTAAACACATAAAACTTTACCATTTGCTGCTGCCAGTTGCCAGCTGCCTGTGCCGGAAATGTAAAACTATGTAGCATACATTGAGGCGCGCACAAACATAATTACGTATATAAGAGTCTGAGTCTGTCTCTGTGTGTGTATACATTATTTGGCTTTGTAAGCCTTCATTTAGCATTTCAGCATACATAATTGATGTTTAGTAAACGTTAAGCTTAAGGCAGTCGAATGAGTTAGTTTGTAATATTTTAAGATTTGCCTTATATACATGTAGCATATGTATATAGCGTTAAAAATAGGGTTTTTATATTAGATAAGACAAGCATGGCTGTTTTTATATACGTCTACTGTGTATCTTTTTTTGTTTCGAAAACTTTCAATTTCTTCTTTAATTTATTTTCTTTTGTATGCCATAAACTTTTGTTTAAAGTGTATTAAAACTTCGTTTCAAACGTACAAACCGTACTAAGCGTTTGAGTGATTAGTTTGAGCATCTAATAAATTTTTCTCTTCTCAGTATTGAATGAATAAACATTTTTGGCCATAAGATTAACTTAAGTGCTTCAGTTTGTTTTTTATGGTTTATAGGTTTTCTTGTGACTGTGTGTGTGTGTACCTAGTCCTTTTACTGTTTTTGTTGCATTAAATTTTCAAGGCAATATAACTGTTTTTAGTTGGCTTTCTTTATTGATTTTGGCAAGTATGCTTACTTTAAACTTTTACCACTAACGAAACAGCGAAAGATAAATAAGTAAATAAATAATTAATGATAGAAGAGAAATAACTCAATATCTCTTGATAGAGCTTATGGAATACGACAACAGTACTCATTGTTTGAGAGACGTAATGTGTCTGTTACCTGACATGTGTGTGTTGCCGTATCTATCGGCGGCATATTTCCACAAATCTTTTGTGACGTTATGAAAAGGGTACTAAAAGTAGTATCCTCTTGGGGAAAAACCTGTGGTCAGGGTGTAAATCCAAACAAGTCGAAACTGGTATTGTTCACAAGAAGCTACAAAATAACCTCAAATTTAGTAATAATGCAAATTTTCCTAGGAAGTATCCTATACAAGAAGCTTCTCTAGAATGATAACTGTGAAGCAAGAGTTGGGAAAGCATACGCAGCTCTCTTCAACAGCAAAAAGACGATAGGAAAGAAGATGACTTATATCGTATATACACGGTGATAGTGAGACTTATACTGCTATATGGGGTCTCAGTATGTTTTCAGTCTCTCTCAAAAAATAAGATACAAATGGCCCTAAGCAAAATACAATGAAGTGCAGAGTTGTGCATTTGTGGAGCATTACGACTACTCCAACTGAAGCACTCAATACTATCTTGCACTTTACGCCACTAAATCTGGTAGGTTTTGAAGAAGCCTCCAAACTGTAGACTTCACTAAAAGATAACAAGGAAAAACGTTAGCTTCGGTAGAACCGAAGCTTAAATACCGTCACACGAATCTTTAAAGAGTTTATGTGTAATCATCAGTGGTCACCTAAGTTTACACACAATATTAATTTAAAATATTGAGCTAAAAATACAGATATGTATAACAACATATTTCTCGAATATATCTGGAAACGGGCGGTAAGGTTGTATGCAAGAAACACCTGAAAATGGACGTGGCACCATGATATTGGAAGAGTTTTTACCCAATATGGAGTAAATACATGAATAAATAATAACCATTTTCATACAAAAAATCGAAAATGGTCCGAAAGTTTGTATGGGGGGCTATACCAAAAAATGGGCGTGGCACATCGGATTTGACATTGGATGACATTAGAATGATTTTAGCCAAATTGGAGTGAATATATGCATAAATAATTAGGTTTTTTTTTACAAAAAATCGGAAAAAATGGAAAGTTTATATGGGGGCTATGCCTAAAAGAGGGCGTGGCATTTTGGTTTTGACACTGGATGAAAAAAGAAATGTTTTTACCCAATTGGGAGCGAATACATTCATAAATAATTACAATTTTTATACAAAAAATCGGAAAAAAACGGTAAGTTTGTATGGGGGCTATACCTAAAAATAGGCGTGGCACTCTAATTCTCGAACTCATAATAGTCGTTGCCGAGAAAAGCTTAAGTTCCAAATTTCAGCTTAATTTCTTTATATCTTCAACGAAAAAGATGCTTAGAAATATACAGACAGACGGACAGACGGACATGGCTAGATCGATTCGTCTCGTCGAGCTGATCAAGAGTATATATACTTTATGGGGTCTACGACGTCTCCTTCAATGCGTTACAAACTTTCAGACAAACTGAATATACCCTTCACACTATGTGTGGCGGGTACAAAAGTCATTATTCCACTGCGTAATGACTGGCATAGACAGCTGTGGATAAAACAAAACTTCATCAGCATATATACGGACGGATCCATCTCAACAGCCAAATTGGAGGAGGTGTCCTCTATTCGGAGCTGGGAATTGACACATCCTTCAGGCTTCCTAACCACTACAGTGTTTATCAGGCAGAGGTCATAGCAATAAATGAACCTTCTCAAATCTTCAAAAAGTATTCTTGGACATGTATTACTGTTTTCTAATAGTGATGTGTCCTTTAAGACGCTGGAGTTCTGCATTAATAAATCTAAATCCATTACTGAGTGTCGCATATCTCTTAACAAGATGCCTCAACACAGCAGTGTTCATCTCATTTGGATGCCAAGGCACAGTAATATTGAGAGCAACTGCATAGCAGACGAAGTTGCCAGGCAGGGTACCACAACACATATTCTTCCAGGGAAGGACTTGGTTGGGATGCCCCGTAGCAACTTGCGGTATATCCAGGATTCCCTGGCCTGCTTCCAACAGAACAGAACAGATATTTCCTCACTGATAGCAGTGACTACGAGACACTGTCTCATAGGCACCCATGCTAGTAGGCAAGGCATGATTTTTGTAGAAGCTGTGGTAATGAAGAGGAGCCAGAAAATATTGAAGATCTTCTCTGTCATTGTCCAACTTTAAATAGAAAAAGGGTCGAGTTTTTGGGAAAATTCTTCTTAGTAGATCTGTCGAAAATTACATAATATGTTAAGGCGACTAAATGGTGGTATTTTATGGTTGCTGAGCAGTCCTTTGAGATTATGTGAGAAAAGAGAAAAGTCGACATTCGAAATAATTACAAAATTGGGATTAGTTTATTTGTATTTTTGGGAAATTTAAGAATTTAAGAAGTTTTTTTATTTAAATTTAAAGAATTAAATGTATACAATTTTTATTTTCATTTTCTTTTACGCTTTTTTTACAACCTGCGTTGTAGGATTTTGCGCATTTGAAATTAAATTCGCTTTACAATTCATTTAATCTGCTTTTGTGATTATTATTATTATTATTATTTTTTTTTTTTTGTCCAGAAGTATCTACTGGAATCTAATCTGCCACAATGCTGCCTATTTCGATGTGGGCGTATTTTTTTTAGTACAATGCGACGAGTACGAGTACCAAATTGAAAACAAAATGATGAATTGAATTCGAAATGAAATTGGTCGAGCGTAAATATTGCTCATACGCCTAGGTGACAAAATGTAATGAGAATTTGAGACAGCATTTTATTATGGTTTGGTTTATTTCTGTGTTTATTTCTTCTCGTTATAATCTTTGCATTAATCACACAAACGGTGATGACAGAAATAAAACTAAGTAATGCGTATGTTGCGTCTTTAAGCTGTTATTTTTTTTATATAACATCGAGTGCGTGCTGACTACAAGATGCCCTACACCAAAAACTATATAGGACAGACGGACCAAAGACTTAATCAATTCAGCTTTTATATAAATAAACGCAATACAACTGTTAACATTCGATGCAGCGTATCTGCTAGTCAAGCACATTCGATTTTTTTATTTATTTTATGTTTTAAATTTAGACTTGGCAATGTACAGCGTCATACAAGAAAAAAATAGCAGCTCAACGTGGCACTGCTGGCTGGCTACTGGCTTGATGACTGGGTATCGTCGTCGTCGTTGTCGTTGGTGGGTGGACATGTGAGCGACGTGCGGTGGACATGTGCAGCAGACGATGTAGCAGATGTGTGGCAGCATCGTTGTTGTTGTTGTTGTCATTGCCATCAAAGTGGACAGCTATGACACGCTGCAACTTGCTTACCGCTCGCTAACCGCTTACATACACACACACGCGCACACAAATAAATACACATATACGCAACACACTCTTTAGCTTAACGCTTGCCAACTTGTCAACCGCTTTGTCAAGTGTTGTCTACGTACTGGCTATGGCGTTCTTATTTTTGTTGTTGTTTTTATTTGTAATCGCGTGGTCGCGTTTATGTTTGTTGTTTTAGTATATTTGTGGGTTTACAGCAGCAGCACCATCCAATAAATGTCGTTCTTGGTGCAACGACTTTAGCGTGCTTATTTTAAGTGTACACATTTCTTTTTTCTATTTTTTTTTTGTTTAATTCAAGAAATTTAGAAAAATCAAAATAAATAGCTATAAAGAAGCAGAATGCTAAATTCTATAAACTATTTTCAACTAAAAATAAACAAGAATTTTTAGCACAAACAAATATTTGGAACACTTTTTATGTCACACACAAAGTTGCTGATTTATAAAAAAGACTACGACAATAACGACGCTTTAATACTCTTGAAAGAATAATTTACTATGTTGTATAATCTTGATATACATCAAACCGAATATTACACAAAGAACCATAAGTAAGAACAATCATTGTTTATATCAAGAACAATCGTTCTTTTTATCAAGAACAATCGTTCTGTATATCAAGAACAATCGTTCCGTATTTCTAGTACAAGCGTACTTTATATCAAGATCAATCTTTCTGTATATCAAGAACAATCGTTCCGTATATCAAGAACAATCGTTCTGTATATCAAGAAAAATCGTTCTGTATATCTAGAACAATCGTTCCGTATATCTAGAATAAGCGTTCTTTATATCAAGAACAATCGTTCTGTATATTAAGAACAATCGTTCCGTATATCAAGAATAACCGTTCTTTATATCAAGAACAATCGTTGCTTATAACTAGAAAAATTATTCTTTTATCAAGAACAGTCTTTCTGTATATCAAGAACAATCGTTCTCTATATCAATTATTCTTTATATCTAGAGCAATTGTTATTTATTTCAATTACAGTCTTCTCCAATCGAACAAATTTCATTCTTGCATTAAGTACTCGTTCGGAAAGACATACTAAATGTGTTTTAATCATGTTGTTACTCACTTAAAAAATGTTCTTGAAATGAGATTGAATGGAAGCTTTTAGAAAGTGTTTAATTTTTCATTTGATAAGCTTCCAAAAGACTCCTCTTAAGCAGCCTTTAGTCTTCATTGAAACATTTAAATTATTTCAATTCAAATATTTAGATCAACCCTCGAATATGTCAATGCATGCATTTTTCTTAAAGCGGAAATGATAAAAATAAGATTAAAAAAAAAGAAAAAAAGTATATTGCATAACTTAGGGGGCGTCTATGAATATCACAGACTCTGCTGCTGCTTTCGCTGCCACTAACGCTGCTGCCATTAGCCGAATTCTGTCGTCGCAGTCGTGTCATTGCGCATGATGCAATCGGCAACTTTGCCAATTTTGATTTTATGCAATTTTTGTGCATTTCAAGCTATTTTAAGCAGCGCCATTTCTGATTTTGTAATATATAACATGGCAACAGTTCTATCTAGTATATACAGCTTATTTTATATTATTATTTAAATTTAAATTATTAATTAAAACTAATAATAATAAGCAACAAGAAATAATTAGCTTTTGTTTTTTTGTAATTCAAACTTATATTTCTTACTGGTGGCAACTTTTAAAAATGCGTAAACAATTTAAATAAATAAATGAACTAAAGAATGAAAAAAATAATGTGTTGAAACTGAAATAATTAATTATAAGAAACTGAAAGCAGCTATGCTATGCTAGTATTGGCGTTTGTTTATGTAAACTAGGTTACTTGGCATGAATGACAGCAGTCGTAGTAGCATCTTTAAAGGGCGACAAAATAAAAAAAAATGTGGTAATTAAATAAATAGAAAAATTTTAAAATAACAAGGAAAAGTTTTAAAAATAAATAACAAATATCGTTAGAAAAATAGATACAAACAAATAATCAATATGTTTATTGTTGTCGAAAACATAAATAATTCAAGTTATTACAGACATAAATGTTAAAATGCACATTGACGAGAAATACGTGGGTAATTTTAAATAGATCAGTGATAATTTCAATAAAATATACTTTTAGCTCGATACTATAAAAATAATCGATCTAACAAAATAATTTGCCCATTGTTGCTCTAGGTCTACTTATGTTCTATTGCGCTCAATTCTTCAATTAGTTTTTGCCTTATTATTGCCTCATGTTTTTAAATTTTTCTGTACGTAACAATTTTAGTACGCTGACTTTTTGTTTCAAATGGTTTTAACTTTTGCTGCGTGGGCCAACAAAGCGGCACAACCTTGCGTATGAGTAATATTGTATATACAATGTATATAGTATGTATATAAACTAAGTATTGTTCCAATTGCAGATTATGCTATGCTGTGATTTGCTTTGTAAAACAAGAAGAACAACAAAAACAGTTGATATTTTAGTTGTCAACATTGTGTGTCAAACTCAACACTTTTACTTACGTTTCACGTTGCTTGCTAATTAATGAGTTTCGTCAAATGTAGCTGCCACAAAGAAATAAACAAATAAACACACTACATGATTTGGATTTAAGTGTGTACAAGGTTGTACACAGCAACATTTCTTTAAACTCATTAACAGTTGTAACAGTTGGCATACAGCAAATAAGTTGTAGAGAAAAGTTTTTTTTTTCTATTTTTTTTTTGTTGTGTTTTTACTTAAGCTTTTTTAAATGAAATAAAGTTTTGTTTTTGCAAAAAATTATTTCTGAATTATAAATGAATGTTAGTAGAGTTCGTATATGTATTATTGTATACCTTTGCAGCAACGTAAACTTGTGCAACAGTTTTGAAGTCAACAAAATGTGTTTGACTTTCGTTTGCTGCAAATGAAAGTTGTTATAAACAAAGTTTTTTTTAGTTAAAGCTGTTTGCTCTTCAATGATATTTTAAGTGAACTTTGTGGTCATAATGACATAAATAGTCAGGGGAAAAAGTGACAGTAGTATTTAACATTTAACATATTCGTTTAAGATTATGCAAAAGTTATAAATGGTATTTTCACAAGCACAATCGTTCCTTGTATCAAGAACAATCGTTCTTTGTATCAAGAATAATCGTTCTTTGTATCAAGAACAATCGTTCTTTGTATCGAGAACAATCGTTCTTTGTATCAAGAACAATCGTTCTTTGTATCAAGAACAATCCTTGTTTATATCAAGACCAATTGTTCTTTATATGAAGAACAATCGTTCTTTATATGAAGAACAATCGTTCTTTATATGAAGAACAATCGTTCTTTATATGAGGAACATTTTTTTCGTTATATGAAGAGCAATCGTTCTTTATATGAAGAACAATCGTTCTTTATATGAAGAACAATCTTTCTTTATATTAAGAACAATCGCTCTTTATATGAAGAACAATCGTTCTTTATATGAAGAACAATCGTTCTTTATATGAAGAACAATCGTTCTTTATATGAAGAACAATCGTTCTTTATATCAAGAACAATCGTTCTTAATATGAAGAACAATCGTTCCTTATATGAAGAACAATCTTTCTTAATATCAAGAACACTCGTTCTTTGTATCAAGAACAGTCGTTCTTTGTATCAAGAACAAACCTTCTGTATATCAAAAACAAGCGCTTCTTATATTAAGAACAATCATTTTTTATATCAAAAACAATCTTTCCTTACATCAAGAAAAATCATTCTTTATATAAAGAGCAATCGTTCTTTATATCAAGAAGAGTCGTTCTATATATCAAGAACAATCGTTCTTTTTATCAAGAACAAACGTTCTTTGTATCAAGAACAATCGTTTTTTTATATTAAGAACAATCGTTCTTTATATCAAGAATAATCTTTCTTTATATCAAGAACAATCGTTCTTTGTAGCAGGAAGAATGGTTCTTTATATCAAGAACAATCGTTCTTTATATCAAGAACAACCTTTCCTAACATCAAGAAGAATCATTCTTGATATCAAGAACAATCGTTCTTTTATCAAGAACAAACGTTCTTTGTATCAAGAGCAATACACGTTCTTTGTATCTCATTTTTAGAGCGAACTCATGTATTGATTTGTAGTATTTAACAAGTTAAAAATATTCATAGAATTTTACATTATTTACTTCCATAATTAATTTTTTTATTTTTTTTTACAGAGTCTACGCACTGCGTGGACGGTAACCCTGCATCGTGGCGTCTATCGCTCGATCAGGATTTAATTGAAACGCTTAAAGGCAATTTTCCAGCTTGGTTTCAAAATACGACAACAACAATAATTACGGATTCCAGTAATCATAAAGTGACAACAACAACAATACTGAATAATAATACAAATTGTATACAACCGATAACGATTGATACAAAACATCATCATCATCACCATCATCATCACAATCACAATAATAATAATAATAATACACTCCAACAATTGAACAGTAACGGAACATTATTACTTAGCTGTTCACCAATATCATCAACGTTTTCCTCATCATCACCACTCTCAGCATCATCGTCCTCATCGTCGTCGTCTTCATCATCTTCGTCGTCGTCGTCTTCATCTTCTTCAGCATCAGCATCGCCAGCATCGTCAATTGCTTCTAATAATTCATCAAAGAAATCCTGTAGCAGTGCAACATCTTCGTCGTCATCTTCCTCATCGGCGGCATCTATTGCAGCGTCTGTAGCATCAGCATATTCTGCCAGTTCTATTGCACCGGGAGCAATAGTTACTTTAACGGCAACAACAACAACCACTGCAGCAGCAAACACAGCAGCAACAGCAACGTACACCACAATAAAATCTATAAATTCCAACAACAACAACAACAACAAAAGTCTGACAAAGACAAAAGATAAAAGTACGCACAAAACGCAACAGAAAACTTGTGGCAATCTACTCACAAAATCTGCTTCGTTGCATAGTCTGAGCAACGGAAGTGGCAGTGGTAGTAGCAGTGCTGCTAGTGTTAGTGGTGGTTCATTGCTTGCAACCATATCATCGCCTTTGTCAACCGTTGAGATAATCACTGATTCAAACGGTTTACTAACGGCGACACAGCTGAGCGGTAAAGCAATTGAGCATACATTTCAGGATATTATATTACTGCACGAAGCATACGACGATATGTCGGAAGGTAAATATCCTGTTTATATTTTTTTCCTCCTTGAATTATTATTAAAATATTTATATCGTTTTTTTTGTTTCAGGTGAACAACGTTTGCATGCAGCATTTTTGGGCAGCAGCGATGATGGCAATAATTCCGATTTTTATGATCCACGACAATCGCCGCCAAAGGCAATTGTTGATTCCAGTCCATTACAGCCGGCAATGGATAAAAATAAAGAATGTAAGTGACATGAAAAAAACATTTTTAGTTCGTCTAGTTTGATTGCCGCCTGACAGAACTCTGTTGGAAGCCACTTAACATTATATTTAGAAATTTGCCGTCCGTCTTTTATTTTCATTTTAACTGACAATCCGTTTGGCAAGTGTACAAAAAAAAAAATTCTTCGCTCTAAATTCGCTTTCGTTGTAGTTTAAATGTAGCTTCCTGCCATTTATTTGGGAGTATAGCAGCTAGAAAAAAGTGCCAAACAATTGCAATTTTACATTATTTCCGGCAACAATGCCCACCAAATCCTCCTTGTTTTAGTTTTATTTTTCGCATCGTCGTCGTCAACGGCATCTCAAATTTCCGCGAAATGTGTCAAAATCAACAAAGTAAAATCTTTCCTTTTTTTTGTTTTTTTGTTTCATTTATCTAACAATGAACTACAAATTATTGCAAAATTGTTGAATTTAAATTTTTATGTAGTGAAATGTTTTCGTTGTATAAACAAATTGTAACAAATTTTATTGTAAACACGGCGCACGGGTTTGCATTAAAACGCGAGCTAAAAGAATTTACAAATTTTTACAAACTATTTCCTTATTATATAAATGTGTGTAGCAGCATTGGCATTTGAAATGACTGCACGAGACTGAAAAATTCAAATACATTTTTCTGTTTAGTTTTTGATTTATTAAATATTGACAATAATTATTTTTTTTTTTTTGTTTGTCTGTTATAAAAGTTTATAAATTATAAAATATTTATTATTAAGGTGTGTTTAGACAAGCAAATATTTTGAATGAAATTTTTACAATTTTAAATTTTTACATAAATTTTTTATTGATAAGTTTTTATAGATGGTGACAGGAAATTAAAAAAAAAATAAAAATGGAAATGCTAATATAAATTTTAAATATATGTCTGAACACGTCTTTATTCTTATTTGCCTTTTGTATCCATATGAAACGAAATGTTCTGTGGGTATTTGCAGAAGAAAAACTTGTTTGGCGATTATTTAATCATCATGGTTGTTAATTTCAGTCTTAAAAAGGTCCGCTTTAAAAATAAAAGCTATTGGGAACAAAAAAAAAAAAAACAAAGTTGCTGGAATTCAAGATTTGACGGGGAACACATAAAAAAGAGGTAAAGGAAGATAGATCAAGAGAAGCTGAGCAAATATATAAAAATGTGGAAGATATAAATATATGCAGACAAAGAGAGAGTGATAGAGGGGTAGACAGAGAGTGAGTGAAAGATTGAGTAATGGGCAGAGTGAGAGTGCGAAAGAGTAAAGTGAGACAGATAGAGGGGGAGGAAGAAAGATGGGGAGATGGAGAAATTTGAGAGAGAATTTTAAGAAGTAGTTAGATAATGGTGGTGGAAGAGGGAGAGTGGAAGAGAGAGGAAGAGAGAGGAAGAGAGAGAGGAAGTGGTAGGAAAAGGGAGAGAGAAGAATAGGAAGAAAGAGGAAAAGAAAGATAGAGAGGTACTATTTTTTTATACCCTGTACCCAAAGGGTACAAAAGAATTCTAGATAGACCCTGTAAAGTATATATATTCTTGATCATCATGGGAAGGGGAGTCGAACTAGCTATGTCTGTCTATCCGTCTGTCTGCGTATAAGGGAGATTATCTCGGGGGGCTATAAGAGATAGGACCACCATATTTAAAACTCAAGCTCTCCTAAGCCGTCAAGTGTGCACTTGCAAACGGTTTTTTCTCTAGCCTCACTTTAAGGGGTACCTCCCATACAAATCGACCTCAAAATTGTGTGTTTTTGCACAAAAACGACATTGGTTTTTATTATAGGAAGTCTAAATTTAGTATAAATTATGCATAGGATAGTCCCAATGAAATATACCAATATGGGTAGGTCCAATATGATTTTAGGTATAGCCCCATACAAAGATAAACCCGATTTTTTTAAGTATTTGTATGAAAATTCAATTCAATGATGTATTTTAGTAAAATAGAACCGATCTTAAGGCTCACAAAGATTGGATTCAGGGTATCTTGTAGTCGAGCATACTAGACTTCAGCGTTGTTTCTTGTTTTTTTTATTTTTTTTTTTTTTTGTTGTTTACGAAGTGTTTGGTACGTAAGTAAGACATCGATAGTTTGTCTTATAGAGTTGTCTTACTGAGTTGAAATTGTTGAAATATGTTCACAAGTGCGTCTGAAAAAAAATGTACTCCTAATAGTTCCGGTCTTCCCTATATAAACTTTATATAATTGTGCGTAACAGACAAAAGGAGATAATAGTAATATATATATTCTTCATCAGAATTGAAAAAGCTCAACATAGATATATCTGTCTGTCCGACTGCTTCGCTGTCTGCCTTATGAAACGGATTATCTCGAATACTAGGATATTCTTAATTAGGTCGCTATTGTTTTATGACTTTTATTTTTTTTTTTTTTTATAGTAAACATTGCACAAAAAAAAAAAATAAAAAAAATTATACACGTATACATGTCGTATGCGTAATATATGTTTTCAGTATATTACGTATACGCAATCAATCTCTTATCACTTTCAAAACACTTAAATATTAATATATGTCAAAGATATAATCGCTGTGCATAAACTATTACAACAAATTATTGTAATATCGCAATGGAACATTCGGGGTAAGACATAAATTTTCATAAATTATTGCAATTACATAGCGTATACGCGTGTTTGTATGTGTAAACATGATATTACGCATACGACATGTTAAACTGGTCAAGCGTTTACATTAAGCCTATTAACATAATTAGTGCATATATTAGCAGCGATTTTCTATGTATATAAATAGACTTTTATGTATAAATAATAAATACATAAAATATATTTTATGCATTTGAATATTTTAAACGCTTTGTCAATGGGCGCAATATTTGGCACTGTTACAGTTTCAATAACACAAAAATATACATAAATGTTTTATTGGTCGTCAATTTGGGGTCACAGGTAGGCGTTTATTATTTGATTTTTCAGGAGAAGCAATTATTATGCAAAATAAGAACAATTATCAAAATATCAAAATTAGGTGAATAGATACGCCATTATTTTATTTAGTTTGCGCTTAAAATTTTTATTCTCTAAAGTATTGCCAATTTTTTTCTTAGCAGTAAATACTTTTGACGCCCCAAAAAACAGAGACAACCGCCAAAACAGCGAGAACACTTTTTATAAAAATATGAAAATGTCAAAAAATGGAGAAAAAAAGTTAAAATTGTAAACAAGAAAAGACAAAAAAAAAAAAAAACACGACACATTTTTCATTTAACGCTCAATGACGTTATTAAAGTAATTTGTTAAAGAAAAACGAAAAAAAAAAAAAAAAAAGAAAATTTCGTTTAGAAAAACAAACAGCAACGCAACAGACAGACAGACAAGTAGCTGTGTGAGGTGCCTAGCGGGTGTTCAAGTGCCTCAAAACCAAGAATTGTCTCATGCAAATAAAGTAATAATCTATGCTGTAACACTTTGCTCCACCTGCCGTTGCGCTCATTTTAGTCTAAAATTTTTGATTGAAGTGTGCCACGTATTTTCTTGACAAGCGTAAAAGTGTGAAAAACAAAACAAAAAATACCAAAAGACGCATATAAAATTTTTTGTATGTTTTATTTTGTAATAAATATTGTTTAAAGAATATTTTGTTTTCTATTTGTTTCCTTTACTATTTTATGTTGTGAATTGTATATTAATTTTGTTAGTAATTTTGTAATACAATATTCCATGGCTGCAATCCAGAGATTCGGTTCAGTGGTTCGCGATGCCTTTAAAACGCTCGTTCGTTTTCACAATGGTGGAGGAGGGAGGAGGATTTAAAAGTTTATGTGTGTGGCAAATCCAGGGGTGTAATTTCTTCAGTCGCCGAGTCGTTGTACTGTTATCCAGCAGGCGGGAGGGGTTGACATGGTTGTCCAGCCTATACAGATATACCTTAGTGAGCCTAGCCACCTCCCGGCTTATGCAAGGGACTTCTAGTTCCTGGTGGATTTCTTCATTTGTATGATATGGGTGCGCCTCAGAAATAATGCGCAGAACCTTTTTTTTGGAAGACTTGGATTCTTTCCTGTTGCTTCTCTTTGCAGTGCCCCAGAGTGCTATGCCATACGTCCATATAGGTTTAAGTATGAGCTTTGTAAATGAGGAGTTTGACCCTTAGTTTAATGGTGGACCTTCTATCTAGCAGCCACAGATGCTTTCGCAACGTCTCGTTCAACTGGGAACGTTTTTGTGTGAGATGACATTCTCAGGTTAAGCGCCTATCCATCAGGCTTAAGTACTTTGCAGTAACGCTTTGCTGGGTATGGCAACGCCATCCAGACTGACGGCAGGGTCCCCCCAGGGCAAACGTAATGTGTGTGCATTTGTCTGGGTTGGCTACGATAATCTACCGTCTTATCCATGTGTTTAGGCGGTTCAGCCGAATATGCTGGACGCCACGAGTGGGGACTTATCATTGGCTAAAATCATCGGCATAAATGGCAGTGAGCAATCTAGGTCGCTGATGGTTGCCATGTCTGCTGTATACATTGTGTATAGCGTCGGGCCCAGGATACTTCCCCTGTGGGACTCCAGCTCTGACTTCTCTTATTGCTG
>JAEIFJ010002367.1:0-38409 GCA_018903435.1 Leucophenga varia | reverse complement strand
GTCACACATAGTGTGGAGGGTATTAGCATTTTGTCAGAAAGTTTGTAACGCATTGAAGGAGACATCTTAGACCCTACAAAGTATATATATTCGCCCGTTAGCTTGACGAGACGAAGTCGATCTAGCCATGTCCGTCTGTCATCCTGTCCGTCCGTCTGTCTGTCCGTCCGTCTGTCTGTCTGTCTGTATTTATGCGATTCATTAAGCCCAGTTACAGAAGATATTGACCTGAAACTCGGAACTTAAGCTTTTTCTCAGTTCTAAGCAGTTCAAGTGTTAAAATCAAAGTGCCATCTTTATTTTAAGGGAAGCCCCCGATATAAACTTACCCATTTTTTCTGTTTTGTATGAAAATAGCGATTGTTTATGAATGTAGTCACTCCAAGTTGGGTAAATATACTTCTAATGTCATCCGATGTTCAATCAACCTGCCACGCCAGCATTTGCTGCTGTTATCCCCCTTTTCAAACTTTTCGCCATTTTTTCCAGAAATTTTATATGAAAATAAGCTGTTATTCCTGAGTATAGTCACTCTTGAATTGGTTAATTTTACTCTAATGGCACTCCAATATCAAAGCAAGATTACCACTTCTGTTTGCAGCTATAGCCCCCCATCCGATTTTAACGCCTGTTTTCCAATTTTTTGTATAAAAATAGGTGTGTTGTAAGAGACTATTCACTCAAATTTATGTAAAAACGCTTTTAATGATATCAATATCAAAAGCAAGGTGCCACGCCCATTTTACTTCTTGCTTCCCCATACAAATTTAACGCCCGTTTTCGTTTTATATAATGGTATTGTTGAGACTATTCATAAGATTTATACTTAAAAACACTTCTAATGATGTCAATAGCAATAAAGTTTGCGCCTATTTTTAGCTATAGTCCCACACTTCTCAAATATCGATTATTTTTAAGACATGTATGAAAAGGTAATTATTTTCCAATATATATTTATAAATGTATAAGCCTGATGATCACACTTAACTATTCAAAGATTCGTGTGACGGGTATTTAAGCTTCGGTTCCACCGAAGTTAACGTTTTTCTTGTTTTTGTTTTTGAAAACGAAATAGAAATATGCTGCAGGTTGTGCTGTGCATAAACGAGAAATATTCGCTTGCTCGTTGCCGCCGCTACCTTTTAATGAATGAATTTGCATCTTTTTGATGAACTACTTTAGTTGATTGATTTGTTGCTTAACGTTGCTGTTTGTTGTTGTTTTTTGTTGTTGTTGTTGTTTATTCCAGAATTTTTTATGAGTGAAAGTGTGAATGCGAAAATGTTCATTTATGTTTTTCGCATATACTATGTATAATAAATGTATACAAATTGCTTATACTATATAAATTTTAACTATTATGATGCATTTACGTTCGGTTTTTATTAGTAAAGCAACATTTAAATTTTAAAATTGTTTGAAAGTTATTCTTTTTTTTTTTTAAGACTATGATTTAAAATGATTTTAATTGTTTCAAATTCAGAACTTTATGTATTAAATTGAGCCAAAATTTTATTTAAATGTTAAAACAAACTTAAATCTACTCTTAAAAACCAAGGAGAAACGTTAAATTCGGTGGAACCTAAGCTTTAATACTCGTCACACTGTTCTTGAATAAATATGTGCGTTCTGCTTGTAAAAGGAGTTATGTGTTATAACCATTAAAATAAAAATTCATTAAATATAGTAGTTCATAAAAATGTACTCTAAAAATAAGAGGTAAATTTCTATAAGGTTTATATGTCGTAGTACCACCTCCCTGAACCATGGGGAGAAGGTTTACCGCAAGCTTGATATGAGGTTTTACCGATTAAAAAAATCACATCATAAATAACGCCATATCATATTAAAATTAAATTGCAGTAGGTCCCATCTCAACCACATGTGTCATTTTTTGAACATAGGTTCCTTTTAAATTAATTCTATCGTATTTGAATCTATTCAAGTCATAAATAAATCACTTTTTCTTATAAAAACTAAAAATTGGCGTTAGATTTGTATGGGGCTATATGATATAGTAGACCCACCTCAACTAAGGTCCTTCTATAAACATGTGTTGCTATAAGAAGTGTTGTTACCGTATTTGACACAAATCGCTTTATAAATGCACCATTTTTAATAAAAATAAACAAGGAAAACAACTACATCTGGAATTAGTTTATTTTGGATCATCAGTGTATTTGGTAAAATTTAGAGATTGGATGGCTTGGAGTCAATAGTCCGATACAACCAAAGTTTAAACACTATAATGTGGTCAAATATTAATTTAGAATGAAGTATAATTGCAATATTTTCTTAAAAAAATAGAAATTGGATGTCAACATTGTGTCTGGGAAGCTAGTATGTTATAGGTGGACTGATCCTTACAATATTTTAATAGAGTATGTATAGGAAGACATTAGTCTTTAGTTGTTTTTACCCCATTTGGAGTGAATATATTTTTATAAATAATTTAAAACTTTTTCGCCAACAAATAATGAAAATGGAAAAAAATTCGTATGAGTTTATACACATATATTTTTTAAATGGGCGTAAGTACCTTGGTTTTTAACATTGGATGACATTAGAAATTTAATTTTTCACCTAATTTGGAAAATATATTTTTCATAAAATAATAGCCATTTATCAACTTTAGACATTTAAACCTGCTTAGGACTTAGAAAGAATTAAAGTTTTAGAATTTCAGGTCAATATTTAAAAACTAAGCGAATGTATCAATAAATACACACAAGGCCAGACAGACGGACATGGTTAGATCGACTCATCTCGTCGTGCTGATGCGAATATATATTACATAGGGTCTACGATATCTCCTTTCTTGCATTTACAAGCTTTTGACAAAGTGAATACACCCTCCCCTTCACACTATGTGTGACTTGGTATAACAAATGAAAGTTTGCTTTATACTATATATATATATATATATATATATATATATATATATATATATATATATATATATATATATATATATATCTATTTTAATAGAATAAATGAATACTGGTTTTATTCCAGATGTCACACTTTAACCAGAGATATTTGTGACATGTAAAAATATAAATTTAAAAAAAAAAAGCAACAAAAAAAACTTTAAGTGTCTTAAATGGTTTAAAAAAAGCTTACAATTAAAAATGCTTCCTCAAATCAAATTAAAAAAAAAAAAAAAATATCATAGAAAGATCACTTTAAATGCTGTCATTATTAAACAAAAACGACACAACGAAAAAGAAAGCAACGAAAGATTTTACCGACTCGACCACCTGGTTAAGTTCTCATAGCAAAGACATGACAAGATATATACTCGAACCACTCCTCGATATGGCACTTCGCCGCCTATGCTTGGCATGCCACACATTCTCTTTCTATGCTTTAGGAGGCATCCTATGTGTTTGTATGTATTATCGAAAAGCATAAATTAAAAAGCTAACTGAAACGAAACATTCAAACATCTCGCTACATGCACGCTCCATTAGAGCACTAATCTAAAATGATCGCAACATAAAAGCGAAAAAAAATAAACTGGAAAGTATCTACGAAAAAAAAAAAAAAAAATATAATAAAAAAATAACAAGAAAAAAAAATTTCAAATTTGTAACTCATTAAAAACAAGAAACACGACTACTAGAACTACTACAACACATATTCAAAGAATTGATTACTTAGCTGGCTACTTTGCATGTTTTCTTGACTAAATAACTGACTGAGTGACTGACTGATAAATGCCACTCGGTGTCTCATTTAGCTAACCAAATAATATATTTAATTATAAACAAATAAACGCACAGTGGGGCATTATTCATAGATTTTTGTCCAAGAAAAGTCTGACAGATAAAACAGATATTAATTCATGGTTTATTCATGTGTTTGGTTTCATTTCAAAGAGTTTATTTTCTTATTTAGACTGCGGCAAAAAATGATCGAACGAACGAACGAACATAAAAAAAAAACTAAATAAATAAAAGAAGGTGAAGAGTGATTAATTATATGTCATGGAATTAAATCAAATATTTGAATTATCTTTTGGGTTTTTTCGCTTTGCTTTGCTTTTTTCCCAATAGAACGTGCATACAGAGACAGACCACATATCTTAGAGATAAATAAAAATATATGTACGAATGAAGGTTCACATTCAAATGCATTCAAACTATTTACAAAAGTCTAAAGATGCAGTTGCCGCAGCGACCGAAGGCGACAGCGACGACAACGACAACGACAAATATACAAAGACAACGTTTATCATCTGAAAGAAATCACGAAATGCAAATAAAAATGACTTTAAAAAATGCCATAATTTTATATTTGAAAGAAAGCGAGCAGAGCACACAGCACAGCACTACGCTTGATGCATCTCTGTGTATGTTTTTTTGTCAATGTTTGTGTATGTAAGACATAAAGAAAAATTCGACAACATTGAAGTGGAAGCAGCAGCGCAGCAGTAGAAGCAAGTCTCTCAAAAGATAACATAATCCAAAAACAAAAACGAGAAAATTGGAAAAAATGTAGTAGTCAGAAGTAGAAGTCAGTCGTATAGAAAAATAGTTGGACAACATCGACACCACCGCCGCAGCAGTTGTCGAAAAAAAATTGTACTAACGCGCGCGCAGATACTTTTTTTTTTTTTATGATGAGTGCGGGTTGTGCCGCCAAATCAAAGATTCATTTTGTTGTTTTTTTTGTCATTGTCTTTAGTAGAATTATTTCTCTCTGGGACATTGTACACTACACTACATTCAATTGTTAGAAGCTGTTGAATATTGGCAACAAAACAAATCCGTATGTATTTTGTGTTACTATTTAAAATAAGATTTTATTGCAATTTATCATAGATATTTTCGAAATTTAATTTAACTTGGTGATATATTGAAATACTTCAGATAAGTTACTATACTACGTTTTCTGCATCAGATTTTGGGCAGTATCGGTAGTGCCGGTACTAAAATAAAATTGTCACTCTTACATTTTGTGGATATTAAAAAAAATGTATCTTTCTTGCTTCAACATTCGTTTCCGTGGTTGTCAATTGAAGTCTGCTGTTGACCCAAACACTTCTTTACGCTTTTCTCAATGGAGACGTCATTAATGTGTGATTTTACTTAAACAGTATCTCCCAAAGAGTCAAGAACTAAGAGTCAAAATGTATTAATAATTGGAATAATTAAAAAGGCTCGAAAAAATAAAATATTTTGACCTTTTCTTAGATTGGTGTTTAACTTTGTTATCTTCTAACTTGTTTAACTAATAAAATAATTATCAAGATATTCCACTATCAGTTTATAATAGCGTGATCTGCATCACGTGCCGATAATTGATATCGGCACTAAAATGGATCGTTTTACAAAGTTTAAAATCTAAGAGATTGTGACATCTTAATATTATTCTTGGTTTCTTTTTTTTTTTTATTTTTCTGGTTGATGTAGATTTGATTTACAATGTCCTAGAAAAACTTTGGATAATTGGATATGCAATTTCGTCTTTTGACGGGGGGGTTTTTACAACTTTCGATATGAAAACACCTTAGTACAAGCAATTGTTATACTTCATTCAGTTTGTCGGAAAGTTTGCAGCAAAGGAGAAGTCAGATATGTTTTTCTTGATCAGCTCGATGAGTCGAGATATTTATCGTTTTCATTAGCTCAGTTTTAAAGATATTGTAGTGAAAGTCGAAACTTAAGTTTTTCTCGGCCCTAAGCAGCCCTAAGTTTGCCATCAAGGTGCACTGCACATTTTTTTGGCATAGCCCCACAAAAATTTTCAAAATTTAATTTTAATGAAAAATTAAATATTGAGGAAGCGATTTATATCAAGTTTAGTAAAAAGACATCTAACAGCAACTCATGTTCAGAAAATGATTCATGGTTGGGAGGGGAGGAACACTATAGCATATAGCCCCCATACAAATCATTAACCAATTTGCGAGTTTTTATATGAAACCGCATTATTCATGAAGCGATTTGTTTTAAATGTGGTGAAAAACTCTTCTCTAGCAACCCATGTTTGAAAAGGAGCCATGATTGAGCTAGGACCTATATAGCATTTAGTCACCATACAAATCTTCAGTCAATTTTTTTAATTTTTATATGAAAAGTATGGTTGTTATTGGGTGCGTAAGTTTGGTCAAAATAATTCTTGAAGTAGCATCATTGTAGAATATAGCCCCCATTAAAACCGAACTCTCACTTAAGAAAGTTATTCTAATCATTGTGTGACGCGTATTGAAGCTTCTGTTCCAACGAAGTTAACGTTTTTCCTTGTTTAATTCAATTTTGCAAAAGGAATTTAGTAACAGAATAGTGAGCCTTTATAGTAAAAAGTAAACTTATTCCTATGACAAATAACGAACCCATTTAATATATTTCGCATAATTTCCCCTTCTTATACTATTTAGATTTTGGAATTTTAAATTGTATTTTATAAAAAATAAAAATTTTGGCGGTGTTTTTAAAAATGAAAAAGAAATGAAAAATCCTCATGTAAAATGTACTTCACTTCAGCATATCATTCAGTGTTGAAACTTAAATAAAATTTATAAAATGTACATTTCATTCATTTATAAAACGTACAAAGAATTCCTTTCTCCCCCAATTCAAGTGTATAAAGGGCATCTGAATGCCACTTCAGCAGAAAAAAAACTTTTTTTTTTTTTAGTTTTTTGCCGCAACGCGTATTTATTCCTATTCACTTTATTTGTGTTGAGTTGAAATAAAAAAACATTAGCATATATCAATGCCAAATGCAAATAAATCATCAACAACATTTTCTCTTTCTCTACCACTTTTGCACCACTTACAGATACTACACAAAGAAGAAGAAGGTCGACGTAGGAGAAGAACAATATCTCAACCACATCACAAACGGCAAACGAATTGGAAACGGGAACGAACGAGCGAATGAATGAAAGGAAGGAAGGAAGAAAGCAAGGAGCTATATTGAGGAGCAGCTGCATTATTTCACTGCGAAAAATAACTAGAAAAACGTTCTAAAATACGCTGCAAGGAAAAGCAAGCATAACATAGTAAATGCTAACGCCAACGCCGCTGCTACGACGACGACGACAACGACAAAGTTGAGCTCGAAGAACGCTTTTTTTCACTTTTATCTGTAGCTGACACCGCCGAAGCAATCAGTCGCGCATAACTTACATATATACACAGACAGACAGATACGAGGAGACAGACGGGACAGAGCGCGACAAGGAAACAGCCCGAAGAAAAGAACAGGACAAGCTTTCATACGTTGCAGAATTACTGTGGCGCTTTATCAGCGATGCATAAATTGTTGTTGTACTAAAGAGACTAAAGAAAAGTACCTACAACGTTGTATATGATAGTTACATGCTAGAGCGAAATAGTGGATATGCTGCGTAAGAGAACCTAGAGATATTTATCTTAAAACATAGAACCAAAAACAAACAATAAATCCGAGACAATTTTATGCGTTTTTTAAAATGTGTGGCAAACGAAAAAATATTTTTCTGTAAGCAGCAGCAACAGCGTCAGCAGATAGAGTAGCAAAACCAAAACTAAGCACGTTTTCTTTCAACATAGATACCAGATACACCAGAAAAGAACAAACAATCAAAACGAATGACCAAACTTCTTCTTCAACTTTAAGTACGAAAAGCAGTTGTAGACTAGACGGTCAGTTTGTGTTGTTGTGTTGATAAGCATAACTGCTGCGCTTGTTGCAAGATTTTTTTGACTGACAGCCGCCAAAGTAAAAAAAAAACAAAAAACAAAATAGTAAAATAAATAAATATAAAAAATACACACAATACGCTAAGAGAAGAAAAAGATACATTGCCAACAGTTTTACAAATTGTGCGAAAAAAAAAAAAAACGAAAATTCCGGCAACCAAGTTAAATAAAGTGTCTAAGCGTGCAGCTGAGCGCAGCAAAAACAAGCAGCAGCTAACAAAATAAAAACAAAAAAAAAAAATAAATAATCAATAATTTAAAACAAGCAAAAAGTAAAGCGAAAAACGCGTAAAAACTCATTGTATAAGTTACATTGTAGCCGTGAGATACATTTGTATCTGTGTGAAATTTTCTGCTGCAGATACATCTTCGCTCGAGTGCGCGTTTGTGTAAATAAACAAATTTTAACGACATATTTCGTTGCAAGTTGCATTTAATACAATCTTTTTTTTTTTTTATCTTGGTTGTTGTTTACGAGCATTTAACAGTGAAAATACTTTATACAAAACGCGGCGCGTGTAAAACAAAAAAAGAATATATAAAACTCCTGCTGTGCTCAAATTGTCAGTGGTAAATTTTATAAAAAGTAAAACAACAGCAACCGAAAATTTTATAATACAAAAACCTACGAAATTATGCCATGACAAAAACACTAACAATTTTAAGTAAAATAGTAAAAATTCTGCAAATGGAAAATGTTGATAATGTGTTGCAACAAGGAATATCGCGGCAATCGCAACAATAGTAGCGTAGCGTTACAAACGCTTGAAACGCACAAAAAAGATACCAAATTTAAAATTGAATTATTATAAACATAAGCAAAACAGAACGTCATGCAGCAGCAATTGTAGCTGGAACAGTAGTTCAGCAATAAGACTGGCTTTACTAAGCATTTTACTGTTACTCGTTGGCGCTTCAACGTCATGGCATGCAGAAGCGTTAAATTTGGATACAGCAGCGAATGGAAATCTTACGGATTTGGGTAGTCCTGGTGTGTATTAGTAAACATTTTTATAAAAATAAGTTTTATTTATTTCATTAAAAAAAAAAATTAATTTAGTTTTTTATAAATAACAAAACTTTACTCTTTAATCTGCATTAATCTATTAGCATATCCCATCCAATATTTCCTGTATTTTTCACCTAAAATATATTTTTTATGTTAGGAGTATTTTGGAAAAATATAGTCCTGCACCTATTAAACCGAAAAACGGGTAACACCGAATCACAACAGAAACTATCTGACTCAAAATCGGTATCGATTCGCGCTGATTTATTTTATTTTTTTAAACGATTCGGCTTTTTCACTTATCCGGGTCCAAACGAATCGGCTCAACTATTCATATAGTCGAAAATAATCGGTTAATTTTAGACATTTAGTTTCGGTTAAAGCGAGCTTCAGCACGAGCTGGTATCAAAATGCTTAATGCAACTGCTGCGAACTATCTGTTCTAAACTTTTTCCAAGCATTTCCATATTTGCTCATACTGTAATATGTTTTTAATAGAAACTATATTTTGGACATGGAGATTAGAGAATTTTTCAGACTTCCCAATCACTGCAGCGTTTTTCAAGCTAAAATGATCGCTATACACGAAGCCATGCATTATCTGGAGCACCACTCAGGTTGTAGGTAAAAAGTACACATCTCCATAACACATCCAAAACTATCTCCCAGTGCCGCACATCTCTCATCGAGATGGCTAAGCAATGGGATATTTGCCCTCACATGGGTTCCGATCACCAAGATATATTTGGTGGTAAAAATTCCGTTATTCCTCATGGGAGGAGTTCGACTGGAATTCCCATGGCCTCTCTGGAGCTGTGAGTGAAAGAGGAAATAATCAGATTGGCAGAGACTAGCTGGACCAAAAATCTCAAATTTAATATCTCGAAACTTACGTGACCAGAGTTTAGCACTAAACGAATAGCCCAAATCATGCGCCATAACAGACAGAGCCTATCCATGATGGTTGGCACTATCGCGGACACTGCCTGGTGGGAAGACATGCCGTCCGACTAGGAGTGGCATTAAATGACTTTTGTAGGAGCTGTAGAAAACGAGTATGAGGAGGAGACAGTAGAACATTTGCTCTGCCACTGCCCAGTCCTTGGGAGAATAAGGTTTACCGTACTTGAGCCGTATCTTTTGATAGTCTGGCGGAGATTGCATCAGTCAAGATTGGTGCAGTAGCCGCCTTCATAAGGAAATTGAGCTGGTTCGAGTAGGAAAATATAAAAGAGGGATCTTATGGTATCACAATGGGCCTTTCTGGCCTAGGCGACGTCGCGCGCCATTCTAATCTAACTCCTAACCTATATGTCTACAAAATTAAACAAATTATTCGATTAGGTTTAAAAATAACCGAACCTTCGTTACTCGGCTAAGAAATAAACCGAATTGATTGGAATCGATTAAAAAATGAACCGAATCAGTTTGAATCAATTTCAATTTTTAATCTATTTCGATTTTGAATCGTATACATAGTTATAACCGATTTTGTGCATTCGCGCCGGACTCTAATAGGAAAGTTATATTGTTCCCAAAAGTATTCTATTGAAGGCCATGATTAGAGATTTAGTATTAAAGGAACATATTGTATCTGTTTGAAAACTTTTAGCTGCCATTTAAATCTCAAACGAATTAAATAGTAAAAGTTTTTGAAATGCTCTAAATACTCAAATACTTAAACACATTTAAAGCTTAGAGTGCAACAAATGTATTTAACGTCAAATTAGGCTTTACTAGGAATTATTTATGCTTTTAACAGCTTACCACTTTACTTCACATTTTTTTTTTGTTTTTGAGTAATATTTTAAATGTTAATTTTTTTAATAATGCAACATTAATTTCTCGTCATCATTTTCCTTGTGCGCATTTCCTGTTTCCGTTTCCGTTTAACTGACACACACAAGGCATACACATACATGTACACACCTACAAATTATTTGCACACTTTTCTGTTTTTGCAAATTGTACTTTAAAACACACACAAACGACAACGACAATGATTTCCTTCGCGCAAATGCGAGGTGACTATGAGGTTAATGTTGGGAAAAAAACTATTAGCCATTTGGCAGCAGCGTACGCTTTAACGCGAAAAGTAGCTAAAAACAGTGAGCAAAGCAACAACGTCATTGCTACATGTTCGTACTCTTGCTGCTACTACGCCTAAAGTACAATTCCGCCCGCCCGCCCGCTTAGAGTCCGTCTATGTTTGGTAGTTAGCGGCAGCAGTAGAAGCATGCGAATGAGTAAGCAAGTTCAGCAGCAGCAGCACCTACACTAAGCATCAATTAACCCAATTTCAAAATCCATTTGCACCTTTTTCCATTTGCTTGAAGCTTACTAGTAGCTGGCTAGCTAGCTTCGCTTGCTGCTTGCTGCTCATATATCTGCTTGTTCTGCTGCGCTCACTTGGTAGCTCGAGAGCGCGTACAACTTCTGAGTGGGCGTACATATATGTTGTACTGTGCTGTGCTGTGCTTGTGGGCCTGTTTCAATTCCTGGATTATTTTATGTCTCTTTCACATACACATTTCCACTTTATTATACTCTACTCTATGGCCATTTATACAACATGGAGTGCGTGTTTTATTTAATTTTTCTTTTTTTTTTTTTTTTTTTTCATTTCCATTTTATATTTATACAATTTTTCCAAAAAAAAAAAAATATAACATGAATTGCTAGCATTTTTTACAATTTCATACTGCCCCAAACTGCTGTTCCACATTCACATCCTCTCCGTACTCCTTTCCTTACTCCTATTGTAGTTTTTTCACCTGCGAAAATTTGCTATTTTTTGCGATATTTTTCTTTTTTTTTTCGCTCTTCATTTTGCTACCAGCATTTCTTTTCAGGCGTTGCAGATTTACCAAGTTGTAGTTTGGTTTGGTTGCGTTTGGTTGGATTTTGTTATTGTTAAACTTCAAGCCCAGAGCGGCAACGGATGTACAGCGGAATAAACTAATCGATTTTGCCCTTTTTTTCCAGCATAATAAAACTATATATTTTGTATATTTTCAGTTTTGTAACTATAAATTAACAATTTAACTTTTATTTACAGCGCTATATAATTTCTCACTTATTAAATATTAATTTTATTTCTGTTATATAAAATATTCTAAAGTTTACAGCCCTTTTTTCAGCACAATTTTACAACATTTTTTTATTACAGCGTCGGCTTTTTTTTTTTAGATACGCTTCAAACTTTGCGTTGAAATTGTATCTCATTGTTGCTACATGGTAGTGTATAAAAGCTTTGTGCAAACCGAACTGAATTTAATTTTTTTTTGTTTCTTAATTAAATGTTTTATAAATATTTCAGCATAAATAATTAAAAAGCCCTGCGCTTTTTTTTTTTTTTTTATTCTCTTTTCAGCTAGTTGAATTTTTCATTAGAATGATTTCTTTGTTTATAGTAATTACCGTTTTGGTGCGCTGCTGCTCTTTAAATAAATATTTTATACGCTAATTTTATAGCAAGGACACCCATATTACATATAACATAAAATACTGAATGCAGCATATAGCTACACTATAATTTTGTGCCATAATGTGTCTCTAAGTAATCGTTTTATGTTATTTTTTTTTTCCATTCGACATTGGATGCATGTCGCGTGGCTGTAAATGCGGGCTCAACTCTTCAATCCATACCATTCAATCAGTCAGTCAGTCAGTGAGTCTATTAATATGTATATACAATGTAAGCGAAACCAATTCTAGGCATGCGGCTCGACGCGGTTTGTATATTTGACTTTAAATGGTACTGGCGTAGCTGTCATTTATTTGGGGACAATGGTGAAACGAAACGAAATGAAATGTATCTACAGATGATCGATTGTATCTGAAAAGCAAAAGGTGTGTGTATGAGTATCATTTTTATTTTATTTTTTTGTATTTATTATGCATATGTCAATTGATTAATCTTTATTATTTGTTTATTTGGTTTCTTTTTTTTTTTAACTGTAGTTACTTTGCAACAACAACAATAATAATAGCAGCAGCAACAGCGGCTGTAAGATCGACATCAATTGATATTGCGCTTATACGTGTACATTTTTATAGTCACATTTTGATGTCTTACAACAAAAACAACAACAACTAAGTAAAGTAAAGCTGCTTTTCAAGTATCTCTCTGTCACGCTAAGAAGTCATCTTGAAATACACAACAAACGACATTGAACGGAAGTGATTTATATTTGAAGATTAAATCTGCAAATAAGACCAGTTAAGCTTGTAAAGACGTCAGATAAGAAAATAAATAATGAGCAATGGAAATAAAAATTTTTGAAAATTGAATCATAAAATATATAAATATAAGCAATAATACAATTTAGTTGAATTATTTGAATTTGTTATTCCGATTTTTATAAAATGTTCTTAAGCATTTTTTAAAGTTGTCAAAATGTAAAGAATTATGTAAATACTTTGTAAAAAAATATATATATTTTTTATTTTATAAATAAACACAACATTTTTTATGAGAAATGTAATATCTTTTTTTTTTTGTTATGTAATGGAAATAATGGTAAGGGATATGTTTAACAAGGTTCAAAGAATCGAAACTTTGCTAAATTTCAAACGCAAATTAATTTCATGCGAGAGTGTGCAACAAATGCACTATTAGCTATGGTGTGCCAAGTTTCATTTTTGACATGGAATGGACTGTTTTTATTTATCGATCCCGATTATTACTGCATATTGTATGGAGTCAGCTACAAAGAAATGAATAGATTTAGTTTTTTTTTTTAAGTCCATTTTAAGTCAAACAGTGCTATCTGAAAAGAGTTAAATTAAACTTAAATTATAAAAATATTACCATACCATGGTGACTCTTCCTGAAAGTGAGTTTGAGTCAGCTTGAATTCAACACACAAACTACATTGGACCAAAAAGTTAAAATTTCGTGTTTCAGCTCAACATCTTTAATGCTGTGAGAATAAATCGCTCCGCAGTAAACAGACGGACATGACTAGATCGAGAAACTTTATACACTATGCCAATTAAAATAAGTTGACAGCTTGAATTTAAACTGTGGGCGTTAATGAATTTGGTGAAATGGTTTCTTATATGTTGGTAGGAGACGCATCCTTCTATCTCTTCTAACTTTGAATGACGGGTAGTGAATTGAAATTTAGCTCAAATGTGGTAATTGGAATGGTAGAAAGATGCCTCTTCGGTCTTCGATAAAATGAAGGATACTAACACCTCTCACTTGTCTCAAAGAACACAAGTTGCTATCTCTTTCCTATAACTTTGGGACGGACTGTAGTGAGTAGCTAGCAAGCCCGTAAACGTGTGGAAGGCGAAGGGCGCCATTTAACTTCAACCCACAAAGCAGACGTAAAAAAAAAATTAAAGATTTATTAAAAAACCGTCGGTTAACGATTAGACCCCTTACTGATGATATTGACATACGAAATTCCAATTAGTTCCGATAATATGAGCACTAAGGTAAACACCAGTCGATTCAGTGCCGAAGTGTATGCTTTTTTCAATTGCGTTTTTCTCGAAGCGACTTTTTTACATCTAGCAGGAAAACTTATTGACGAATCTATTTCTGAAAATTTCTGTGACTATTCTTTTTACAAGTACGAAAAATATGAACATAACTCTGAAATGATATTATTAAGGGGTTATACACAGTTAAGAGGTCGAAAAAAGGAATTTTTCAAGAATTTTTTGTAAGCAAACTATTTGGTTTATTGATTTGAAACTTGGCAGGTATATTATGACAACCTTAAACTATATTCACATATGTTTTATTGCCAAAAATAATTATCGGGATCGTTGATATTGCCAATTTTGCAGAGGTCCGCAAAAAAAAAGGCCTTTTGCGGTGTGCACGATATCTCTGGACTGGATCATCCAAAATTCGAAAACCAAATAAATTTCAATAATATAATAAATAATCTAGTGATTAATCGAAGGAATTAGCAAAAAAAAAAATTTTTACAAAATGCCGGCTACTCAAAGCAAAAGGTTCGATTTTTGACCAAAATTCGTCTCTTTAATTGTTTCAAAAAATAAGAAACTTTCATCGGATGGGGAAATCCTTCGATTAATTACTAAAAAATATAGTTAAGAAGCTTGTGTAAAAATTTCAGACCGATCGGTTCAGCCGTTTCTGAGAAATCTTGCTCACCGACTTTGAAAACACCGTTTCGAGAAAAACGCGTTTAAAGTTTTGCAAGATCTCTCGGCGCGCCTTCACTAATGTGTCTATAACTTCGAAAATATTCGTCGGATCGACTTGAAATTTTTAAACAACTCCAAAACATTCTGATTTCATCTTTCTTGGCCAGAGTTAGGTTCATGTTCTTAGAAAATATACTACTAACGAAACAAAAAAATTAATGATTTCAAATGAAAATTTTTACTTTCAAGTGTACTACAAAGCAGTCAACTCTAATGGCGATCGTCGCCGGACAACAGCCTCTAAGTTAACTACTTGCGGCGGAAATACCTTTACAAGTGTAGTTCAAAATATGAATAGACTATCATCCAAGTTAAAACGAATTTTAACTATTTTTTCTCAGCTAAAAATAAAATCTCAAAAACACTTGAATTTCAGTCATCTAAACTGATTTCCTCCTTAACAAGCTCCTCAGACCGCAGATACCTAAAATCAATTTTTTCAACTGTGTCGAAGATTGGCAAATACATATGTTGGCATAACAGTATTAAATCGTGAGGGCGAAATAGATTTGGAAGAATAAATAAAGAATTTTCAAAAAAAAATGCAATATCACCTAGTTTTTTGGGCACAGTAGTATAACATACATGTTTCATACTTTGTGTAACGGATTTTAAAAGTTTTTCATAAATAACTGGAAAAGCACTGGGTCGATGTCAACATTTTTTAAAAAAACGAATTAGTTTTTATTTATTTTTATAGAGCCGGGTAAAGGAAGCGTGTCTAGAGGGTTCTACCCGGAAAGCCATATTGTAAAATTTTTAAAAGTCTACAAACAAAACATTTTGGTATGGATTAGGTGTGTGTGGTGAAAAAGTTCGTTTTAATGTAAAAATATTTTTTTAAATAACAATATTGACGAAAAAATGATCGAGTTTGAACTTCATTTTCAATTTATATGTTCTGAAAGAATTGTCGAGTAAGTGTTGTTGATGGTAGGTTTGAAAGTTATACAGGACATATGTGTAAGTGATCTGGATAAAAAAATACGATACATACTTTAAATATCTCATGGCAAAATGACACTGGCGAATATGTGGAGTGAATGATGATAATCTTCGATATCCATTTTTTGAAGTTTTAGAAAATCCTGTTTTGTAAATTAAAATAAGCACGATTTAAAAATCATCTACATCATTTTTGTCCATTTTACACAATATAATGTATGGCGGATCGGAAACTATTCAGTTTTAATTTATTTTTTTCAAATATTTATACCCTGTTATGTCCGAGTAACTTTCCTTTAAAAAAAAAAACCCTTCCATCAAACAACCCACTTACTGACTAAACTTTACTATCTAAAATTTCGAAGAACTATTTAATAATACCTGCAATTATTTTTTTTCTTGCAAAAACAAACAAGCACGACCGTCGACACATTTTGATGAAGAAAAATAAAACAGAATTAAAATGAAACTTATTATTAGTTTAATTCATAATTTATTGTATTGCATAGTTGGCTTCTAATCAAATAAAGCAAACTAGTAGACCGCAACGTAACACATCGTCAAAAGCAGTTTATTTATTAACAACGACAACGACAGGACTTTTAATAAACAAGGACATCAAATCACTATTCCAGCCATCCAGACAACAAGCAAGCAAGCAAGCAAGCAACCAAACCAGTCAGCCAGCATTGTCCTTAGTGGTGTCTGCTCCTAAAACTAAAAGTTCACAAACTTGAAGACATTTTTGCCACTTTAGTTACCAGAGAGTGAGTGGGACAGAGAGAGAGATGGTAACTCAGGGTTATAATGGAAACATAACATTTAGTTTTCATAGCGCTATTTATAAATAAACCGAAATAAAAAAGCAAACAAAATATATTAAATACTAAACAACAACAAAACACTTTTCATTAATAACTCACAAATGTTTTCTACTTTTTCCGTTGTTGTTGTTGTTGGTCTTAAAAAAGTTTACACATAAAACAAAAAATAAATAAAAGTACAAAACAAAAAAAAAGTTAAATTTTGTATTTTTTTATTTGAACTACTCGTACACCTCTAATGATGAAGGAAACTTTTATTTCAATTGAATGCTGCTGCTGCTGCTTCAGAGAATATTTGCAGAAGAGGTGGAAACGTTGGAATAGGTTGTCATGACTTTGGTTTGCCTCGATTTATATACAAAAGACAAACTTTTCACCTGTCTGTCCGTTGAAAAATTAGTAAAAGCTTTACTTTACTTTGCTCTTCAAATGTTTTAGTTGCAGAACATGAGCAGCAGAAGAAGAAGAAGAAGAGAAGAAGAGGTGGTACATAAAAATAGAAAATTGTCACAATAAACTCAAACACAAAAAATAAAAAAAAAAAAAACGAATGACAATTGCAATTAATGGAAAATAACAACAACTACAAAAAAAAAAAATATGTAAGACTAAACCGAATAAAAACAAGGAATAACGTTAACTGTAGTGGAACCGAAGCTAAAATACCCGTTACACAATATTTTTAATATTTCATATGTTCACCAGGTGCTTAGATTAAATTTCAGGATGAAATTGGTCAAATTTGTATGGAGGCTTTATGTTATATTAGCCCGATCATTACCATATCGATAGTGTTCACTTAGGCGGACATTGGAATTGATGTTACCAAATTTTAATTGAATTCATTCAGGAAAAATAAATGTTATCATACAAAATTTTAAAAAGGGGCGGTAAGTTTGTAGGGGGCTAAACCTAAAAATGGGCGTGGCACCTTGGACTTGATATGGGATGACATAAGAAGTAAATTTAGAGTAAATATATTCATAAATAATACCTCTTTTCATACAAAAACTCGAAATTGGGCGGTAAGTTTGTATGGGGACTGTGCTCAAAAGTGGGCGTGGCACCATGGCTAAAAGCAAGAAAAGCTTAAGTTTAAAATTTCATGCCAATATCTTAAAGACATTCTGAGTAAAACGCATCGCAACAGACAGAAGGACAGACAGACAGACGGACATGGTTAAATAGATTCGTCTCATCGAGCTGATCAATTATGGGATCTCTGATGCCTCCTTTAATGCGTTGCAAACTTTCGGACAAAGTTAATATACCCGTTTACACTATGTGTAACGGATATAACAAGGAAAAACATTAACTTTGGTAGGACCGAAGCTCAAATACCCTCTACAAAAGCTTTTAAATTCTTTATGATATGATCATCAGTGGCTTAAAAGTATTTTGTAAAAAGGATGGGTAAGGGTCCATGATCACACTGTTTTAGACACCATGTAAGGGTTCATATATGGTAAGAGGCACATGGGTCAAAATTTTAGCTAAACATACAGATGATATATACTAACACGACTTGCTTAATTCTTATGATATTTTGTGTGTATATTATGTAGATCTGAGAATAGAACATAAATTATTTCTCATGCCGCTTAGTGGGGTGGTGGACGTGGTCGCATAGAATCGTTCAAAAATTCATTGTATGTTATCGAAACAACTTAACTGATTTCAATGAAATTTTGTAGATGTGTTTTTTTTGGTTCAACATCAAAGATATAATATATGTCGTTTTAGAAAAATGGGCGGTGGGCGTGTCCCCCATCGAATCGATAGATAGAGATATGAAATTCGGTATATACGTTACTAGGACCTGCAAAATAAAAAAAATAAAAAATTTCAAATAATTATACATGAGAAATGAAATTCGGTATGTATGTTATTACACCGATAGTATTATAATCCACTGGAAAAATAGGCGGTGGGCGTGGCAACATATAAACAACCAGAAGAATTCGGTATATTCGAATTTGGTCTATGTACATGACTCGAGCAAAGGCCGGTTAGTTAAGCTAGTTTTATTTCTATAAAAAAAGAAAAAAATTAATATTGTTTGGGGACTGTATGTTACATTTAATAACCCGATCCGTATCATGTCAAAAGTATATACTAGATATCTGCATGAATGCATTCAAAAGGGCAAATGAATGATTCATTCTAAAAATTGTACATATTTTTACTGCACAGATAAAATACAGTGCAAGTGAATGGTACTAATATTGCCTGTATTGACAGATAGTGTTCTCACTCACTCTGATGTTGACCAGCATATGATGAGTACAATAAATTTGGGTGCAGTTGATTCACTATACAATGTTTTGGTGTGCAGTTTACTTACTGTACAGAGATAAATTTTAAAATATTTATTAGACGAAATGAGCGAAACTTCATGACCGATTTAAAAATTCTTTCCCCGTTGGCAAGCTACACTTGTTTGTTTCATATTACATATAATGAAATGGACCAAGAATTTAGCGTTTTATTAAAACGGGATACCAGGCGAACATAAAATGAAAATCAACACAGAATTCAATTTAAAATAAAGATTGTGAAATTATCAAGGTAGGCAACTTCTGTACTCATCTGAACAGTTGTATTGTATAATAACACACACAACCTGTTCTCATAATTACGCTTGGTGTACAGCGTGTCAAAAGAGGACAAATATAGCATTCGCTTAAAAAGAGTGCAACATCTTACTGTACTCATTCTTTGTGAGAATAGTAAAAATGTTGTGCTATCTTCTTCTGGCTTAAGAAATATACTGCACAGATACAAATGAGTGCAGTAGTTTTGAGAACACTGCACTACTGTACAGATCTGCTGAGCTAGAAATGAGTACATTCATGCAGGCCTCTAGTATATACATATATGCATAGGATGCGACTATAAGTGTTTTTACCTAATTTAGAGTAAATACCTTCAAAAATATGCAACAACATACAAAAGCAGGGAATTGGGCGGTAGATGTATATGAGCCTAAAATGGGCGAGGCGCCTTGGTTTTGCATTGGCCGAAATTAGAAGTGTTTTTAGTTTCGAATTTCAGGAAATTACATTTAAAACTAAGCGCATAAATGCAGACGGACATGGCTAGATCGACTCGTCTAATCGAGCTGATCAAGAATATGTATTCACGTGTCCTTTAGTGCGTTACCAACATTCCGGCCAACTGAATATACTCGTTTACACTATGTGTAACGGGAATAATAAGCCTGACTAAACTTAGATTTTCTTTTATAAGCACGAAAAAGTTTTTGAAACTTTTTTTAGCAATAACACAAATGTTTATGTAAGATTACTGGTCCCTAAGATGGCCCAGTCTTGGGCAACTTAAACGTTTGCCTTGATTTTTTTTTTTTTATTACTTATTAAATTACTCGTCTGGGTTCGTCGTCATATTTGCGTAGAACAAGCAAGACGACAAAATTAATAAACTAAAAAATTTATAAAATAAATAAAAAAGAAGTAAAATATAATTATTCTTATTATTGTTTAGTCCTTTGTTATCATTGTCATTGGAATGCTTCAAAGTAAGCTTATAAAATGTAAAATTAGTTTGAAAATGAAAAATAATGAGAAAGCATTTTCCATTCATTTTACAAAAGCCAACGTCGTCGTCATCATCATCATCATCGTCATCATCGTCATCGTCATGATCGTGTTTGCTTTAAATTTGTATTTGTATATAAAAGATTTTTAAACCACCTACCTACCTTTTCTATTCTAAAATGAAAGAAAATTGATTTGAATATTTTCTATCGAAATGCACCGAGATGAAGTGTGTATTTAGAATTGCAAATTTTACTTGAATGCGTACTCGTAGTACTCGAGTATAAGAACTTTCGGTCGATATGTTAAACTGTCACAAACAGAATGAACGACTATGCTTAAAAAATGACTAAGGGCAGTAGATACTTATTGTATTTTTGGTCATTTGTGAGTAAGTGTATCTGCTGAATTTGATTTTTGACTTCTATAAATAGCACAAAACTAATTTAAATACTTGCGTAATATGTATGCATGTATTATGTGAATTTGTTATTGAAGCTATTTAAATTTATAAAATATGAAACATTTTATTTCTTAATTTAAATTCAAATGACCAAAAATATGATACATTTAAATTTTATTTTCTAATGAAAATAAATTACAAAAAAAAGTAATAAACAATAGAAAGATATTTGATATTTGAAAAATTATTAATTAAAATCAAAAATAATTGCTTTAACAAATCATTTCGTAGAATGTAAATTATAAATTTCTAATTACTCCGTTTGCAAAATAGCAAACTTCATACGCTTCGCTTCACTGAATGCTCCGCTAAGCTTAAGTTTTGCAAAAGAAAATGCGACTACGATGTATGTTTTTCAATTTTCATAGAATGAAATGTTATTAATTATATTTACGGGGTGTCACACAAAATCGCTCTTTTTGGTTTTAAAATCTTAAAAACAAATAAGTCGAAACATTATTTAAAAAATAATTAAATGTACACCGTTTTTTATTTTTAGAAATGTAGTTTAAACTTTATTGTGAATTATATTTATTATTTCATTGAATTTTAAAACATATTTGAAGCCAACTAAAACAGATTTTGTGTGACACCTCCGTTAGCGCTTAAACAAAAAAATTGAGGTAGTGTAACGACCGTAAGTTTCCGGATTTATATAGAACTTCTTTATTTACGGCAATATTGAATGACAGAGCTGCTTGAATGTGACGAAGAACTGTCACGGTACACCGTCGGTTTAAAGATCTCCAGGTCTCTCTTGAGTGATGGATATCTACGGAAGATCTGCTTTTATATTATCTTGGGGCTGGGAAACTACATTAAAGTTAGTAAGTGAATGTTGAATCCTTCTCAAAATAGTCAAAACACAATTTGTCTTTCATGGGTAAGCGATATTCCGGAAAGTAAACAGGCTGACAGATTGGCAAGAGAGAGCCAGTCGCAGCACAGGGGTCGCCATCAGCTAGATTTATTTTATACAATCAACAATAAGAATATATTGTATACGTATATGTGTATTATTATTTCTTAGTTCGTAGGCATCCTTCTTAGTTTTAAGAACATCTAATTATTTAAATTATCATCTACCAATCGCCAAGTAGAAAAATCTAATCAAAATAGTTTGTATTTTAGTTACTAGAACGCTACATTGTTTGCGTCCAAAAATCGAGTAACTCGAATCGCCAAATGTTGTTAGTTCTAGCATGTACGATCCTTAAAAGAAATGCAGTTTAATATCTTGACTATATTTTCTTTAATCAACTTAACACTCTATCTCTTCTTGATTTCTTGTTGGGTCCGAGTAAATTTATTAATTGTATATCAAAATCTAGAAGAGTTATGATGTTATAGAAGTTGTTAGAACATTATTTATCTGTATAGCCATTACAGCTTATTATAATCCTGGGCATCACTTAGGTTTTAACTCAGCTGTTATGGTCTAATGCTACTAGATACCAATTACGGACGTCTTCCACGACCGGATCCCCCAACGCTGTTGCGGGTCGTCCTCACCACTGACATGACCCATGTTTCTACGCCATACATCATGACTGGGATAATCAACGTCTTGTAGAGTAGGATTTTCGTGGTTCTGGACAAGACTGTACTTCGATTTGCTTACCGAGACCAAAGTAGCATCGGTTAGCCAGAGATATTCTTCGTCAGATTTCTAAGCTGCTATTGTTGCTCTTATTTGTCTCAGCCCAAGTAGATGGAGATTTCTACAACCTCGATGGAGAAAATCCCCATAGTCACAGAATTTCTTGGGCATTTTGATGATCGGCGAGATACCAACTACTTGCGGGAACTCTTCAGGAGTTGAAGAAATCGCAGGACAACGCATTGCCATGTCTAAAGTCTCTCTTGGTCTTAAAGGGGTCGGATAGATTTTTACCAAACCTGGGTGTTTGGGTTTGGTGTTGGGTGTTTGGGTTGGGTGTTTTTCAGCGTCATCTTATAGAGGCGAACGATTTTTGCAGGGTTACCAAGTTCAGTCAGTGCTTTTAAAGAACTTATTTCTTATTGGCGTGTCGAAAGCGGCCTTGAAGTCGACAAATAGGTGGTATGTGTCGATTTACTTTTCTTTAGTTTTCTCCAGGATCTGACGTAGTGTAAATATGAAGTTGATGGTCGATTTCGTCGGTCTAAAACCGCACATAGGATTTGCGCAGACTGCGGGGTCTTCTTTCTTGGAATTGGCCACTTACGATCCAATCACTTACACTTACGTTCCAATCACTGGGCATGCATTCACCAGTCCACATTTAGCATAAGAGCTGATACATACATCCAATCAACTCTTCGCCAGCGGTCTTAAATAACTCTACGGGTAGTTCGTCCGCGCCTGCCGCTTTGTTATTTTTAAACCTTTGCATAGCTTCTAAGACCTCGTCATTGTCTTGTGGCTCCACAAGAATTCCATCATCGGTCGGGGGACCCAGATAGAGCAGGTAAGAGAAGTGGGTCCTCCATTACATAAGTGACTCCTGAACATCTGTCACCACGTTTTAATGTGCATCCTTACAGAAAGAAGCTCCGGATAGGATTTTATAAGCGATTGGTATTAGACTTATACCACGATAGTTTGCGCTGACTGCGGGGTCTCCTTCCTTAAGGATTGGGTAAAGTACACTTATGTTCCAACCTTCGGTCGAACGCTTGATTCTTTAATATAATTTTCGAGCCTCATTTCTGTCACACATCATCTCAACTTCCTCCAGCTCACACCTTTCAAGATCTTTTTTTACGTTTAAAAATGCGTTGTTAGAAAATTGTACATCGAATTAAATTTCGCTTAAAGAACATAATTGATCTCATAGCCCGAGCTCACACGAAGCCTAGCCGGAATTTATTTGAACCGCACATTTAATTGTCTGACTCTTTCCATTAGTATTAAGCTGTAAAAGGCAGACAAACTTAAAAATTTAAATATTTTATTATTCTGCAAACATTGAAAATATTTTTTTTCTCAGGTGCACATTGCAACACAAAGGAATTATTATTAAGTACAAAATAATGTTGTAACAATTTGTTGTCCTTTCATTAAATGTCTATTTTCTTTCAATCCTTTGCTGTTACTCTTGTTTTTGGTTGTTGTCATTGTAGCCTTTGTCTTTTTTTCGTTGTTGTTGTTTTTGTTGTTGTAGCTGTATTTGTTATTTTGCCGCTGCATGCTGCAAGCGTTTTTTTCCATTCTTTTTTTTTTTTTTTTTTTGCACCCATCATCATGAAAAGTACGCATTGTGTCTGAGGGTTCCATTATATTTTTTTTTGTATAGCGTAAAAGGCTCGCGCTACCGTTTCCGATAAAAACGCAAAACACACGCAAGGACTCAAAGATAGAAAAAAAATAGTAGGAAAACAACACGTCCCCGAGGCGCCTTTAACTTTCTCTCTGCTATTACTGTTATAATTTGCAAGTTCAAAAACAAATTGCAGAAAAATATATACAGTACAAAAAACAAGAAGAAAAAAAAATTACAAATGAACAGCAACGAAGAAGACAAGGACGAGAGCAGAACTGTGTAAAATAAGTCCGTTCAGTAGCAAAATACTCACGCTACATTGAAACCGAAGCCGATGATGAGGATGATGATGATGAAAATAGGTATAACTTGTTGCGCTATGATTTCCTGTTAGCGCTTCCTGCTGAGCTTCCGTGTCTAGGACAAACAACAACAGCAACAGCAACATCTACATAACTTGCAGCAAAGACAGCAACAAGCGCAAGCAACAACAAAAACAACAAAAACAACAACAATTACTGTTGTTACTTTGTAATGCGCGAAATAATATTTTTCCTCATTTTGCAGTTTCAAAACTGCTTCAATGAATTCTTGTTTTTTTTTGTTGTTTTTTTTTTTAATATTTTCAAACGTCTTAGCCATTCTTGAGTCTGTACATCGACGGCGTCTTTGCTGCTGCTTCTGGCTGCTGGCTGCACTTCACTTGCCACTTGAATGACTCATTAAAACTGATTTTATTTTTATATTATTACAAATTTTTCTTTGCTGTCGACACTTCATAATGGCATTTGGTACTCGCCTGTAGAATATGCGAGGGTAACTTTTTTAAAGGTTATATAATTCCATAACATATCAATATTTAACAAGAGTAGTGAATTATCTTGAGTTTAAATTTAAATGACAAGACTTCCATTGTCCCAATTGCTAGTCAGTTACAATGATATTTCCTACACCATTTTTGTTGACGATTTCAGCATTGTTTGTATCAACATGTAACAAGCCTTTTGTGCGATTATTTTAAAACATCGACTATAATCGATACTTTTATATGATTAATCGATTGAACTTTTTAAAATACATAATAATCGATCAAATATATTTTTTGAGAAGATTGACTTTCCCTCGATTAATCGATTAATCATTTGGCACACTACTACATGGGACAACGGCTGAACACTAATGGGTCGTTGGTTAAATTCTTTTTTTTTATCCTTAGGTACTGGCATGGGTTATTGCGTCTATGGCTAATACAAACTTTACTTACTGGTAATTATTATTCTATCACTAAATGTTTCACTCGAAACAGTCAGTGACTGAGGTTAGCTAGTTAAGGACTGTTCACGGCTGATGCAGAGTGGAGCACTCAGTGGTGATTAACAACTGTTCCATGCTGAGGCAATATTAGACGTGTCAGCTTTGTTAAGAAAAAAATTATTGGAAAAACATTGTAGTACATATAAGGTTGTCAAGTTTCTCCCTTCCGCTTTTTTTTGCTCTTTATTCAATGCTTTATAAAAAATGTTACAGTAATCTGTTTCCATCTAGACGGCAACTTCATAATACCCTCCTTGTAGAACCCCCTCCTTATTTGCGAAGAACTTGGAAAGCCACTTTTTACAAGCCTCTTTGAGCCCAACTTTACACCACCAAGGGCGTTCGCCATGGACAGGAACATATGGTAATCACTTGGCGCTATGTCCGGGCTATATGGTGGATTCGATAAAAACCTCCCATCCGAGCTCCCGTATCTTCTGACGAGTCACCAAAGATGTGTGTGGCCTAGAGTTGTCCTGGTGTATCACTACACCCTTCCTGTTGGCCAATTCTGGAAGCTTCTGGTCGATCGCCTGCTTCAAGCGGTCCAGTTGTTCGCAGTAGATGGTAGAATTAAGCGTCTGGGCCATAAGAGAGCAGCTCATAGTGGATGATTCCCTTCCAATCCCACCAAACACACAGCAAATCCTTCCTGGCCGTCAATCCCGGCTTGGCCACTGTTTGGGACGATTCACCGGCCTTCGACCACGACCGTTTTCGCTTGATATTGTTGTATGTGATCCATTTTTCGTCGCCAGTCTCCATGCGCTTCAAAAATGGGTCGAGTTCGTTCCGTTTCAGTAGCATATCGCAGGCGTTGATTCGGTCCAGAAGGTTTTTTGCGTCAAGTCACGCGGCACCCAAACATCAAGTCTTTTTTTGTATCCAGCCTTCTGCAGATGTTTTAAAATGGTTTGGTGACTAACTCCCATCTTCTGGGCGATGCCACGAGATGTCACATACCGGTCTAACTCGATGTTTTCCATGATTTGATCGGTATTCGTCGTCACAGATCTACCAACTGGCTGGCTTATCCATTGTGTCGTTTTCGCCGGCTCTGAATCTTCGAAATCATTCCACCGCAGTTCAAAGTGATAGAGTACCATCCCCCAAAACACCATTAATCTCACAGCATAGCGTCGTTTTGCAGGTTATGTCAAGTAATATCACCTTCAAATAATGTATAGTATTGCCCGAAACGAGCTCTGTAACGCTTTGTACATAGTCGCGAAATTCAAAAGACAAAAAGGCGGAAGGAGATATTTGATAACCCTATATATAGTAGCCCGTGGGTCACTTGGAACTCAGAATGTACTTCATAGCGTTTATCAAGCCTCCTTCTGATTGTTTCAAACATTTATGATCTCTTTTATTGAGCTGGAGTAAATAAATGTTCCTTTGACGGTAAGAGACTAGATTAAATCATTTCCTAAAGTGCAAATTATATACTATAAAATCTCCATATCAATTTTTAGATACATCAAAGGCTCACTTTATTTGATTTTTTTCTTAATATTATTGAATTCTTATAGAATTACCCTCGTAACAGAATTCATCTTTGTTGCTGCATTTCTTATCATTTTTCTTCTCTTTTTATTTTTTTTTCATCTCAGCTTGTTACTGTTTGTGCCGCATTTTTTCTGGTATTTGCTTTTAACTTTTCGACGTGTCCGCCCGTAGCCCTTCTTAGTTTATCCATTTTCTTTTTAATTTTGTGCTCTGCTTTCATTTTGTGTATTTTATGTACGTAAATCCCTAAAAGGACATTTCCAGCAGATAAGCCGGACTCTGAGTCACTTAACGAATGCATTCGTTGTCTGTCTGATCGTCATTTAGCAGCAGCAGCAGCGACGGCGGCATGGCTCGCTCTAAATGACTTTGAGTTACTTTTTCCGAACGTAATAAGATACAAAATTGCAATGTTGTTGTTATCAACAAAGTTGTCAACTCGTCGCCTACGTCGCTTCCTCTTTACCTATCGAACCGTTGTTCGAAATGCTGAGTGCATCTTTTACTGCGCTACTTAAAGAACATCAAAATAACAAATCCAATGGGTATGCTGCCTGTATGGCTGGCTGGCTGGCTGACTCGCATAAAGGCAGGCAATATTATCCACTTAGTTTTTTTTTTTTTTTAATTTTTCTTTTTATTCTGTTGCTGCCTTAGTCCTTGACATGTCGTCCTATACGAAAGCAAACCAATCCATCCGTTGATTATATCCATGTTGCACAAACAAGCGACAGTTAGTTTAAAATGTAGCTTAACTGCAGTTAACCGCTGCAGTTGTTAATGTTCTTGTTATGTTATGTTGTGTTGTGTTCTGCTGCGTCGCCTTTGTTCTTGCCACTGCTCGCTTTAGAATTGCTTTGCTTTGCTTTGGTTTGTTTACCTAATTCCTAGATTAGCCGCATTACACGCAACGCCTGCGTAAAATAACTTGTTATATCCTTTTTTACTACTAACTACTTACACTGAGGCGCCTTCTAAGAATGGTAATTTCAAAATATATTGTAAAAAAAAAAAAAAACAGAAATCCATTTACGGCAGGTACAACTCGTTGTAATAACGACATAACAACATTATTTACTCTATAGGCCTATTGGGGCAGCACATGTTGCAACCCTTTGCACAGTGACAGTGTCCAAATGGGGCCATGGGAGAATTTTAATTGGAAACATTAAATGCGTAAATAGTTCTATTATATTTATAAATTGATGCTATTTAATAACTTAATAACTAAAATCAATGGTTTCATTTTGTCATTTAAATGATTTATATTAAATAAGTACTTAATTCTGAGCTCACTTAAGGGTTTTTCTAGAAACCGCAAAAACTAAATGATTAGTAACTAGATGATTAGATACAAAAAGAGTCCCATAACATACCCTCGAACATACCCAACAACCATTTTGCAGTTTTTAAATGAAAAGGATGTTTTGTATGAATCCTTTTCCAAAATGCCAAAAGTTCTATTTCTTCGTCCTAAGTAAATGTTCCAGAGTCCCAGAGTTACGGCGCAAGTATTGTTCATTAAATGAATAAACGGACAGAATGAGTTGAAATGAAGACCTGACTTGGACTCAGAGACCCCAAAAAACATACGCATCGAAGAAGTCGTAGACTCCAAACAAACTTACCGCTTATTTTTGAATTTTTGTATAAAAACCTTAGGTGCGAACCGGCTTCAGGGCTTTTGAATCGAACCGAACCACAGCATTTTTGAGTGTTTGCTCCGAACCGTTAACTGAACCAACTTTTCTGAAAGAAAATGGTTTTGAACCAATAACCAGACCATATAAGCGAAAAAGGTGGTTCAGTTCGAACCGGTTCATGATTTCTTTTAAATAATTTTATATTAATATTGTGAAATTTTAAAATTTAGTTGAGTTTAGACGTTAATTGAAAGAGTTAATGGAAGTCCTCGTAGTTTTGAAAAATATTGTAGGTCAATAAATTTAATTTGGTACGTTCTGTGGTTAGAAATTAACCTCATTCCGATAGTAGGTTCATCTCTTCCTAATAAAAAACAGTTTTAAAGATTCTGGCCGAATAATAATAATGCTTTATTTATCTGAGGGTATATTTTTTTTGAAACATTTTACTTGAACCACTTGAACTGCACGAAACCGCTATTTGACTTCAGCAAAAAACGGTTCATAAACCGAACCAGCTATTCAAAGGCACTGCGAACCGCTGAACCGAACCTCTGTCAATTGTTTAGTAGTTTGCAGCTATTATTTTTAAATGTGTTCACTCCAAATTTTCTAAACACTCTTCTAATGCCATTTTTTAGCTACACTCTCAATACAAACTTACCGAATTTTACATGAAAATAATAATTATTTATAATGTCTAATGTCATTCTATGCTTACAACACCGATATGATACTATAACATATAGCCCTATACAAACTCTCCTCCCATTTTCTGATATTTTAAAAAAATTATTGTTATCTTTGTATTTTTATACCTGTTTCGTTAGTGTAAACAGGTATATTCAGTTTGTCGGAAAGTTTGTAACGCATTAAAGGAGGACTCGTAGACCCTATAAAGTATATATATTCTTGATCACCTCGACGAGACGAATCGATTTAGCAAAGTCCGTCTGTCTGTCCGTCTGTCCGTCTGTCTGTGTGTTGCTGCTCGATTTATTCGCTCAGTTTTAAAGATATTGGCCTGCAATTTTAAACTTAAGCTTTTCTAGGTCCTGTGTACTTTCTATGTTAAAATCAATGTGCCACGCCCACTTTTAGGTATAGCTCCCATACAAAAGTACAACATTTTTTCAAGTTCTTATATGGAAAAAATGTATTTATAAAGCGAATGGCTTCAAATATGGTTAAAATGTTTCTTATACCTTGCCAAATCTTCAGTTTAAAATTGGTCCAAATCGGACCGTGAATTCCTAAATTTTTAAGAGTATATTTAATTTGTTTAGTATTTTGAAATACAATTTAATACAAATGCTGCACACGAAGGTCTATCAACGTCAAATGATGTGTAATAGGTATATAGTATAAACTTCGGCCCAACCGAAGTTAACTTTTTTTCTTGTTAGCTTTAAATTTGCTATCAATATTGTGAATAAAATTTAGCTTATATCAGACCATTGCTCCCCATCCATCCCATCTCGAAGTTCTATCTAAGTCACTGATAATTACACAAATTCTTCAAAGATTCGTCTGACAGATATTTAAGTTTTGGTTCCACCGAAGATAAAATTTTTCTTGTTTTGTAACTACATTTTCATTTCCATTAGATTTTACCCATGCTGTCAAAATTCCGAAGGTGACTAAATTAAAATGTATAATTCATATATGAAACATTTTTATGCTGTAATTATTTTGATGTAATTCCAAGCCAACTTAGAGACGTGTTTTTGACCTGGTACAGCCATTGATTTGATATGACATCAGGAGAATATATAATATAAATTTCATTAGCTCAATTGGTTTACTTAGACATATTTCTTTGTAGGCGTTCTTAATCAGCGTTAAAAGCTTTGTCTTTTTACACTGATCCGAATCTTTTTCTATCTGTCCGACGAAAAAGTGCAATGTATATTTGCTGTTCTAGTTCTCCAGTTTCATAGGTGTTCCCATAGAATTATATAATAAAAAAATTTTCTTTTTTTGCATTTAACAGAAGTAACCAATTTACTATCTATTCTGAATATAGCCCCAGTACATGCTTTAACGAATTCATTTTCTCTACGTGCAGTGAGTGCAACATTTTTCTTCATTTAACTTTAATTTAAAATGTTACTTATTAACAATCGATATGGTCTACCGATGCGGTGCCCCTTTTTAATTTTATTCACTATTATACGTCTCTGTACTGCCTCAAATGTTATACAGCAAATTGCAACTTGGAAAAAGAAAAAATAAAATAGAAAGAAAAAAAAAAAAAATAGAAAAAAATAGGCTAACGCACTCAGCAATGCAATAGCTCAGCAATGAAAATGTGTCCGAATATGTGTTTTATGGAAAGTTGCATCCCACTCTAGACGCTTTTTACTTTCATCTACTACGTTTGTATGTGTATGTATGTACGTGGTATGTAGTAGAAAACTTAAATGCATAGAACGCCGGCAGCTGACGTTAGTTTAACGCGCTTCTGTTGCTTTGACTCTAACCCTAACTCTGGTCTCACAGGACCCTTCTCTGCACTCGATTGCTGGGCGTAACGACGAACGATGCCAATAAATTTCATTTATTTGCAGCTCATTTTCTGCTGTAACGTTACAATACCAACAATAAAAAACGATAGCAACAACATGACAACAACTTGTGTTCAACTATGCAACTACTCTAGTGTAAAGTGTACTTGTGTCTAGTTTATTTACGAGCATAGCGCGAAATGAACTCACTCGACGAACTCATTGAAGCGGCACGTGGAAATGCTTATAATTACAACAACATCATACCACAATAACAGGCAACAGCAGGCAGCAGCAGCAACAACAGCAGGCAGCAACATCAGCAAGCAGCGGCCGGGGCTAAAAAGCGTTGGCGATACGATAGATGTGGCAACATTGCCAAAAAAACAATAACAATTGCAGCCAAAGTGGTTTGGGGGCTGAGCTGTGCGATACATTTGGGTTTATTAAAAATTTCTTTCCTTTGGAATAAGTATTTTATAAAATGCTGATGACAATGAATATAATCGACAAAAGTAATCGTGCAGTCAGCAGGGCTTAAGAAAGAGTCCGTTTAATGGGACTAAGGGTGAATGTGAATAAGACGAAGTACAAACCTGGTATTTACTCGCATATGTTGATTACGGGTCCGACCATCTGCGATAGAGAATTTATATTCAGAGCCATTCAAGAACCATAAAACGTCAATGTGGAAATTAAACGTAAGTACTCTTGCAAATCAACAATATTTCACGCTCGGCTAAGCAAGCGGGAACTAAAGTTCTCTGATAATCCCAGATAGTCCCGCTCCTGCAATATAGCGCAGAAGCATGGGCCATGTCAGTAGAGGATAAGTCGGTCTTATGTGTATTTGCGAGAAAGATTATTCGAAAAATCTTTGGACCTGTCAGAGTGGGCATTGTTTACCGTATTAGCACAAACAATGAGCTGTACGAACTATCACTCAGGCACCCACTTTCGAAGTTAGTGATTTACTTTTCAAATAAATTCTTATAGTCTTATAATTCTAAAACATTTTTAGCTAATGAATTTACATAAGAGTTTCTGTGTGAGAGGTATTATTTGTCTCACTTGCGTTGAAAGGCCACAACTGGCTCATGTGATACCTCCACATTATTTATAAAGTTCATTTATTATGTTCCTTGTTTCTCTCGTCTCACTTTCGAACAGGCAGAAAATATATTGTTAAGCTTAAACTGTTTAAGAATTATAAGATTAAAAGAATTTATTTGAAAGTAAATGACTGAAAAGTAAATTACTCGAAATTTTCGAAACGACAAAGACATTGTTAGGTGTATTCAATACAAACTTCTGTGCTGGGCTGATCATTGGCTTCGTATGGGAGCAGAGAATCAGATGGTTTAGACCCCGAAGACGTCAGCTGCGTTGGGAGAATCTGATCTTGGAAGACATCTACAATATTGTAGTCTCCCCTATGTGAGGCCCAGGCCACATGTACACATTTTTCACAGTTTATTCATTTCGAACTTCGGGTGTTAGCTACTGATTACTGGGTGATTCAGCTGCTAGCTATGCCAATATAATTATTTTAAATAACATACAAAACTTTCTAATACACCTAATACAAAAATTAAAAGAATTTGTATGACCATAAGCGGCATTCGAGCAAACGCGCGCCAAATGTGCAGCGAAAATTTTCTTTGACGCGATTTTGGTGGGTAAAGCGCGGAACCCAAAATCCAACGTCATCGATGGCTTGCCTCGCGTTGGCCAAAATGTTTATCATTTGCTCCCTTTCCCTCTCCGGCATCATATGCCCCCTACCTTAGCAGTGTGTATTAACAATATTTTGACGCTTGATTGATCAAAGCTGAAAGGCGCACGTACAAATGGGATGGCCGGGAAAACGTTTGCCTCGTTCATTCTCGTTCGTTCGTTTGTTGGCTGCTGTTACTGCTGCTGAGTTTATATTCATTATTTTATTTATTTACTTTCAGTATTAAAACAATCGATTTTTATTATATATTTAAGCTGTTTCTTCTTCTTTTAATGGTACTCTTTACTTAGTATTTTGGTTATTTTATCTATTTATTTTTTTTACATATAAGTACTAAAAACAAGTCCTTATGTCTGTCTATCTGTCTGTCTGTATTTAAGTGCATATATTTTTCTGTTGAACTTAATGTTTGTAAATTCCTTTGTGTGGTATGGCGAACAGAATTTATTGTTTTTATGCGGTTTTCTTGCATTTATATTTCTGGCTTGTTAGCTTTTCTTCCCCATTGAACTAGTTGACCCTTTCACATGCCATACATTAACATCATTTAATATTTTAGTATCTAGTCGCTATAAATCTTCGTCGTAGCAGATGTGTAACGAACAATTCTGTAGAACAGCAGGTGGTAATACAAACAAATACATACACACATACACATACATATTTGCGACGCTGTTTGTGTGCCACCCGCTCTAAATGCCATATTCGTATATGGTAATTTTATTTGTTTTACCGGAATATATTTAATATAAAAACACCCTTGGGTGTCCAGTCTCTTATATGCATTATATATAGTTAATTGAAATACCTCATACTTTACATAGTTTGGAGATGTGGAGAAAATTGATTTCATAATTTTGCAAGTACATTTTTTTTTTTTTTTTTTTTTTCGTACCACCAACCCGTTTTTTGCAAAATTTGTTCCTAAAGAAGTTCTCAGAGCAAGACAAAACTCGATTTAAAATCGAGTAGCTAGGCATTTTTTGGAAGACTGATTTTTTACTTAAATTTTAACAAGAAAGAACGCTGAAGTCCAGTACTAAATTTTTAATACCCTAATCCCAAATTTACCGGGAAAAGGGTATATTAAAGTAGTGAAATGTATATAACAGGCAGAAAAAGGCTTGATAGACCCTATAATTATATTTATTCTTGATCAGCTTTGAATAGTGATAGCTATGTCTGTCTTTCCGACCGCAGTATAAAAACGATTATCTCGGAGACTATAAGAAAAAGGGCCACCGTATTTGAAACTTAAACTCATTTAAGCCAAAATGATCATTTAAAACCCTTCACATTTTTTGGGGGGTTTTTAAAAGAATACTTCTGTGTTGTGTAATCTTTAAACTCTAAGTTTAGTATGGATTATGCCTAAAATTGTCCAAATGAAATATCGCAACATGGCTATAGCCCTATACAAATGTACCCATTTATTTTTCTTTTGTAGAAAAATCCAAAAAAAAAAATTAAAGTAAGGCTCAGGAGAGTTTACGTTTCAATTTTTAGACTCTCCTGAGCCGTCGAATGGTCACTCTACACGGTCTTTCTCTAGCCTCATTTTAAAGGGATACCCCATATAAATCAACCCCACAATGTTGTGTTTTTGGATAAAGTCTTCCTTTGCTGGGGGCAAAAAAAATTAAGGGGGTAGCCACCATTAAATTTGTCCAATTTTTATTAATTTTTTTATATGAAAATCTAATACAATAAAGAGTGGTACTAAGATAACACTTAACTTAAGGTACAAAAAGATTGGGTTCAGAATATTTTGCAGCTGAGCATGTTCGACTTCAGCGTTCTTTCTTTTTTATACCCGTCACACATAATGTGAAGGGTATATTTATTTTGTCTGAAAGTTTGGGCATTGAAGGAGACATCGTAGACCCCATGTCCGTCTATCTGTCCGTCAGTCTTTTATAATTTTTAGATTTTTTTTCGCTGAAGATATAAAGTTATTGAGCTGAAATATGGAACTTTCTCGGCAACGACTACTTAGTACGTTAAAACCACGCCCATTTTTTTTGGTACAGCCCCTATATAAACAAACCGCCTTTAATACACTTTTTTCTATGAAAATAGTTACTATTTATTAATGTATTCACTCCAAATTGGGAAAAACACTTCTTATATCATCCAATTCTAAAACCAAGATACCACGCCCATTTTTAGATATAGCACCCATACAAGCGTACCGATTATCTTATTAAAACAAGGAATAACGTTAACTTCGGTGGAACCGTACTGAAATACCTGTTACCCAATATTTTTAATAGTTTATATGTTCACCAGGTGCTTAGATTAAATTTCACGATGAATTTGGTCAAATTTGTATGGAGGCTTTATGTTATATTAGCCCGATCCTTGCCATATCGAAAGTGTTCACTTACAAACTAACTAGGTTCACAAAAAGCTTAAGTTTCAAATTTGAGGTCAATATCTTTCAAACTTTCCGAGTAAAACGCTCATCGCAATAGACAGACGGACATGGCTAAATCGATTCGCCTCATCGAGCTGATCAATAATGTATATACTTTATGGGGTTCCGATGCCCCTCCTTCAATGCGTTGCAAACTTTTGGACAAACTGAATATACCCGTTAACACAATGTGTAACGGGTATAAAAAGTAATTATTTTCAAATATATATTTTATAAATGTATACTCGTATAAGCCGCATCACACATAAACTATTCAAAAATTCGTGAGACGGATATTTAAGCTTTAACATTTTTCCTTGTTTTTATTGATTTCCCAACATCCATTTTTTCAAAATTCTTCAAAACAAAAACAATTGCTTTGTTTTAAAATTCAGGAAGCCTTTAATTAGCACACTTTAACAAAAAAAAGAATCACTTAAAATTTTTACAGTTTTTACTCAGCTATGTTATCAACTAATAAACAATTTTTTTGAAATTTTTATCAACACAAAACTTATTTCACAGCAATGGAAGAGATTTATAAAGAATTTTTTTATCACATTTAAAAAGAATAATTCAGCTCCAAACCGTTTCACATCGACAAAATATTTAATTAATGTAAAATAATGTTTTTGCAAAAGAATATAATGAAAAACTGTTAAGCTTAATTTGAAAGAATGACAGAAGGATTTATAGTAAGTGTATTTTCTTATTTATGGGTTTGTTTAGATTGAAAACAATTTACTTACGTTGGTAATTTACTTAATTTCATTTATTACAAATGTATGTTTACTGAAAACATTATAAATAAACGAGAAATAATAAGATAAATATTAATTAGGTTTGTTAAATTTATTCAGAAAATAAGAATTAAACTGAATAAATACAAAAATTCTTACCAAATTCCGTTCGCTTTTTATACCCGTTACACATAGTATAAACGGGATATTCAGTTTGTCGTAAAGTTTGTAACGCATTAAAGGAGACGTCGTAGACTCCATTAAGTATGAGTTGATCTAGCCATGCCCGTCTGTCCGACTTTCTGAAATTTTAAACTTAAGCTTTTCTCGGTAACGACTACGTTAAGTTCGAAAATGAAAGTGCCACACCCATTTTTATGTATAGCCCCAATACAAACTTACCTTTTAGCTTTTAATTTTTATATAAAAAAAATAATTATTTGTAGATGTATTCACACCTAATTGGGAAAAAACATTTCTTATGTCATCCAATGTCAAAGCTAAGGTACCACGCCCATTTATATGAAGCCCCCATACTAACTTAGCGCTCATTTTCGTATGAAATTAGTTATTATTTATAAATTCAAATTGAATAAAAAGCACATCTAATATCATTCTATGTACACACCACCGATATAATACGGATCGGGCCACTTTAACGTATTGCCATATACAAACTTACCTCTCCTTTTGTGATATTTTCAATAAAGTGATTGTTGCGTCTGCATTTTTAGCTTAAAATTTAATATGAATATTGTGCCTAAACTTGGGTTGCTTTGGACCATTGACCCCCAACCATTCCATCTCCAAGTTCTATCTAAGCCACAGATGATCACATATAAACTATTTAAAGTATCGTGTGACGGAATTTAAACTTCGGTTTCACCGAATTTGACGTATTTCCTTGGTTTTGTTAATCTTATTTTGTATTTATAATTTACAAATGATTTATGCACATTTCCTATAAAGTAAAAGTATAAGTAGTCCTCCAAAAAAAAATTTTTTTTTAATATTTTTAATCAAGTTTTTACATTTTTTCCTTTTTTTTAAAATGCACGCACATACGTCGATTCAAATTACTAAACTGCTCTTAAGTGCGATGTACAAGCTGATATTATTTCTGAGGTTTTTTTTTTGAAATTTCAATTTTTTGAGCAATTTTAATTTTAAAAAAAAATGAACAAAAATCGGTGAAGTCATTCTCAAGATATGACTACTCGCCCTTGCTAGGGTGTTCAAATTCCATTGTGACGCCAACCAGCTTTTTCCCACCGCCCACCTTTTCAATCGATCACACTTTTTCTGCTCCTGAATACCCATTTTTTTGCATATTTTTTATATTGCATCTATGCGGTGGGGCACACCCTCCGCTCATCTTTCGAATAGATCATACTTCTACCGTTCACGTTGCTTCATTCTGGAAGAAAATAAAGTGCCAACGCCCGCCGACCATTGTTTTAATTTGATCATACTTCTTCCCGATCTTAGCATAATGTACATAAAATTTTACTTTTTTCGTTTTTAATTATTTGCAAAAATATGTATTACTTTTGTTTTTAGTTCGTTAATATGGTGGTCCCAGTACAATGTACACCTAATTTTTTTTTTTTTTTTTTTGATCGCCTATATGAGGTAACAACCGGCTGTTACCTGTTTTTTCCACTTTTTTTCCGGTACAAATAACATGAATAGCTATTTTCTTTTCTCGAATTCAAGTATTTATAAAGCACAACAAATTTCTGAATATATTCATTGGAGCTACGCTCACCGCCAATTTTTGAAAACGATATACATATATTGTATATGTACAATCTTTTAAGTTGGACTAAAAATGCATATCCATAAAAACTTGCATTGGAATCGCTTTTGTTTTTCAAAGGGGTTATGTGATGAAAAGATCGTACTTAATCATAGATTGTTGCAATAAGTATTTTGAAGATATTTCGAATAAAACGCTTTATAAATAAACTTTTTTCATACAAATACTTAGAAATTAGGAGATAAATTGCTGTATGGGTTATATCTTATAGTGATTGCACCTCAACCATAGATTCTAAAACATGGGTTGATATTAGAAGTGTTTTTACCGTATGAACAATAAATGAGCAATGCCACCGCGTTGTTCAAAAGATCCTCTGCTCCATTGAGGATAAGAAGTACTCCCTCCGCGGTATTTTGGGGATGTGAAACAGGCGTTCGATTGGGCGCGGCACGCTGGACTACTTTATAAAATCAAACTCCTGCATCCGACCCTTTCCCTATCTCCGAATAATCATACCTTCTGGACAGATGCTTCTACGTCCGGTGTGAAAGCTCCAATTGAGGTGTAAGGGCTGGCGTTCCCAGCGTGCTGGGCCCGATCCTATATACCCTCTTCACTGCGGATCCTACCTCTATCTTCAACATGAGCAGCTCCTTGTTGCCTTCTCATGCTGATGACACAGCCTTCATCTCCTCAGCAGCGGACTGCTTGGAGGGCTCTTGAAATCGTCCAAAGGCAGCTGGACATGGGGCAACCTTAGCTGCTGAGATGGAACATATCCGTGAATAGGAAAATGTCGTTTCATATGCCTTCATGATGCTCTCCTCCTAGTAGTGGACAAGGCAAGGTAC